>CM044003.1:44065396-44075396 GCA_024085815.1 Flaveria linearis | reverse complement strand
AGTACTTTATCCATCGGAAGACATTGCTATGTCCAGCAGACAAAAGTATAGTCCCTAACAGTCCGCTGTAGACCTCTGATACAGCATGGCATCTTCCTAAAGAGCCATGTTGTTGACCATACTTTATTCTACTGTTCACCTTTTTATGATAGTACATGTTACCAACTTTAGTTGGTGACAAAAGGTAAGTCAGGGACATGTCCTGACTACCAACTCTCAGGCAAAATATCTGAAAGACCTCACCTAGAGTCTTGTAGTATAGATGTAAGGTTAGAGGTGTCCAGCTGGTATCAAAGTATATCCGGCTGTAAGTAGTATTATATAATCTTTTCCCTGTAAGTCTTTAGACAAGTGATTTGAGTCCAAGAGTTGTAATCCTTTGAGTTAAGAAGCATATATAAAAGTACCTTGAAAATTTACTTGTGTTAATTTTCTTACTGCTTGTTACTTGTTATATTGTGATCAACTCTTCATAGACTACTTGCCGAGTGTTGTTCACAGTGAGTTGAGAGAAAAACCACCCCACATATTCGATCCTGCAATTGGTATAAGAGCACCAGGCTCTTGATTGTGAGATCTTACCATCCAAATCAACCTGTTTTTCATTCCTCACTACAAACCACTCACTCAAATGGCTGCTCTCTCCAAGGCTGATATGGAAACTGGTACCATGACAAGTCCCCACTGATCACCCCTGAAGACTTTGACACATGGTGTATCAGAATGGAAGGCTTCATCAAGTGTCAAGATTCAAGGATGTGGGACTCCATTGTCAATGGTCCTTTCATACCAAGCACCACTTCTGCCACTGGTAATCACATCATTTCAAAAGATGTGGACTATTACTCAGAGAAGAAGACAGGAAGAGAATAGAGCTGGATCAAAGGGCTATGACTTCTCTCCAAACTGCTCTCCCCAGCTCCGTCTACATACGCTTCAAGAAGTGAAAAACTGCCAAAGATTATGGGAAGCACTGAAGCTGATGTATGAAGATCCAAGGAAACCCAAGAGAAACAAGAAGGATCTCTGAAGCAGCAGTTGAGAACTTTACTTTCAAGGCCGGTGAGACCTTGACAACAAAACTTCAGGTTGTTGAGCTAGTAGATACTCTGGAGGATATTGGAGTTGCTCTTGAGAACAGAGACATAGTTAGGAAGTTCATGTCTTCACTTCCTAAACTATGGATACATTATTGTGTTGTAATCAAGAGAACTTCGGACCTTAAGACTCTTACTCTGACAGAGTTGTATGGTATCCTAAGTGCATTCAGATAGAGATGAACATGCAGAACTCCTCTGGTCACTCCAATAACCAACAGAGTTCAGCCCTTCATGTGGTTGAAAGGGAAACCATAGAACCACAACATCAGTTGCTATGTTACCCTGACAACTCACACAGCGGACCTTACATTACTCTACCTGAGACTCCAAAGTCTCAAAAGGTTCAACACAACTCTTCTCAAGATAGTTGTGCCTTTGTCTATGGAAGTGGACACTCTGGTGATTTTCAATACTGCTTTGATGATCTTGAGTGCTTTAGTCCAGATGATGTGGAGTATATGGATATTGTCCAGCAGATGGCTCTTTTAACTTACAGAGCGAAGAAGTTCTTTAAGAGAACTGGAAGGCAATTCCCTCAAAACCCAGTCAACAGCAAGTTTTGGGTTTGATAAGAGCAAAGCAAGGTGTTACAACTGCAACCAACAAGGTCACTTTTCTAGGGAATGCAAGGCTCCCAAGAACAACCCGAGAACCCCACAGGCCTCCACATCCCACTGCTTCAAAGCATGAAGAGAAGTCAACTGAAACAGCTGCTGTGGCTCAAGAAGTTGACTGGAGCTTCATGGTACAGGATATGACTCTGCTCAAGCACTCATGGCCGGAACAGATGATGATCAGTATATGAACATCTTTGTACTGCTGCCTATATTGCTAAATTTAAACTTTATAAGGATTACATTTCGGAAATCAGATCTGAGGTTGAGTCTTTGAATGTGCTAAAATCTGATTTTAAGAGAGCTGAATCTGACTATCAAAAGAAATTGAGGAGTTAGAAAAAACTGTGTCTCTTTAAAACATGAAAAGAATAATTATAAGACTCAAATTAAAGATCTGATATCCAAACTGTCTGAGGTTCAAGCCTAGTTGGTCACAGCTGAGGCTCAGGCCAGGAAGCAAGCTATTGCTGAGCAAAGCTTCCAAACTATTCTTGCATCACCTCTCATTGCAAAATGTTTTATCAAAACAAAGAAGGGTTGGGAAACAATGAAATAGCTCCACCACACTCTTATGAGTCTATTAGACTACCTAGATGTGGTACTAAGAGCAAGAGGTTCCAACTGCTAACCCTTCTCCGTTGGAACTAAAGGATGAGGCAAAAATAGTAGCCACCACAGAGGGAGAGAAACAGGAGGATACCCATCTCCACCTGTGAAGACCAAATCCTAACCACCAAGGCAAGAAGAAGCAGAGCTAAAGGTGCTAGAAGGACTGCCAAGAAGGTTGCAGAGTGAGTCCAAGCTAAGATCGACCCAAAGCAAAAGGGTGTCTTCATCTTTGCCGGATTTCAAGTGGTAGGTACTTCTGATTCAGGAAAGGAGTGTAATACCAGCACTCCTGTCCTACTGAAGGATCAGAAGTTGAAAGGAAAAGTTGCTGATGAAGAGAAGAAACCCAAGAAACAGCAACCTGCAAGTTCCCAGAAGACTAACATTGCCTGCATAATGTGTGGTCTGCACACCACATGGCTAAGGATTGTTACTACAATCCAGCAAGCAACATTACGCAAATAATGTTAAAAGAAGGGTCAGAGAAGGTTTCTCAGTTGGACCACTTTAAAAGGTCCAAATGATGAAAAAGGGAAAGTTGGCCTCGGAAGCCAAGTTGCTTTCGGAAGAACTACTTCTTCCGAAGGGAAAATGGCTTCGGAAGCCAAACCTTCTAAGGTTTGGAAGAACAAGAAGGCTCCCTTGAAACCATCTCAGAAGAAGACTACTTCGGAAGAAAAGGTGGTGAAGGCTTCTTCCGAAAAGAAAGAAGCTTCGGAAGAAGGCCATGTGCACAAGCTTCAACAAGCTCATCTTCAAAGATCAACCAAGGATGGAAGATCAAGGAAGATGCTGCAGCCCAAACCTCATCTTGAACAATGACCTCTATTGAACCCCAGTGCATATCTTCTGGTTCAATTATGTCACTATCATTGGAAGAACCCAAGACCAGCAAGGCTTGGGCTTCCAAACAAAACTAACCATCTCATCTTATGTGCAGGGATGTCCATTTGACAAGAACAAAAATGTCTGGATTGTAGATAGTGGATGCTCCAGGCACATGACAGGGAACAGATCTCTCCTTCAACAATTCCAGAACTTTGATGGAGGGCCTGTCCAATTTGGAGGTGAGGCCGGAGGATATATTTCGGGCAGAGGAAGTATATCCATGGCAGAATAAAATTGACAAAGTTCACTTTGTCAACAGCTTGAACACATCTGTTAGTGTTTCTCAATTCTGTGACCAGAAGCATCAGATGCTCTTCACAGAACATGAGTGCATTATCCTTATACCAGGGATGACAATTCCTCGGAATTGGTGCTCTTAGATCTCCCAGGAAAGGGATATGTACAAGTGGATATGAACAATGCTTCTCCTATGGGTGAAGTATCATGCTTTCTTTCCAAAGCTGATAGTGATGAGTCAACACTATGGCATAAACGCATGTGTCATGTGAATTTTAAAACAATGAATAAATTGGCTAAAAATAACTTGGTACATGGTTTGCCTAAAAAGGAATTTTTCTGCAAAGATAACTGTGTTGCATGCCTGAAAGGGAAACAGCACAGATCATCTCATAAATCCAATGTGTTAACTCTATCACTACTCCATTACACTTATTGCACATGGATCTTTTTGGACCCACAGTATAATGAGCATTGGAAGGAAATCATACTGCCTTATGATAGTTGATGATTTTACAAGATTTACATGGGATTCTTTTTAAGAAGTAAAGATGAAACTGCTGAAACTTTAAAATTTTATTCTTAAAATAGAAATCAAATTGATCACAAGGTTAAGATCATTAGAAGTGATCAAGGGACTGAGTTTAAGAACTTCGTTCTTGACTCATTCTGTGACTCAAAAGGATTGTCAGACAATACAGTGCTCCCAGAACTCCTCACACAAAAGGTGTTGCTGAGAGGAGGAACAGGACACTCATTGAGGCTGCTCGGACCATGTTAGCTGATTCAAAGCTGCCTCTAACATTCTGGGCAGAGGCAGTCAGCATTGCATGCTATGTGCAGAACAGGGTTCTTGTAGTTAAGCCCCATGGAAAAACCCCTTATGAGTTATGGAACAAGAGGCCACGTTCATTGGCTTTCTAAGGTCCTTTGGCTACAGGTGTACCATACTTAACACAAAGGACAACTTAGCAAAGTTTGCTGAGAAGTCGGATGATGCTATCTTTATTGGATACTCTTCTAGCTCCAAAGCTTATAGAGTATACAATATCAAGAATCAACAATTTGAGGAGTCATCCAATATAGTTGTTAATGAGCACACTCCTTGTGTTAGGGGGAATGGACCTGAGTATATCTTTGATTTAGAATTGTCTCCAAACTATTCTAAACCATCTTGTGAGAATGTTTCAGCTGGAACAGGTGCTCAAGAGAATGCTGATGCTGATGCTTATGCAAGTCAACTGTTTGAGCTTCCCAGACCTCTTCAAATTCTCCAAGAGCTGAAAGGCAACAAGCTTCAACCATTCACAGATCTGATAGTGTAACTATCTCCAGGAATAATGAAGCTTCAACAAGTGAATCACTTGATCAACCTCAAAGTTCTTCAGGTGATCCATTACAACACTAGGTTGAGGGAAGTAGTATTCTGTAGGAACAGGCAACTGTTAATACTGCTACAACAACCATCCATGATGATGTTTCTCAATCATTCAATCAGTCCTCATTGAATGACTTTGAAACAACAGTTGGACAGAGTGATCCAGTCCTGCGGAATATGTTAACCTAGACTTATCTCTGCAACTGGAAGTGATTCCTCGTCTTAGGATTCACAACACTCATCCAACTGAGAACATCATAGGGAATGTCTCTGAGGGTGTGAGAACAAGAGGACAACTCATCATGGGAATGTCTGCTTGTACTCATGCTTCTGTCTCAGATGGAACCAAAGAAGGTAGAAGATGCCTTAAAGGATAGTAGTTGGGTTGAATCGATGCAGGAGGAGCTGCTTCAATTCAGAAGACAAAAGGTCTGGAATCTATGCCCACTACCATCTGGTCAAGTACCATAGGCACTAAATGGGTGTTCAGGAACAAGAAAGATGATAGAGGCTTTATTATCAAGAACAAGGCAAGCTAGTAGTTCAAGGATACCCCAGGAGGAAGGAATCGATTATACTGATGTCTTTGCACCTGTTGCAAGACTTGAGGCAGTTAGGATCTTCCTTGCTTATGCTGCATCCAAGAACTTCACAGTCTACAAACTTGATGTCAAGTGTGCTTTTCTATATGGGGATATAGATAAGGAAATCTATGTATGTCAACCTCCAGGATTTGAAGACCACAGCACCCTAACTACGTGTGCAAAATGGATAAAGCTATTATGGGCTGCACCAACCACCTGGCTGTGGTATGAGACCTTGTCTCAGTTTCTCCTGAGAATGGATACACTAGAGGTACCATCGACAAGACTTTTTTCATCAGAAAGAGTGGAGAAGACATTTTGCTTGTACAAGTCTATGTTGATGACATCATATTTGGTTCTTCAAATGACCAAATGTGCAAGGACTTGAAAGCATAATGAAGCAGAAGTTTGAGATGAGTTCCATGGGAAAATGGACTTTTTCCTTGGAATTCAGGTGAAACAGATAAAGGAAGGGTTCTTCATCAGTCAATCTAAGTATGTCTCAGACATCTTAGATAGATTGAAATGAAGAAGGATTGTAAACCAGCCAAGACACCCATACCCAAGAACCATAATCTTTGCCCTGACCTTGAGGGGGAGGATACTGATCAACATCAGTATAGAGCAATCATTGGTTCTCTGATGTATCTCACTGCTAGTAGACTAGATATCATGTTTGCCACATGCATTTGTGCAAGATATCAGGCTGCTCTAAAGGTGTCTCACCTAGCTGCTGCAAAGAGAATCCTCAGATACCTCAAAGGAGCACCTAAACTAGGTCTCTGGTATCCAAGAAATAGTGATTTCAATCTCTATGGATACTAGACAGTGACTATGGTGGCTGCAACATTGACAAGAAAATCAACATCAGGAGGATGCAATTTCTTGGTGGAAGGATTATCTCCATGGCAATGCAAGAAACAATCCTGTGTCTCTACATCAACTGCTGAAGCTGAATACATTGCTATGCTAGCTGCTGTGGTCAACTGCTATGGATTCAAAATCAGATGTTAGACTATGGATTCAACTTCATGACTATGCCTATCCATATTGACAACAACAGTGCTATCTCCATTACTGAGAATCCGGTGAAGCACTCCAAGACAAAGCATATTGATATCAGGTACCATTTCATTAGAGATATTCATTGAGAAAAGCTGATAAAGTTAATCAAAGTTGACTCAAATGAACAATATGCTGATTTGTTCAAAGGCATTTGATGAACAAAGATTTAAGTATTCATATCAGCAATTGGGATGAAAACATTGAATAACTACCTCTTTTGAAAACCTTTTTAATATGTAAAGTCTTGTGTCAATACATTTAAGCCCAGTTACAAAAGATCTTTAAATTATTCCAAGTGTAATTCCTTCCGAAGAGGAATTAACTATCGGAAGATATTCTGAATATCTTCCGAAGCCAAATTCCTTAATGGAAATTTTCTTCTCGGAAGAGTTTTTGGTCTCGGAAAAGCGATTGATCTTACATCAGATCTACTTCCGAAACTTATACAACTCTCCATTTGGAAAGACAAACTTTACCTTCGGAAGCAATGCCTTGCTTCAGAAGATAAAGTGCCTTCAAAGGACAATTTTACCTTCGGAAGCAATATCATGCTTCGGAAGAGAAATTGCATTCGGAAGAAAATTACCTTCGGAAATGTTTTACCCTCGGAAGTAAAGGTTTTTTTATATGTAACGGATATTGTTTGGGCCCCACTCTATAAAAAGTAAAGATTTGTGGTGATGATGGTCAGATTATTTAAAATTATCTTTGCCGCCACTATCATTTCTCCGCCGTAAACCACCATACCACCACAGTAACCCCAAAACGATTACCCTATTACCACCACTACCACTATTCAACCGCTTTTTTAAATAATTTGACTGATCAATTTCATCTTCTTTTACCACTTTACAGCCCTAACTATTCCTTCACTGTAAAACCTTCAAATTCATCCAAATTCAAGCTTACCTTCCTTTCAATGGCGCTAAACCCTCAGCACAACCAGTCGCATTACTTGATTCGTCAAGGGATGACGACTTCACCCAAATCATCACATTTCTTGCCGAATCCACATACCTCATGCTCTTACAGTAATCCCACCGTATACTCCAACATATGTCCGAATTCTGGAGCAACGGTGAAACTGCATTTCTGAATGGGGTTCGAGTCCTGAGAACCCGCATTTGTGGCCAAGAGTTGGTCATCACTGAACAACTCATCAGGGAGCACCTCGAGCTTCATGATGATGGGGCTCCTACTGAGTTCCCAAGGAAGACTTGGAAGGCACTTATATCCTCATGGGATATGGAGGAGATGTCAGCAGATCAACCGTGTACAAGTTCAATTTCTCTTACCATTGGAAGTTCCTGCAGCACATTATCCTTCATTGCCTCTCCAACAAATCAGCGGGTTGGGATCAATCCCGTATGAACTAGGATGCCTAGTTCATGGGTTGGTGAGAGGTCTTCGCTTCAACTACTCACGATTTGTGTTGACCAACCTTATCGGAAATCTGAGCAGGGATACATTCTTCATGTATCCCCGATTATTCAACACATAATCAACTGTGAGATGGAACCAAGCAAGCTTGTCTGCCCAGCTGCTCTTACTGTTCACAAGTGAGACCTACCATCTTCAAGACACTGAAGAAGATGTCCGCCAACTTCACGGAAGGTATACTCCACTACCTCCAGAGATGACTGAGCGCATAGCTCTGGTGACATCCCTGTTATCCCCACAGGTGATGAACCCACACCAGCAACATCCACCACAATACCAAAACCTTCTTTACCCATCAAAGCAACATACCGGAGACGTCCAAAAAGAACCCTTGTTCAGTCTACTCTGATTGAACAAGCTCCTCATGTTCACACCCAATGGCTAGAGTGGAATCATGGGCTCCCACTCAGTCCGAGGTCACACATCCTTCACATTGACCTCAATGTGGGTTTTGAGCCTCTCAGTCTCAAACCCCTGAGCCCGAACCCCAAGCCTTAAGCCACAGGGTGAGTCACTACCTCCCCTGGCAGCCTTCTAGGGACAACCCACCATAGGCTCAATGCCTGTAGACATTGATCAAGGTCCGGGTCAGTAGGACTAACCACCCTCTCTTTCATTGACTTTTACTCCGCACTGATGAAGAGATTACATCTCTCCATGGCCTGAAGTTGATCTACAACTCCCTCTGAAAGATCAACAGAGCCAAGAGAGATCCCTTGTCTCTAGCCCCCATCAGAAGCCAATTACTGAGGTGAGTCCCACTAATGTGGAGGGGACTCATGTATGCTCAGCTGCCACAACTCAGAGTCTCTCATTGAGCTCTCAGGATAGTGGTAACATAATTAGGACTGAGTCTACGGCAACTTTTCCCATTGACATCTCTGAAAGAGATAGATGACTCTGAGCAAAGGAAACCACGGTGCCAAGAAGCCACATCTGGTGGTGAGAGTGAGCATACTAGGTATGTATCTCATATCCCCCGTGAGTCTTCTCATGAAGATGAGGGAAGTATGCAACTAACACTTAAGTACTTGCTTTCTAAGGTCCCACTTGGAATCACAGGTGAGGATCTTAGAATCAAGGACTGCCACTCAGTAACTTGAGAGATTAACAACCTCAAGGCTAAACTAGCTGAGAAACAGACGGAGAGGTCTGTTAGGCATGTACCAACTCAGGTCTCAATGACTTCTTCCTCTAGCTCATCTAGCTCTCAAGATGATGCTATCAAAGGGGGGGGAGAAGGAGAAAGTTCAAAGGACAAACACTTGAGGAACCACAGACCCAATCTCTAACTTCCCAACTCATCACATACCCGAGTCATCTCAATCCTTTCTAGAGATTGACTCAAAGATGCTTCAAGATCTACAGACTTTTCACAAAGTTTGTATTGAGATCATCCCAGAACAGCCCAGCCCCGACACCAACTTATATACTTTGGGGCTGGAGACGCTTCAAAGACTGACTGCACCTTTACCACTGTGGAAGAAGTTGGTCAACCTAAGGTCCACATGGAACCTGAGATTAGCTTCGAAGGGGAGGAAATGGGGACTGATGGGCCCAGCAACGAAACAGATGGGACAGAACTTGCAGCAAGTCTCATCTTCGAAGCTCTAGCTGAAGCTTCCGAAGCTTACATGGAAGCCTCGGAAGAACAAGAAAAGTCTTCCGAAGCCGAAATAGAAGCTGCGGAAGGCTTATTAAGATGTCGAGGAACTGACCATCACAGAATGTTATTGCTGAAATAATCTGAGGTGAGCAGGGAGGATATTTCTGACATTCCTAACCCAAACACCAGCTGAACTTCTCTCTCAATCACAACCCCCATCCAAGAACCACCCAGTCAAGCATGCCAAAGACAAAGGAAAACGAAAATTGACTGCGGAAGAGCTTCAGAGGAGGAGAGGATTGAGAAGGCCAAAAAGAAAGTAGGTTCCTACTGAAAAACTGCTAGCTGCTAGTTTAAGGCAGCTGCAGTCGATCTGGAAGAAATCAACCAGAAGAGAAGAACAGCACTCATTGACCAGCTCATCAGTCTAGGAGCTGCCAATGAAGAGATACTCCTGCTACCACTAGAGGAGTTGG
>CM044003.1:43588546-44065296 GCA_024085815.1 Flaveria linearis | reverse complement strand
CCAGGTATTAGTGATAGCGCTGTAACGAACACCCTGCCATACTGTGACACCCCGTAATTTCAAACTTACATAAATTAGACCGTTGTCGTTAACATTGACCCGTACTCGTAATACTTGAAACGTATACAAACACCGCCACGGACATCGTTAAACAAATTGTGATAAAATACTAACGTGGGTGCTCGTAGAGGATTCACAAAAACGAGTTACCTGAGGAGTCCTATTGAATAATAGCTCGCTCATCTACGTTGTTATCACCGAAACAAATTCGGGAACTCGGTACCTAAGTGCAGGGACCAAACCTGACAATTGCCAAACTGGGGCTGGGTATAAATACCCAACCACCAGCCAAACACACCACAATCTGCCTCTCTTTCCTCCTACGCTCTCTACCTCACCATCTTTACATCTTAGCACCAAATTCACCCGATTAAGCTCGTTTTTGTCGGATTAGGCCACACAACAGTTGAGGAAATCACGATCCCCAGGTAGGCGACCATTTTCATCCATTTTATCACTCGTTTCACTGCTGCAAGTATGTGATTCGGGTGTTCGTTCAACCCGAATGCATGTGGTCGTGGGGGTGCGTGTGAGGCAAATCAGCGTGTGCATTACCCTTAGACATGTTAGGAGTGTTTTTTCTGGAAGTTCTGATGGTGAGAAAACCGAGCACGGGATAGCCGAAGGCTGTTCGACCCACCCAGCAGTCGCGACCTGCTGCAGTCCGCGACTGGGCCAGCCGTGCGATTGGGTCATGCGACTGGTCCCATCGTGCGGTTGAGTCATACGACCGGTCCCATCGTGCGATTGATCGGGGACTAGGGTGAGACGTGCGAATGAAACCGTACGACTGGGTTAACCGAATGAATGCGTGCGATTGAGTCAACCGAATGAATGTGTGCGACTGAGTATCACCCAACCGCACGAATGAAGGTTCATTCGTGCGATTGGTTATTGATTCAGGTGAATGAGTGATGTGTGGTACGACTGAAGGCTGAGTCGCATGAATGAGGGTTCAATCGTACGAGGGAAGTTGATTCGTACGATTGAAGGCCCATTCGTGCGAATGAAGTGTCCAGTCGTGCGTCTAGCCTTGTTATGCGATTGGAGTCATTTGAGTGAATTTTTCTGGTGTGCGATGTGTCTATCATGGGACGATAAGTTAACATCAATAAAATGTCATTTCTTGATCACAAAGATTAAAGTCAACGCAATCAACAGACATATGCTTTTCAACTCGAAACAACCTAACTGTTTACAAATATCAACAACCCATTTGAAACCTACATGAAGTCTAATAAGTCTATGACTGCTTGTGTGTGTGATACCCACGACCGAACCCATGCGACCCGACCCGACTAAACATGTCTATTAACGCTAAACACAACATTACGCGTAACACAACTGTCAATAGGTGTTTGACCGCGCATCGTAAAACAACACTTGGGAGACTTGCATCCTACACACTTGCTACATCATCTGTGAGTTCACGGCCCCTATTTTACATCTCTTTCCTTTTGGGGGAGAAAACATGCAAACGGATTTACATTTACTTAAATGGTTATAGTAATATTGATATCGCTGTTACGTTAGTGCAAACACAACATGTCCTGACACACTCGACCGTTAGTAATGGGATTAGCGAGGTAATTCTGAGTAGTACTACTGGGTCTGACAACCCCGCCCGGGCTAGTCGCGCTATCTTGATTGAGGTCAAACGGCCACAATTGACCTAACATACGATTGCCACGTCGGTTAAGACGTGGAGAAACACCAAACATACGATTGCCACGGTCGGTTAGACGTGGAGGAAACACCAACATACGATTGCCACGGTCGGTTAAGACGTGAGGAAACACCAAACATACGATTGCCACGGTCGTTAGATGTGAGGAAACACAAAACATACGATTGCCACGGTCTGTTAAGACGTGGAGGAAACACAAATAGGACGTAAACAGTCAGCTTCGGTTCGAAACGCTAAGTAACAAGAACATAGGCTAGCTACCTAACGATATGCTTTATGTACTAAACCATTGAAACGCAAAATATGGAAACGCTTACGAATACATTTCTTGTTGATTAAACCTGTGAACTCACCAACTTATGTTGACACATTTTAGCATGTTTTCTCAGGTCACAGGACGCATAAGCTTTTGAGGCACGCTTGAGGAAATGCACTCAGGACATGCATTCATCTAGTTTATTTTCAGCATTGAACATTTTGTCTAAACATGATTATTGTAATAGTATTGTAATGGATTTACAACTTTTGTACATGCTTCCGCACTATTGTAACTTTGTTTATGTTCTGTTGAATGAAGTCAAATGTTTATTTTAAATTCATATAGTGTCGTTCGATATGACTGTGTCTGAGATCCTGGTATGTCACACGCCTAACGGTAAAACCCGTTCGTGGAAATTGAGGGTGTGACAGATTGGTATCACAGCCACAGGTATAGAGAACTAGGATTGCATTGCATCTAGACTATAGCCTTAGACACAACACTAGTATTACACAGACACTCTTTACACGGTTACCACTGTTGTGCAAACAACCTTCGGGCGTACTGACATTACACTGCTGAGCAAACATAACACTATGGGTATGACATGTGTGTCATTATTGGCTGATAGAGGGGCGGAGAATCCCGCTCGCTCACAACCAACGCATACACTTGATCCTTCACTCGTGGAGTGAAAGCAACAGCGAATTGAATCAAACATTTCATGATTAGAACCCGAAACTCTTTTCTAACACACGCGATAAGCATAACGATGACAAACAAAAAGAACAACACCTCACTCTTCCAACTCGCTCACACTTGTTACTATTCCAACATATCCTATCCTCTACGCTAGTCCGAGCAGTAAACGAGGGACAACTAAGATATTCAAGTCGATTGGAGAATCGGACTTGGACTCCAAACACCTAGAACTACGGAGGGAAAGAGGCCAAATTGTCTTGATTCCCGTTGTTACCTAAACTGAATCCCTTGTACAACTTTAGTTACTTGACTCTTGGTATAACAAATACATCTTTGATGCTTTTATCATTGATACACTCGGTACTGGACAAGGCATGTTATCTCGAATAGGAGGAACCATGTGTGACCATGCAAAGCAAATTGGAATCACGGGTGCACATGTAATTATAATTTGTCGTGCATGAGAACTCTGGCAACTCTATTGGGGATAACGGGATGGCCAGTACAATTTTCAAATTCCACACTTAGGAGGCATAAGGCCTCGGATCCTCATAAAACCCTACTATCGATGTGCAAACAACCCCTCATTCTTACTAGCATGATACAATATATTACTGTCAATAATTGTTATCCGGTTATTGATTAATGTGTGTTGTGTATTGAAGAAGTCATGTCTGGAAGAAGAGCGGGACGCCCGGGTGGACGAGGAAATATCACCCTGACTCAAGCCGAGCTGAATGCTATCATCAACGAGCGCGTGGCTGATGCGCTTGCAGCTTATGAGCAGGCCCGCAATCAGGGCCACAACGACCAGAATCCGAACCAGGGAGGTCCAACAGTCTGTACCTTCAAGATGTTTATGGATTGTAAGCCTCATTCTTTCAGCGGCTCAGAGGGTGCTGTCACACATGCTTCGCTGGCTAGAGAAACTTGAGTCAGTGTTTGCCATGTGCAGCTGTCCTGATGGAAATCGGGTCAAATACGCCTCCGGCACATTGGAGGGACCAGCCCTGACATGGTGGAATTCACAAGTCCAAACCTTAGGACTTGGTGCTGCAAACGGTATGCCATGGGAAGACTTCAAGATTCTAATGAAGGAAGAGTACTGCCCCAGGAACGAAGTCCAGAAACTGGAGGCAGAATTTTGGAATTTAAAGATGATTGGTTCTGACATCGAGGAGTACACGACTCGTTCGCACGAGTTGGCAGCATTATGTCCGCAGATGGTAACTCCGGCCTACAAACGGATCGAAAAGTACATTGATGGCTTGGCTCCTCAAATCCAGGCTAGTGTGATGGCTGCTGATCCCGTCACTATCCAGCAGGCCATCCGACTGGCTCACAAACTCACCGACCAGGCAGTGGCACAAGGCACTCTGCCTAAACGTGCCTGCTTCTGGTTCATCAGATCACAAAAGAAAATGGGAAGGTAACACAGCAAGTCTTCAAGCTCCAACAACCCCCAGCAACAACCGACCAAAAAGTTTGACCCATCAAGAAACTTCACCCACAACAACCCGAACAGCAACAACAACAATTATGGTCAGGGTTCGAGCAGCTACGCGGGCAAGAACCCTAGGTGTAACCGGTGCAACCTCCATCATCATGGCCCATGTGATCGACTTCGTTGTCAGAGATGTGGAAAGATGGGACATGCAGCCAAAGACTGACGGGTGAAATAATGACTCAGCAACAACAACCCCAACAACAACGCCAGGTGGAGTGACTAGAGCCTGTTATGAATGTGGTAAGGAGGGACACTACAGGAAGGATTGCCCCACAGCTGAGGGGTGAAACAAGGGTAATAATGGGGGCAATGCCAAGGGTCGTGCATTCATGATCGGTTCCGGCGAGGCAAGGGATGACCAGAATGTGGTTACTGGTACGTTTCCCCTGAATGGTTGTTTTGCTTCCATACTATTTGATACTGGAGCTGATAGGAGTTTTGTTTCCAACAAGTTCATTAAGTTCTTAGATGTAACCCTAGCTGTCATGGAACCTAGTTATGTGGTAGAATTAGCTGACGGAAAACTAATCGAGGCAACTCAAATCGCCAAGGGGTGCAGACTAGGATTATATGGTCGTGAGATAGATATAGATCTGATGCCTGTCACACTTGGTAGTTTTGACGTAGTTGTGGGCATGGACTGGCTATCCAAGAATCAAGCTGAAATCATCTGTGGAGAGAAAATCGTACGCATACCACTTCCTAGTGGTGAAATTCTATCAGTTCAGGCGAAAGGAGTGGCATGGTCTCTGGAATCATCTCCCACATGAAAGCTCAGAAGTGTTTGCGTAAGGGTCATACCGCTTTCTTAGCCATGGTCACTGAAAAAGAAACCGAGGAAAGAAAATTGAAGACATCCCAGTTGTACGTGATTATCCTGAGGTTTTCCCTGAAGACCTACCCGGCCTTCCACCGCACCGCCAGGTCGAATTCCAAATTGATTTGGTTCCGGGAGCCGCCCTATCGCGAGGGCACCGTACAGATTAGCTCCGAGGGAACTACAAGAGCTGTCTACACAACTGCAAGAACTGCTTGATAAAGGTTTTATCAGACCTAGCTCATCACCGTGGGGACCCCAATTCTGTTTGTCAAGAAGAAGGACGGAACTTTTCGCATGTGTATCGATTACAGAGAATTGAACAAGGCGACAATTAAGAACCGTTATCCTCTCCCGCGTATCGATGATCTGTTCGACCAACTACAAGGGTCAGTTACTATTCAAAGATAGACCTAAGATCGGGTTATCACCAACTAAGGATTCGAGAAGAAGACGTTTCAAAGACTGCTTTCAGAATGAGGTATGGTCACTACGAGTTTTTGGTTATGCCATTCGGGTTGACCAACGCACCAGCGGTTTTCATGGACTTAATGAACCGAGTGTGCAACCCTACCTAGACAAGTTCGTCATTGTCTTCATCGATGACATCCTTATTTACTCAAGGAATAAAGAAGAACACGAAGAACACCTTAGACTGATTCTGGAGCTGTTGAGACGAGAACAGTTGTATGCAAAATTTTCAAAGTGTGACTTCTGGATGCGAGAGGTCCATTTCTTGGGTCATGTGGTCAATGAGAATGGGATACACGTTGACCCAGCAAAGATAGCAGCTATCAAGAACTGGGCTACGCCTAAGACACCGACCGAGGTACGACAGTTCCTTGGGCTGGCTGGCTACTACCGACGGTTCATCGAAGGGTTCTCGAAGATTGCTCAACCTCTCACCGCATTGACTCATAAAGGTACTACGTACGATTGGGGTGATAAACAAGAATCTGCATTCCAGATTCTGAAGCAGAGACTTTGTACAGCACCGATTCTATCCCTGCCTGAGGGAACCGATGATTTTGTTGTTTACTGTGATGCTTCCATACAAAGCCTCAGTTGCGTACTGATGCAGCGCAATAAGGTGATTGCCTATGCATCACGACAATTGAAGATACACGAGAAAACTACACGACACACGACCTAGAGCTGGGAGCTGTGTATTTGCACTCAAGATATGGAGACACTACTTGTACGGTACCAAGTGCACCATTTACACCACCGATCACAAGAGTCTCCAGCACATCTTTGAACAGAAGGAGCTAAATATGAGACAACGTCGTTGGTCGAGTTGTTAAACGACTACGACTGTACGATCAAGTATCATCCGGGCAAGGCCAATGTAGTAGCAGACGCCCTGAGTCGGAAGGAAACGCCCAAGCCAAGACGAGTTCGAGCATTGCAACTTACCATTCACACCGTTTTACCCGACCAGATCCGCAATGCTCAACTTGAGGCGTTAAAGACGAGAATTTGAAAGCCGAATCGTTACGAGGTATGGAGAAGCAACTAGAAACCAAGCCTGACGGAATCCGCTACTTCATGGATCGAACATGGATTCCCTCGTATGGAAACCTACGAGAATTGGTAATGGACGAAGCTCACAAATCGCAGTACTCAGTCCACCCAGGTTCAGACAAGATGTACCACGACCTGAAGGTTCTTTACTGGTGGCCAAACATGAAAGCAGATATCGCCACCTACGTGGGCAGATGTTTGACCTGTTCTAAGGTCAAGGTAGAGTATCAACGACCATCTGGTTTACTCCTACAGCCGGAAATACCAGTATGGAAGTGGGAACAGATATCCATGGACTTTATCACGAAACTTCCTCGAACTCCCAGCGGATGCGACATCATTTGGGTGATCGTGGATCGCTTGACGAAATCCGCACACTTCCTGGCAATCCGTGAGACTGATCGCATGGAAAGTTAACTCGTATCTACTTAAGGGAATAGTCTCTCGGCATGGTGTGCCGGTTTCCATTATCTCTGATCGTGACGCTCGATTCACTTCACACTTCTGGCAGTCCTTACAACGAGCACTAGGAACGCGGCTGGATATGAGCACCGCGTACCACCCCCAAACCGATGGCCAAAGTGAGCGTACGATCCAGACTCTAGAAGACATGTTACGTGCCTGCGTCATAGATTTCGGCAGCAGTTGGGAAACCCACTTACCGCTAGTCGAGTTTTCTTACAACAATAGCTATCACACATCGATCAAAGCTGCTCCATTTGAGGCACTTTATGGGCGTAAGTGCCGATCACCTATCTGTTGGGCGGAAGTTGGGGAAAGTCAACTCACCGGCCCTGAACTTGTGCACGAGACGACTGAGAAGATCGTGCAATCCGTAACCGTATGGCAGCAGCCCGTGACCGACAGAAAAGCTACGCTGACAAGCGTCGCCGACCGTTGGAGTTCCAAATAGGTGACAAGGTGCTTTTGAAAGTGTCACCTTGGAAGGGTGTGATTCGTTTCGGGAGACGCGGGAAACTGAGCCCTAGGTACGTGGGACCGTTTGAGGTTGTCAAACGGGTTGGCCCCGTAGCCTACCAATTGAACCTACCCGAAGAACTCCGTGGAGTACACAATGTGTTCCACGTCTCCAACTTGAGGAAATGCCTTGCCGACGAAACCTTGTCGTCCCGTTAGACGAGATACATGTGGATGAACAACTACATTTCGTCGAGGAACCGGTGGAAGTCATGGACCGAGAGGTCAAGACGCTCAAACATAGTCGTATCCCTATCGTCAAAATCCGTTGGAACTCAAAGCATGGACCAGAATTTACTTGGGAATGCGAGGATCAGATGAAGAGGAAGTACCCTCAACTGTTCCAAAACCAGGCATCTACCTCTTAGATACACATGTACTCCATTCCACACGCGTCACACACTATTGAGCCTTGTACTACCCCGTAAAAACCACGTAACAAGATGTACTAATTTTCGGGACGAAAATTCCTGCAACAAGGGGATGTGACACCCCGTAATTTCAAACTTACATAAATTAGACCGTTGTCGTTAACATTGACCCGTACTCGTAAATACTTGAAACGTATACAAACACGCCACGGACATCGTTAAACAAATTGTGATAATACTAACGCGGGTGCTCGTAGAGGATTCACAAAACGAGTTACCTGAGGAGTCCTATTGAATAATAGAGCTCGCTCATCTACGTTGTTATCAACCGAAACAAATTCGGGAACTCGGTACCTAAGTGCAGGGACCAAACCTGACAATTGCCAAACTGGGGCTGGGTATAAATACCCAACCACCAGCCAAACACACCATAATCTGCCTCTCTTTCTCTCCTACGCTCTCTACCTCACCATTTTACATCTTAGCACCAAATTCACCCGATTGAGCTCGTTTTTGTCGGATTAGGCCACACAACAGTTGAGGAATCACGATCCCAGCAGGTAGGCGACCATTTTCATCCATTTTATCACTCGTTTCACTGCTGCAAGTATGTGATTCGGGTGTTCAGGTTCAACCCGAATGCATGTGGTCGTGGGGGTGCGTGTGAGGCAAATCAGCGTGTGCATTACCCTTAGACATGTTAGGAGAGTGTTTCTGGAAGTTCTGATGGTGAGAAAACCGAGCACGGGACAGCCGAAGGCTGTTCGACCCACCCAGCAGTCGCGACCTGCTGCAGTCCGTGTGATTGGGTCATGCGACTGGTCCCATCGTGCGGTTGAGTCATACGACCGGTCCCATCGTGCGATTGATCGGGGCGACTGGGGTGAGATGTGCGAATGAAACCGTACGACTGGGTTAACCGAATGAATGCGTGCGATTGAGTCAACCGAATGAATGTGTGCGACTGAGTATCACCCGACTGAAGGTCCAACCGCACGAATGAAGGTTCATTCGTGCGATTGGTTATTGATTCGGGTGAATGAGTGATGTGTGGTACGACTGAAGGCTGAGTCGCATGAATGAGGGTTCAATCGTACGAGGGAAGTTGATTCGTACGATTGAAGGCCCATTCGTGCGAATGAAGTGTCCAGTCGTGCGTCTAGCCTTGTTATGCGATTGGAGTCATTGAGTGAATTTTTCTGGTGTGCGATGTGTCTATCATGGGACGATAAGTTAACATCAATAAAAGTCATTTCTTGATCACAAAGATTAAAGTCAACGCAATCAACAGACATATGCTTTTCAACTCGAAACAACCTAACTGTTTACAAATATCACAACCCATTTGAAACCTACATGAAGTCTAATAAGTCTATGACTGCTTTGTGTGTGATACCCACGACCGAACCCATGCGACCCGACCCGACTAAACATGTCTATTACGCTAAACACAACATTAACGCGTAACACAACTGTCAATAGGTGTTTGACCGCGCATCGTAAAACAACACTTGGGAGACTTGCATCCTACACACTTGCTACATCATCTGTGAGTTTCACGGCCCCTATTTTACATCTCTTTCCTTTTGGGGGAGAAAACATGCAAACGGATTTACATTTACTTAAATGGTTGTAGTAATATTGATATCGCCTGTTACGTTAGTGCAAACACAACATGTCCTGACACACTCGAACCGTTAGTAATGGGATTAGCGAGGTAATTCTGAGTAGTACTACTGGGTCTGACAAACCCCGCCCGGGCTAGTCGCGCTATCTTGATTGGAGGTCAAACGGGCGCACAATTGACCTAACATACGATTGCCACGGTCGGTTAAGACGTGGAGGAAACACCAAACATACGATTTCCACGGTCGGTTAAGACGTGGAGGAAACACCGAACATACGATTGCCACGGTCGGTTAAGACGTGGAGGAAACACCAAACATACGATTGCCACGGTCGGTTAAGACGTGGAGGAAACACAAAACATACGATTGCCACGGTCGGTTAAGACGTGGAGGAAACACAAATAGGACGTAAACAGTCAGCTTCGGTTCGAAACGCTAAGTAACAAGAACATAGGCTAGCTACCTAACGATATGCTTTATGTACTAAACCATGAAATGCAAAATATGGAAACGCTTACGAATACATTTCTTGTTGATTAAACTGTGAACTCACCAACTTTATGTTGACACATTTTAGCATGTTTTTCTCAGGTCACAGGAACGCATAAGCTTTTGAGGCACGCTTCAGGAAATGCACTCAGGACATGCATTCATCTAGTTTATTTTCAGCATTGAACATTTTGTCTAAACATGATTATTGTAATAGTATTGTAATGGATTTACAACTTTTGTACGTGCTTCCGCACTATTGTAAACTTTGTTTATGTTCTGTTGAATGAAGTCAAATGTTTATTTTAAATTCATATAGTGTTGTTCGATATGACTGTGTTGAAGGAATTGATCTGCCCAAGATTTATATTAATTGATGTGGCTAGTGTGATATGATCCAAGTCGGTCATACCCAATAACAAGCCAAACAAACACCGAAAGATAATTTATTTGTTGATAAAATCATACAAATAACTAGTGACACCAATTTAGAAAATGGATTTTCTAAATATTACTTTTGTAATGAACATGATTAAATGTTGATTTGTTCATGGGATTACTTGTTCATTGTTTAAATTAATTAGACAATGACAAATAATAATTTGTATGTGCTATAAAATTAATATGGGTTAATTTTATAAAAGGTGAAAGAAAGAGAGGGGTTTTATAAAAAGGATTTTATAAATTTAAAGGTGTAAGGGACATGCACATGGGAGCATTCACGGCCACCCATGATATTCCCCTTGGGAACCCATTTTGCTTCTTCCAAGTTCATGCATTTAGACCACTCTTTCATCTTTCAAAGAACACTCTTTCACACCAACACATACAAACTCTCTCATCTCTCTCTTTCTCCTCTTCACTTACGGGTTCTTGAAAGAAGAACTGATTTTTCAGCTTCATAAAAACGAATTTTTCAGCTTCAAGAAAGGGTCTTGGCTGAAGATTCACGCAAGAAAGAAGGAATACAAGTTGGTGTTCAAAGCCTAGCAAAGCAAGGTGTTTGTACAAGCTTGGGGTATCACTCCTTTGAGGTTTTCTTGGTTGAAACTCAGTCACGAATTCATCATTCACAGCTCATATCTTTGGGTTTTAGGAAGCTACAAAGGTTGTAGATTCTTGACTATCTTATGTTTTATTATTGTATGCATTGTATAAAGATCCATGGGTTGGGGTTGTTTGTTAAAAATGGTTTAACAATTAATTTGATAACATGTTTTAAAACATATATTCCGCTGCGTTTTTCATATATATAAGCATATATGAACTTTGATAAACATGTTAAAACCCCAACAATGGCATCTAGAGCCACTTATACATATGCATACATATATTACACTTGTATTTCATTTGGACAGCACCAAAATCGTGGGTTTAAGGAGCTGTTTGGTGCCCCCCTTTGATATTTTAAAGATGCTATATTATGCATATTAGGATCTTTAAAACTCTAGTTTATAAGATAATTGTTTGCATGGACTAAACCCATTAGTTCTTGGTTTATGTTGGCCAAAAACATGGTTTTAAGGGGCTGCCAAAATCGACTTCTTATGTATGTTTGAATATGTTGTTGTTGATTATGCATAACAAAGCCTAGACCATTTGGATTGAATGATTGGTTGTCATGTTTATTCATTTGGGCATGTAATAATTTAATTTTTTTTCAAGTCTAGTCTTGTAATTTATTTATTCATATGGTTTGTAATAAATAGATTAGGAGTTTATCTTTACTAGAAAAATGTATTAGGATACATATCTTGTAAGGAAGCTCAAGATCAAGACTTGAAGAAAAGATGGACAAAGAGGATTCTTGAAGATATGGTTTCAAGTGGGAGTCTCTTTGGTCAACCATGTGTCATGATTCTAAACCCTTAGGATATGACCATTTGACACACTTGTTTTGGCTAAACAAGTGTGATCAACTTAGTATGCTTTGTTATGCATATATGACTTGTTTTGTTTATGTTTGGTTGAATGCATACATGATGTTTGTTTTGAATATTGGATGTGATTAACAAACCTCAACTAAAACAAACAATAAACAAGTAATTGGTTCTCAAATCATTAAGCATAAATAGAATGTTCTATAAAAGGAATTAATGGTTTACAAAATAAAATGGGTTTTATTTAAAAGAACCAATAGGGTGCCATATGGTTGAATGCATACAATCATATGGTACATAGACTTTTCTAAACAAGAATTGTCAAATTATAAATCCCTTTTGAAAAACAAGTTAAACACCACCCTTTACACAACACTTAGGTTACTTGCTAACTCTTAGTGGGATAAAGGTCACCTAACCACTTTGAGGGAACTTGTAACTTGAGGTGAGAATACCATGTTTGTGGGATAAAGGTCACCTAACCACTTATGTAGTAAACTCACACGTGTGTGTAAGTAGGACAACTTGATTTGTAAAATATATTGAATGGATCACCTAAAATATGTTTTACAAAGGGTGTTGATGGGATAAACATGCCGTTATAAACATGAGATGTTCAAACGATCCCATACCACTAGAAGTTACAATAGGTTGTAATTGTCATTTATGACTACCTTGTTTATTTAAATAATGGATAAAGGTCACCTAACCAATATTTAAATATAACGTTGGATTCTAAAATTTTATTTATTAATGGTCTATGAGACATAAAGGGTATTGATAAATGAAATATAATTATATCAACGATTACTAATAGAACTTTGTAAAATCTTGTAGATGGCCGACACAACAACGCTAATAATGATGTACCAAACCAAAACAACCAATCCCTAAGGGCGATCCTTCAAAGGGATCGTCTAACACCTAACAATTTCATGGATTGGTACCGCAACTTGAGAATTGTTCTCAAACAAGAAAAGCGGGCCTACATCCTTGATGACCCCATCCCCGATGAACCTGACGAGGAAGATGTGGAAGCGTATAATGATTGGGTTAGATATGTGGAAGACTCCGTCCAAGTCTCTTGCCTAATGTTAGCAAGTATGACACCCGAACTCCAAAAAGAGTATGAGCCATGGAGCTTATGACATGATCACTCAGTTGCGGGAAACGTTCCAGCAACAAGCTAGAGTGGAGCGCTACGAAACGGTTCAAGCGCTTAATGCATGTCGGATGGAGGAATCCCAATCAGTTTCATCTTATGTTCTTAAGATGAAAAGCCACATCGACCGCCTTGAAAGGCTGAACTGTCCCGTCTCAAAAGAGTTGGCCACGGATTTGATCCTTAATGGCCTAACTAAAAGGTTTGAGGCATTCGTCATGAACTACAACATGAACGGATGGGACAAGAGCATAAATGAACTCCATTCTATGCTCAAATCAGCTGAGGCGGGAATGGGTAAAAGGGTTTTACCCGTTCTCACCATAATGAAGGTGGGAAAAAGAGAAGTCTCTACCCCCTCCTAAGGCAACTGGTGCCAAAGGAAAGGGGCATGTTGGGGGAAAGGGAAAGATGGCTGTTAGGGCGCAACCTCCGAAGCACAAGGAAGAAGCAAAGGTTGCTGTGAACGACCCATGCTTCAAATGTGGTGAGATAGGGCATTGGATGAGAAATTGTCCAGTCTATCTCAAAGAGTTGAGAGAAAAGAGGGATGCGGGGCAAACCTCAGGTATAATTTACATGATACATATTGAGCTGAATGTTATTTCTTCTAACACATGGGTATTAGATACCGGATGTGGAACTCATTTGTAATTTGTTGCAGGGGTTCAGAAGAAATGAGCATTATGCTAAAGGGGAAATAAGTCTCTTCATGGGCAATGGTGCAAAGGTTCATGTGGAAGCCCAAGGAGACTACATTTTGAAGCTTCCAAGTGGTTTGGAAGTTATTTTAAATAATGTATTATATGCTCCTAGCTTGACTAGGAACATAATTTCTGTTTCCCGTTTAAGACAATATGATTATGATTTCAAGTTTGTTGACAATGATATTCATGTTTCTTTAAATCATGTATTTTATTTTAAAGCTATACCTTGTAATGGCATTTATGAATTGGTTCATGAAAACACAACATATGATAGCTCAATATACCAAGCAACCACCAAAAGACTCAAATTGGATTTGAGTGATACCTACCTTTGGCATTGTCGTCTTGGTCATATAAACAAGAAACGCATACAAACACTTCAAAAGAATGGTCTTTTAAAAACAAATGAATGTGATTCATTTGATGTATGTGAATCTTGTTTACAAGGAAAAATGACTAAGACACCCTTTAGTGGAACTAACGAAAGGGCAAAAGATTTATTAGGCATCATACATTCGGATGTATGTGGTCCTTTTAAGCCAATGACTAGGAATGGTGAAAGATACTTCATTACCTTTACCGACGATTATAGTCGCTATGGGTATGTGTACTTAATAAGACACAAAGATGAAGCTTTTGAAATGTTCAAAATCTTCAAGAATGAAGTAGAAAATCAACTCAACAAATCAATTAAAGTTCTCCGTACTGATAGAGGCGGTGAATACCTAAGTGATGTTTTTCAAGATCATCTTAGGAGTTGTGGGATTGTCTCACAACTCACTCCACCTGTAACACCACAACATAATGGTGTGTCTGAGAGGAGGAATCGAACCCTATTAGATATGGTTCGATCTATGATGGCTAGAAGCACATTGCCTCTATCATTTTGGGGTTTCGCTTTGCTCTCCGCGGCCCGTATTCTGAATATGGCCCCAACCAAAAAGGTGGAAAAGACACCTTTTGAGATATGGCATGGAAGAGTTCCATCCCTATCATACTTAAGGGTCTGGGGTTGTGAGGCTTATGTTAAGACTCACACCCCAAACAAATTAGATGTCCGATCCACCAAGTGTATCTTTGTTGGATATCCTAGAGATTCTATGGGATATTATTTCTATGATCCACTGAAACAAAAGGTGTTTGTTGCCAGAAAGGGTGAGTTCTTAGAGACAAAGTTCCTTATGGAAGGAACTAGCAGTAGAACAGTGGATCTTGAGGAGGATCAAGATTCACAGCCCGATGCACGTTTGGTTGAAACTAGCACTCAACATGAGGATGTTGAGAATGATCAAGCAGTTGATCAATACACACAAAACGTTCGTAGAAGTGGTAGAACTAGTAATCCACCTGAAAGATACGGATTTTTCATGGATGGATGCTACGTGGTAGATTCAGATGAACCGACCACATATCATGATGCAGTGTCCACTTTGGATTGTGACAAATGGCTTGAAGCCATGAACGTTGAGATGCAATCCATGTATGACAATCAAGTTTGGGAACTTGTCGTACCACCTCTTAATTCCAAAGTAGTTGGAAGTAAGTGGGTTTTCAAGAAGAAAACCGATATGCATGGAAACTTGGATACTTACAAAGCTAGACTTGTAGCAAAGGGTTTCACTCAAACTCAAGGGGTTGATTATGATGAAACCTTCTCACCTGTTGCAATGCTAAAGTCTATAAGGATACTGTTTGCCATAGCTGCTCATTATGACTATGAGATTTGGCAAATGGATGTCAAAACCGCTTTCCTAAATGGATATCTTGAGGAAGATGTCTATATGGTTCAGCCTGAAGGTTTTGTCGATCCAAAACATCCTGATAAAGTATGCAAGTTAAAGAAATCAATCTATGGATTGAAGCAAGCATCGAGAAGCTGGAATCACCGTTTTGATGAGGAGATAAAGAAATTTGGCTTCATCAAAACGCTGATGAGGCTTGTGTGTATAAGAAGGCTAGTGGGAGCATAATAACCTTCCTAGTATTGTATGTTGATGACATACTACTATTTGGAAACGACATCCCAACCTTGGAAGGTGTAAAAACCTGGCTTGGAAGCTGTTTTTCCATCAAGGATCTTGGTGAAGCTGCCTATATTCTGGGAATAAAGATCTATAGGGATAGATCAAGGCGGCTGATTGGTTTGAATCAAAGTGCATACATTGACAAAATCTTGAAAAGGTTCAAGATGGAAAACTCTAAGAAAGGTAGTGTACCTATTCAAAGAGGGACAATATTGAGTACGACTCAATGTCCAAGCTCAAAGGAGGAGCAAAATAGAATGAAGGCAATCCCATATGCATCTGCTATAGGATCCATCATGTATGCAATGATATGCACTAGACCGGACGTGTCATGCGCTTTAAGCATGACAAGTAGATACCAGCAAAATCCTGGTGATAGTCATTGGATGGCTGTCAAGAACATTCTGAAATACCTAAGGAGGACTAAGGACATGTTCTTGATCTACGGGTCTGGTGAAGAGGAACTCGTTGTAAAAGGTTACACGGATGCGAGTTTCCAAACCGATCGAGATGATTCACGATCTCAATCAGGGTACATCTTTATTCTGAATGGCGGAGCTGTTTCTTGGAAAAGCTCAAAGCAAGAAGTCGTAGCGTTGTCCACTACAGAGTCAGAATATGTCGCCGCTTCAATGGCAGCACAGGAAGCTGCATGGCTGAAGAAATTCATAGCCGATCTAGGGGTAGTCCCCTCCATTCAGGATCCCCTAGAGATCTTTTGTGACAACGAGGGTGCAATTGCTCAAATCAAGGAACCTCGTGCTTATCAAAAGACTCGGCACATTGAACGGAGATTCAACTACATAAGGGATGAAGTTGAAAAAGGAAAGATATGTATTTGCAAAGTCCACATAGATAAAAACATTGCGGATCCACTCACAAAGCTCCTTGAAAGGGCAAAGCATGAAGGCCATGCTTGTGCCATGGGACTTAGATATTCAAGTGACTGGGTTTGATGTTGTATTTTGTATTTAGATATTAGAACTTATGTTATTTGACTTAATTATATGATAATTATTATCATTTGTTCTTCTATTTTAGCATGTTTAAATCCGTGAATAAATAAGTTATTCTAAACGTCCGTAGTCGATCATACTTGTGGGAACAATTATGAATGTAAGACTATAATGAAATTGGATTGGTTGATATTCATAAGGTATGAATATAGAGCAAGAGGTTACTGCCAAGGTTCATTGATATCTATGGGATATAGATATTGGACTGACCCGCTCTCAATTATTTCTGCATGGAATCTTTGTGATTAGTCATAAGAGATATTGAGTAAAGGCGAATATCATTGTATCCTCAGACCTGAGATACATATTGGGTCTTGATATTCACCAAGTATTGTACTTTGACTTAGTACTTTGCTGTTCTGAAAATTGGCAGTACATAAGGCTGTGTTCAGGTATGATATGAGGTGATTGTGAGAGACGTATATAGTCAAGATGGGATTTGTTCCTCTTATTCGTTGAGAGTAAGATGTCTAAGGCCTGTTAAAGTTAAATCATCAGAGAATGACAATTCTGTGTCTCTTGGATTTAACATGACATCTGCAACAAAAGGATAGATGATTAATTCACCTAAATCATATTCAAGTAAGGTACTTGAAAAGGATGATGTTATTGAATGGCACTTAGTCATATACATTAAGGGTAGCAAACCGTTGCTAGGCGTTATTTGCTGCTTGCATCAATCTTCTATAAATCTTGTGCAAGTGGGAGATTGAAGGAGTTGATCTGCCCAAGATTTATATTAAATTGATGTGGCTAGTGTGATATGATCCAAGTCGGGTCATACCCAATAACAAGCCAAACAAACACCGAAAGATAATTTATTTGTTGATAAAATCATACAAATAACTAGTGACACCAATTTAGAAAATTGGATTTTCTAAATTATTACTTTTGTATATGAACATGATTAAATGTTGATTTGTTCATGAGGGATTACTTGTTCATTGTTTAAATTAATTAGACAATGACAAATAATAATTTGTATGTGCTATAAAATTAATATGGGTTAATTTTATAAAAGGTGAAAGAAAGAGAGTGGGTTTTATAAAAAAGGATTTTATAAAATTTAAAGGTGTAAGGACATGCACATGGGAGCATTCACGGCCACCCATGATATTCCCCTTGGGAACCCATTTTGCTTCTTCCAAGTTCATGCATTTAGACCACTCTTTCATCTTTTCAAAGAACACTCTTTCACACCAACACATACAAACTCTCTCATCTCTCTCTTTCTCCCTCTTCACTTACGGTTCTTGAAGAAAAGAAACTGATTTTTCAGCTTCATAAAAACGAATTTTTCAGCTTCAAAGAAAGGGTCTTGGCTGAAGATTCACGCAAGAAAGAAGGGAATACAAGTTGGTGTTCAAAGCCTAGCAAAGCAAGGTGTTTGTACAAGCTTGGGGTATCACTCCTTGAGGTTTTCTTGGTTGAAAACTCAGTCACGAATTCATCATTCACAGCTCATATCTTTGGGTTTTAGGAAGCTACAAAGGTTGTAGATTCTTGACTATCTTATGTTTTATTATTGTATGCATTGTATAAAGATCCATGGGTTGGGGTTGTTTTTAAAAATGGTTTAACAATTAATTTGATAACATGTTTTAAAACATATATTCCGCTGCGTTTTTCATATATATAAGCATATATGAACTTTGATAAACATGTTAAAACCCCAACATGTGTCTGAGATCCTGGTATGTCACACGCCTAACGGTAAAACCCCGTTCGTGGAAATTGAGGGTGTGACAGATTGGTATCACAGCCACAGGTTATAGAGAACTAGGATTGCATTGCATCTAGACTATAGCCTTAGACACAACACTAGTATTACACAGACACTCTTTACACGGTTACCACTATTGTGCAAACAACCTTCGGGCGTACTGACATTACACTGCTGAGCAAACATAACACTATGGGTATGACATGTGTGTCATTATTGGCTGACAGAGGGGCGGAGAATCCCGCTCGCTCATAACCAACGCATACACTTGATCCTTCACTCGTGGAGTGAAAGCAACAGCGAATTGAATCAAACATTTCCATGATTAGAACCCGAAACTCTTTTCTAACACACGCAATAAGCATAACGATGACAAACAAAAAGAACAACACCTCACTCTTCCAACTCGCTCACACTTGTTACTATTCCCAACATGTCCTCGTTTTCCACAACTGTAGCAAGATCTCCCTTCTACATATTATGGAAATTTTTGATGTGGGTTTGAGTGTGGTTGGGGGCTTGGTAATTTTTCTTCCTATTTAGATGTTTCACATTCTTTAAAAGATTTAATTGTATTGACTTTTTGAACATCTTTTGTCTTAGATTGATTTGGACTTTGATGATTACCATGTTTAGGAATCTTTGAGTTAACCTTTTTAGGTTCTGGAATAGACGTTTGTGAACCTGATTCTAAGTTAACCTTTTCAATTTTGTCAGTTAAATCCTCAACAGGAATCTTATCTTTAGATCCCAAAGTAGTATTCGTCTGGTCAGTGACTGACTTCACAGGTTTACCCATGGAGTCTGGATCACTGACTAGAGGGGTAGACACCACATGATCCTTAACCGGATTGTTATTTATTGGTCTACATTTAGTATTCAAAAGGATAGCATGTGGTGGTGGTACTACTTTATAACCCAAACCTTCCCCACCATTTCGTTCTTTCACTAAGTTTTGAACTATGTGTGAAGAACTTGCCAAACTATGCAATTTTTGTTTCAATGATTCAACTTCGACTTCCAAAACTGCTTTTTTGCTTCTTTGTTTCTTCCAAAGAATTTAAATAGAACTTAATATCATTTGATTGATTAAGAGCAACAACTTCGGTTTCCCTCTATTGCTTTCCCAGAAGTTCTATCTTTTCTTTGAAACTGCACTCATTTTGTTTTAGCACACGATTTGCTTCAGTGCAGAGTTGCAAATCATTTACAGATTATCATTGTGTTCTAATAACCTAGCAAATTTTAAATCAATGCTTTCTCTAAATTTGTCACATTCAGAACAAGCATGTTTATTAAATAATTCGTCTTCAGAATTTACCTATGATGTACCAGACGAATCAGCCATCAGTGCAGTGTCAGACTCTTCAGCAACTGATTGTTCTATGTTTGCTACACTAAGCTCCTCTTCCATTAAGTGATCAATGACATCTGCTACTTCTTCAACATCTAAGCGTGAATGCTCAGCCACTATGTCTCCCTCACTTGCAGATCCATCATCCAAGGTGTCGACGAAAACAACGTTAGATTCACCCTCGGATATGAATTGGAAGGACCAGTCTTGCCCTTCATCACCTTGAGCAACCAAAGCTTTAGAGTCTTTACTTGATGTGGATGTCCTAATCTTATCCTTTTCCTGACGATTGAAAGAGGGAAATGGATTTCCATTTCCAGTCTTCTTGGGCTTAACACACTCCCGCTTGAAATGCCCTTTCTCCCCACAGTTGAAGCACGTGACCTTGGTTTTGTCAAATCCAAATGTAGTATCTTTAGTTGCCACTAAGTTTTGTCCTGTCTTCTTCACAAACTTCTTTGCTCTTCTCACAGCACTAGCTAAAGCCCACATGATATCCATGCGCTCTAACTCAGTTTCATCAACTTGCTCGTAATCTTCATCAGCAAGATGACAGTTTCCAATCCTTCCAGCAACCAGACCATCATAAGATTGGACAACTGCAGCAAGAAGGTCCATATGCTCTTTCGCTACTTCCACAATCACATTCCCGAGATTCTCAGTCTTTAACTTCGTAGCATTTGCTTCAGGAACTATGTAGTGGGTTCTAGATGACCCAGACGTGTCGGTACCTGATGGGCTGCACTGAGAAGGAATAGAAGAGTTAGATACAAAAGTAGTTTGTAATGGTGTACCTGACATAGTAGGAGGTGGAATTGAGTTGTATAAAGCAAGATTCTGAGCGTAGGATCCTTTCTTTGACTTGTACTTCTTACGCAATTCTTCCTCCCAGAGCTTTAAAATGAAATCATTTATGTCCAAGGTAGTGAGAGTATCATTTTGCCTTAAGTTGGACACAAATGGATCCCATTTGTCTGGTAACCCATCAGCAAAGCTAGATACTTTGTCTTCCATGGAAGTAACCACACCATGAGTGTGCAACTCACTCAAGATGATAGAATCCGTCGATGATGTCATCTAAGCTCTCCTTTTCAATTGGTGAGAAATTGTCGAATTCCTTTTTAAGAGCCTTAGCCTTGAGTACCTATAGAGTTGCATTGCCTTCGTATCTCTCTTCTAAGGCTTCCCATAACTTTTTGGACTGCTTGTTCTCAGACAACTGATGAAATATGTCTTTTGGTATTGACTGAGTCAACAAGGCATATGCTTTCTTTTCAGCATTATGCATAGCCTTCTGGGCTTCACTCATACCTCCCAAAGTAAGCTTTACCCCATTAGCAGTGACTGGTACCACGTAACTAGTCTCAATATACGTCCACAGATTGGGGTCAACTCCATTCAGGTAGATTTCAAACCATTGTTTCCACTGTGGGTATTCATCCAACGTTAACAGCTTTGGCGGTTTGTTGTGGTTCCCTATCTCACTTTCCAGAAGTAGAAGATTCGGGATGTGTGAGTCCTTTCCAGCAGTAAACGTAGAGAACTGATCTTCCATTTTTGTAAACTTGATGAACTAAGAACAGGACAGATTGACTTATGCGATTGGACAGCCGACTGGTTTAACCGTGCGATTGAAGGATGCGAATGGCTTCAATTGTGCGATTGGATTCAGTCATGCGAATGAACAAGACGAATGATGTCAAACGAATGAAATGCTTCAACCGTGCAAATGAACTATGCGAATGGAGTTTCAGTCGTGCGATTGGGCCAATCGAGCGACTGAAGCTGCTGCTGTGGGAAAAAATCGAATTTTTGAACACTTGACTCAAAATTTACGAATCTTTCAAGAACCCTAATCTACCGTATGGGAACAAGTCGAACTATTGACTCAGAAACTCGACAAAAACAAGTTTTTGAAGCGAAAAGTGTATCTTTTGAATGAAAATGTTAGATTTGACACCAAAACCAATTGAATCCATGCAAAATCATGAGCCTAGGCTCTGATACCACTTGTTAGGACCGATTTCGTACGGAGTACTAACAGATTATGCGTTATACCGAATCAAATAGTGCGGAATCCTATTTTATTGGCGATCCAATCAGTGAGAATGATTATCCCGATCAATCCAACAATGAAACAAACATTAAGAACGAACAAGAATTGATCAGAAAAAAACTATGAACTTGGATTAACGTTTTGGTACGCTCTGGACGGCTAGGGTACGTATGTATTTAAAGTGTTTTGTTTCTCCACGAATTACGTGGTATTTATAGGTTTCCTGTCGTCAATTGTACGACTGAACCATTAGCATGGTTCAGTCGCGTGACTGAATCATGCGATTGACTCATACGCACGATTGAAGGTTCTGTCGTGCGACTGACTCAATCTTATGTCTCAGTTGTACGACTAATCCAGTCTTCTGGTTCAGTCATGCGACTAGTCCACAAGCATGATATGTTCATGCGTATGGTCCATTAGCATGGTCGATTCGCATGAACTATTACATGGATAAGTTAAACATACTTCTAAGTTCTTATTTACTTAGAACCATGTAGAACAACATCAAACCAATAGAGTTAGTTCATACACGTGCAACACATTCAATATAATGATATCATGACATAATCAAGAATAAATTAACATCACAACGCACTTCATATATCATTCATTCAATTCATTACATTGATTACATATACGTAAGACATGAAAAAATTTTACATTTCAGAACATAAACTAGGTACATCAATATGTATCAACAGAATCTAAAATGGTGTTTAACGACAGGCTAAAAGAGTGGAGAGCAGCACTAGAGCGTAAAGGATTAAGGATAAGTCGCTCTAAGATGGAATACATGCATTGTAACTTTAGTGGTGAGGCTGAAGGGGACACCCAAATCAGTATCCAGGGTATGGCGCTCCAAATACCTGGACTCGTACGTACAGGAGGACGGAGAGATACACGGCGATGTAGCCCACTGTGTTCAAGCAGGATGGTGCAAGTGGAGAGAAGCATCAGGGATCCTATGTGATAAGAGTTTCCAGAAAAACTAAATGGAGAACTATACTGAGTGACAATACGTCCAGCTATGTTATACGGAACAGACTGCTGGGCCAAAAGGAAATCGCACAAGAAACAAATAGAGGTCGTGGAAATGAGAATGCTGAGGTGGATGTGTGGACACACAAGACTAGATCGGATAAGAAACGAAGTATTTCGACAGAAGCTAGATGTGGCTTGTATCACAGATAAAGTACGAGAGGGAATATTAAGATGGTTTGGGCATGTGAAGAGGAGACCGATGGCAGCACCCGTTAGTATAGTAGAGAACATCAACTTAGAAGGTAGGAGGAGTATAGGGATACCTAGGTTGGCTTGGGATGAGATAATTAGGCGAGATATGGTACACTTGCACATCTTTGAGCACATGATCGAGGATAGGAGTGAGTGGAGGTGTAGAATTAAAATTAAGTACTTTTAGTGGGATCTGTGGGTAGGAAGGGTAAATGAAGACATGATCCGGGGCCACTCGCATGATGTGTACGTAGTCCACATCTGCTCTTTATAGATGAAACTTTCTGCTTCTATGATGTATGCAATATCAATATCTAAATCTTTAGGTGATATATACCTGTATGCTGTGTGCTGTGTGTTATATGCTATATAATATACTGCCTTGCTATTGTTATTGCTTTTGTTAACAAGTCAGGGGTCTCCTTGGAAGTGGTCTCTCTACCTACCAAGATAGAGGAAAGACTTGCCACCACCTACCCTCCCAGAACGTGCTCTTGAGTGGGATATACTGGGTTTGTGTGTTTGTTTCATCCCTATGAAGGAATGAAGGCTGATCAGCTATGTAACACTGCTATACAACATGAACCATCCACCTCCAAAGGCAAACTTCACCCTAGGAATCCTGCTACAACATCTAAAAGGATGAGGATGGAGATGGAAAGTGATCAAACTCAGTCTTCCATTCATAAGAAGACGCTCAGAAGCAAGAAAATTGACTGCATTATGTGTGGTAGTACTTCTCATCTAGCTAAAGATTGCATCTACAATCCCAAAAGTACTGTCAACATAACAAAGAAGAAGACTTCTGAGAGGAGCAAGAAGAAGAAAGCTTTGGAAGAAATATGTGTTTCTTTCGGATGCTCCAAAATGAAAATGAAGACAAGTAAAAAATTGCCTTCGGAAGAAAATTTTGTCTAGGAAGAAAGGAATGCTTTCGAAGCACTGAAGCTTGCTGCAGTGAAAGCAAGATCTTCTAAAGGGTCAGTCTCCAAAACTTCTAGAGTTGTAAAAATTTTTGAAGCTTTGAAGGTCAAGTCTAATCTTCCAAAGATGGTGTGGAAGATAATGGAAGGCCATGTGACTAAGAATTCTTCATTAAGACTAGTAAATGATCCCCAAAATCTCAGTATAGGATCAATTATTGTTGCATTGTCTTTAGTTCATTTTGAAGAGCCCAAGACCACTGAGGCTTGGGTTTCATAATGTAACTAACACTCTATTATTATGCAGGAATAGCTGAGGACCAAGAAGAATGCATGGATTATTGATAGTAGCTGTTACAGGCATATGACAAGCAACGACTCTTTACTCCAAAAACTTTGAAATAATTGATGGAGGGCCAGTTGCTTTTGGAGGAGATGCTCGAGGTTATATTACGGGAAGGGGAAGGGTCATAAATGGTAAGCTCAAGATTGTGAAGGTAAACTTTGTTAAGGAGCATGTGTACATGATAGGATCAATTAGAGCAATCTGTAACAAATTATATGAACAATTCAAAGAAATACAAGCAATTGTAATCAAATCAAGCAATATCAACAAAATTCAGATTTCATTGATAGCAAAAGACGATTACAAGAGAGAAAGCAGTTTATGCAAACACCTTACAAAAACTTAACAATCTACTCTAAGTCTATGCTATTTATACTAGAAACCAAGGAACTAAAATTTACAAAACTAGTCCCTATACTAGTATAAACTACAAAACTAGACATTAAAGACTAAATGTTAATCTTCTAAGGGACCTAACAATTTTTCACTAATTCACTCAATTTTTGATGAGATAAACTGCAATTTGTGATTCAAAACATGTTTCTAATGATGAAACAAAGTTCTGATTCACAATATTTCACTTGAATTGTCAATCGATTACAGATTTCAGTGGATTTTTGAAGTTTCTATCTTCGACAGAACCTTCAAAAACACTCAACCGATAGCTCTGATTCCAATCCAAGTAAAGTGAAAGATGTGATTAACATTCTTTTACAAGATGAAGAGTCAAAAACTGCATTTACTGCTTTCATGGCAATCTAACTCAAATGGAGCTAGTTCTACACGATTTGTTTGAAATGGATCCAGATGATGTAGAAGAAATGGATCTTGACTGGCAAATGGTCATGATAGCTTACAGAACACAAAAGCATTCTTATTCTAACAGAAATTACAAACCCAGTGCAAACAAAAATATTGGGTTTGATAAATCAAAATCAAGATGCTTTAACTGTAATAGTTATGGTCATTTTTCAAGAGAATGTAAAGCTCCAAGAAACCAAGGAGGAAATAGTCAAGGCAGCTCAAATGGTCAGAAATATCAGCAACAGGCAAACAAGACTTTTCAAAAGCCATACCAGAGTCTACCTCTGCCAGAACCCAAAGAAGAGAAGAATAGTGAGGAAACTAAGAAGGCACTGGTTGTAAACATCAAAGATGGTTATGACTGGAGTGCATATGCAGAGCAATTTACTGCTGATCTCACTGCCAATCTGGTACTAGTTGCTGAAGTTGATGATGAAGACTGGTCAAAAGATAAAGATCCTAAATTGATGAATCACATCAAGAAGAAGAGTATGATTGGAGCGACAAATCAGACCCAAAAGATACCACTGAAGAAGTCGCTCTTATGGCTCAATCAGAACAACCGAAGGTTGTTAACTCTTCTGATACTGAATCTTCAAACTCATATCCTGAAATACCAGTAGACGTGAGAGAGAAAATGTGCACAAAAGCATGTTTTGAACTAGTTGAACACTACAGAACATATTCATTCAAAATTTGTGACAAGCTCAAACAAGAAGAATCAAGGCACAATAAACTAAAATCAGATCACAAAATTGCTGATGAAAAGATAATGTCTCTTCAAGCTTCATGTTGCAAAGAAACAACTTGAAGAGATGAACAAAAAACTTGAACAAGAAAAATTGGCACATGCAGCAACTTAAATAGATCTAGCCAAAGTTAAAAGCTCAAAGAAAATTATTGAGCAACTGGTGAATGGAAGAAATGACAAAGATAAAACAGGACTAGGATTCACACATGAACCTATGCCTGAATCAATCTCAAAAACATTACCAGAGAATTTCAATACTCATGATCATTCACTGAAAAACAAAGCTAAACTGAAAGAATTTCAAGATCAAAAGAACTTTAAAAAGAAAAATGTTGAAGTTTATGAAGAAACTGACTTAGACAAGATCAAAAATGGTCATCCAATCAAAGTCAAATCTTATGAACCTCAACAAAAGCAAAAGAAGCTGTTTGTACCAAAACGTGAAACTGTTATTGAACAAAGTGAACAAATGAGTGAAAAATCTACTGAATTCAATAACAAACTTAAAGGAAAATGTGAAGAAGCTAAAACAGATAATAATACTTCTAATGATTCTAGTTCAAATGAACTAACTAATGAAAAAGAGTGTCAGAAGGAATCTTCTCAAGATTCAACTAAACTTCAAAGCAAGAAAACTTCATCAAGAGTGAGAAATCAAAGAAGAAGAAAAGCTGCAAAAGCAAAGAAAACTGAATCAATTAATCAGTCACAGAGCAATACTCAAATTAAACCTGTGAAGTTTATGTCTGCAGGAACTTTTGACATGAACACAAACATAAAAATGACATCTACACCTAAGATCAAATCTAACTCTAATCTGAAAACAAGTTCAGATCAAGTTAAAAAGAAAAATCCTAAAGATCAAAAGACCAAATTCACACCAATAAAACAACAAGTTAATCTGCCTAACCCAAGAGTTGAACAAGAATCAAATGTTGCTTCTACTTCAAGAGTTAATAAAATGTTGTTTAAACATTCTGAAAAGTATTGTGATATCTGTGACATGTACAATCATGACATTTCAAAATGTTACTTTAACAAGTATTGCTACATATATGATATGACAAATCACACAACAACTGAGTGTTATTTTAACAAATACTGTGCTTTGTGTGATGAAAGAAATCACAATACCAATGATTATTACTTCAGAAGAACTCTTCAAGGAAGGAATTCAATAATCAAGGCTTTGTAAATCCATAATTTATAAGAAATCAAAATATTGGATTTAAATTTTCATAACAACGACCTTCCTTGGGTTTGAGATCTTTAAGAAGAAACAAGTCTGATTATGATAATAATCATTTTGTCAAATCACAGCAATACAATCAAGAAAAATTTATTCCTCGATCTGTGAGAATAAACAAAGGAACATTCTCAAATGGTTCATACAAGAGTTCCAGATTTTTTGATAATAATCTTGAAAACAGATACAATGCATTGACATCAAAATCACAAAGAGATAATCAGTTGGTTTATCAAAAAGGATTTGAACATGTTAAAATTCAAAAGAAACCAGATGTCAACAAACTTCATTTCAAACAATTTACAATTGTTGACAATTTTGGCAAGCCCAAGACCATCTAGGCTTGGGTTACTAACTCACCTTAAATGTTTGTGAATGCAGGTACGCCCGCGAAGACCAATCAACTCATGGTATGTTGACAGTGGGTGTAGCCGGCATATGACAGGCAATCAAGCCTTGTTAAAAGACTTTAAGTTAAAGGATGGAACGCATGTTGCTTTTGGAGGTGATGCATGTGAAAAGATAACAGGAGAGGGAACAGTGTCTAATGGGATTATCAGTTTTGATTAAGTCAACTTTTGTTCACAGTTGAATTTTAATCTTCTAAGTGTATCCCAAATTTGTGACAAATCTTATTCTGTTCATTTTGATAAATCTCACTGTTATGTCTTGAAACCAGGTTTTTAGATTAGCAATGACTGGGTGATAGTTAAAGCTGCTCGAGACAGAGATGTATACAAATTGGATATGTCTCAAGTGGATCTTGCAACTGAAACTACTTGCCTGATTGCTAAAGCTTCAAATGATGAAAGCAAGCTTTGGCATAGACGTCTTGGTCATTCCAACTTCAAAAACATGAACAAGCTTGTAGCAGGAAATCATGTCATTGGACTTCCTTCCAAGAAGTTTTCAACAACTGATCATTGCTCAGCCTGTCTGAAGGGAAAACAACATAGAGCGTCTTATAAGTCCAAACTGATAAACTCAAACACCAAACCACTCCAGATGTTACATATGGACCTTTTTGGACCAACTAATGTTAGGAGTATTGGTCGAAAATCATATTGTTTAGTCATCATAGATGATTATACAAGATTTTCATGGGTTTTCTTTCTTCAAGCTAAATCTGAAACTGCAGATCTTCTAAAAGAATTTATTAATAAAGTTGAAAATCAACTTGAACAAAAAGTAAAGATAATAAGAAGTGATAATGGAACTGAATTTAAAAATGCTAACATTGATTTGTTTTGTGCAGAAAAAGGGATAGTTCATCAGTTCAGTGCTCCCAGAACTCCACAACAAAATGGAGTTACTGAAAGGAAGAACCGAACTCTGATTGAAGCTGCCCGGTCTATGTTAGCTGATGCTAAAATTCCAATCACTTTCTGGTACGAAGCGATATCAACAGCCTGTTTTGTTCAGAATAGAATCTTACTTGTTAAAGATAAAAAGAAAACACCATATGAGTTAATGTTTGACAGGAAACCAAACATAAACTTTTTAAAATCATTTGGCTGTCCAGTTATGATTTTAAACTCAAGTGATCATTTAGGAAAATTTGAAGAAAAAGCTGATAATGGATTTTTCGTTGGATATTCATCTGTTTCAAAAGCCTATCGAGTGTATAATTCTAGGACAAACACCATTAATGAAACATTCAACGTTAAATTTTTGGAAAACTCTTTTCCATCAGTTTCAAATGGTCCTGCATGGTTATTTGATTTGGATTCTTTGTCAAACTCATTTCAGTCTAACTTGTTTAATCAATCTAATGATTTTTCAGGTAAGAAGAACTCAAGAGGAGATCTTGGATCTTTTAGTGATGATTCAGATTCTGATGATTCAGATGATGCTCGTCCAGATTATCCATTTTTTTCATTTGTCAAGGATTCAACAATTCATTTCCATGACAATGTTCCTGATTCTCCAGCTTCAGATCATTCTGTTTCAGCTGCTCAAGAAGCAACACAACCTATTCCTAATGATGGTACAGAAATTGGACATCCTGAGTCTGGCACATCTTCTATCTCTGGAGATGCAATTGATCATAGTAACTTTGATTACTTTATCAATTCACCAACTCAAGTTCCAAATTTCACTCCACATTCTTCTACCTTATTGCAACAGCTCTCCAATTTGAACCAAACTAATCTTGATGTTCATGTTCAAGGAACTGAGATTCCGACATCTCGTATCCACAAGAACCATCCAACATCTCAGATCATTGGTCCTCTGAATGAAAGAACTACTAGGAGTAAATCTGAACATGCAAATGTTTGTTTATACTCTTGTTTCCTTTCTCAGATTGTTCCTAAAAATGTCACCGAGGCATTACAGGACAATGGTTGGATTGAAGCTATGCAAGAAGAACTTCTTCAATTTCGCAAACAAGAAGTGTGGAAGTTAGTGGAATTACCTGAAGGAGAAAATGCCATAGGCACAAAATGGTTGTTCAGAAATAAAACTGATAATCGTGGCATTGTAACAAGAAACAAAGCAAGACTTGTTGCACAAGGATACACTCAGGAAGAAGGAATTGACTATGATGAAGTATTTGCTCCAGTTGCAAGACTCGAATCCATTCGTGTTTTCCTGGCTTATGCATCATTCATGAAATTCAGGTGTATCAAATGGATGTCAAAGGTGCATTTTTGTATGGTCCAATCACTGATGATGTGTATGTGAAGCAACCTCCAGGTTTTGAGGATGCAGAATTTCCACATCGAGTGTATAAGCTTAGCAAAGCTTTATATGGCCTACATCAAGCTCCTAGAATTTGGTATGAGACATTATCTCAACACTTGATCTAACATGGATACACAAGAGGAAAAATCAATCCTACTTTATTCATAAAGAAGGATAATGATGATCTTTTATATGTGCAAGTGTATGTAGATGATATCATATTTGGTTCTACTAGTCCAACTCTGTGCAATGAATTTGAAGAAATCATGAAATCTCGTTTCCAAATGAGTTCTATGGGAGAAATCAATTTCTTTCTTGGATTGCAAGTTCAACAATCTGCAGATGGTATTTTCATCAATCAAGGGAAATTTGTTGACAAACTCTTGAAGAAATTCAAACTGCATGATTGTCAGTCCATAAGAACTCCAGCTAACGTAAACACCAAGATTGATCCTGATCCTAAAGGAAAATCAGTAGACCAAATGTTATACAGATCTATGATTGGTTCTTTGATGTATCTTACTGCATCTAGACCAGACATCATGTATGCTGTATGTGTTTGTGCAAGGTATCAATCAGATCCGAAAGAATCTCACTTAATTGCTGTCAAAAGAATATTCAGGTATCTCAAAGGTAAACCAGCTTTAGGGCTTTGGTATCCTTACCAGGGTAATTTTGAGTTACATGGATACACAGATAGTGATTATGGTGGATGCTGTCAGGATAGAAAATCTACAACGGGTGGTTGTCAGTTTCTTGGACCCAGATTAGTTTCATGGCAATGTAAGAAACAAACAAATATTTCTGTCTCAACTGCAGAAGCTGAGTATATAGCTGCATCAGCAGGATGTTCTCAAATCCTTTGGTTGCAAAACCAACTGCTAGATTATGGGTTCAATTTTTCTTAAAACACCCATTTACATAGATAATATTGCTGCTATGTTCATTACAGCTAATCCTGTTCAACATTCAAAAACAAAACATATCGAAATTCGATATCATTTTTTAAGAGATAATTCTGAAAAAGGTTTAATCATTTTGATTCAAATAGCAACTGAAAAACAGTTGGCAGACCTATTTACTAAAGCTTTTCTACCAGGACGGTTTGAGTATTTAGTGGAGTCAATTGGCCTTATTAATCATGTGTAAACCTGGTTACTAATTTGAATCTTTTTATGATCAAATAATTTCCTCAATCTGCAAATTTTCATAAGGGTAACTTTTCATAGTTATTTGCCTGATTGTTTGTGTGTGTGTGCTTTTTGTTATAGAAAAACCAATAGAAAATTAGAAAACTCACAAATCAAATAAAAAAATTATATATCAAAAACTACAAAAATAGAGTGTTTTTCTTTTATCATTCATTTGTTTTAGGAATGGAATGAATCTGTGTTTGCCTCAAGTGAGAAATGATAGTACATTAGTAAGATCAGTTGCATACTTCACTCACTAATAAAGTCTGACATGATCAGGATTTGATGTGTAGACACTATTATGCTAGTATACTGAACAAGTAAATTCTTGTGACTACCCACATCCCTATGCTTGTTTGTGTATTCATCTAAGTACTTTTGAGTGTATTAGCTTATCAGATTGACTGCTTGTTAAGCTACTCCCGCTCACACCTGATGATAATGTGACTAATCATGAGATCTGTTACGAGCATCATTTACTTCTCTGTTATGAGTCATCATAGACCTGAAGTGCTGAGATATCCTCTGTTGTAAGTCATTACAGACCTGGATATTCTCCTTTGATGCAAAAGATGCCAATGTGCACAATCCATTCAAATGGATGGTTAGAGTTGATCAAATGGTTATCCATGATCATTCTCTATTCAATTCAGTAACATGAACTCTGATTATGCATATTTGTTAGGTAATAAGTTGAGAATATGTGCTTTCTTGCATGTCTTGATGATGGTTGATCCTCTAAGTCTTGGTATGAGTCACATCTTGTCATATACTTCTACCATACTCATCCAAGAATTGAAAAAGTAAGTGAGCTGATAGCTTGTGTCAAAAACACTCATTTTCTATCCTTAGATCTTGTGTCTCCTTTGCTGTGATATCACTGACCTGGAACACACTTGATCAGGATTTAATCATTGTATATGACTATCCACATATTTTTTTATTTTAATGTTCTGATCTTATCTAATATGATCTCACTGCAATCTAAGATTCTATTGTAAATATTAGATTTTCATTCTGCTTTAATTTTGATTTTGTGCATGTTTTCTTGTGTGCATGCAATATAACAGTGTTAAGTATGATATTCTTATGATCTATTGGTAAACTTCTAAGTTTTGCAAAACTTAAAAGTTTAGGGGGAGTAATAAACCACTAAGAATATTCTCAGAAAATAAAAATGATCATGTTGAATTAAAAGGATGATGCTTTAATTTCAAAGCATGTATGTGTTTATCTATGATAAAATGAGCTCATAATTTTTAGCAAGTGGAAAAGCTTCTTTGAAAAGTTGAAAACAAGACAAATTTGAAATATTTGGTTTGTTCATTTTGAATCTAAAATGAAGGGTCAAAAATGTAAAAAGTTACATTTTGAGGGTCAAAAATGTAAAAAAATTAAATTTTGAGGGTCTAAAATGTAAAAAGTTCAATTTTGAAGGTCAAAAGTGTAAATTTGAGGGAAAAATAAAATTATGCTATATTGTTTAGATATTAGTATGAAATATTACTAATGTGTTTAAACAGTGTGCAGGTGGAAGATTTGAAAAATTCAAGTGTAAAAATGCATGAACAGTTGTTATGTGGCTAAACAGTTGTCGTATGTTCAAACAGTTGTTATGTTTCTGAAAAGTTGGTCTGTGGACATTTTCAACATCATTATGCTACTGAACAGTGCTAATGCTACTAAACAGTTCTCATGCTATTGAACAGTGCTAATGCTACTAAACAGTTGTCATGCTACCGAACAGTGCTAATACGGCTGGTCTCATAAGACTGAATAGTGCTCATATGTCCCAACACTTAGTAAATTTTCAGACCTAATGAGTCTGAACAGTGCTTAAACGCCTGTACAGTACTCATATGTCTAAAAATTTTTAATTAAGTATAAAAAGCACACTTGTATTATTCATTTCATTCTATTTAAAAACCCTCGTAAAACCTCTCTGATCAACTCAAACTCTCGAACTTTCGACCAAAAACCCTCATTCTTCGTCCATTTCGAGCACAAATCACAGATTATCGATAGTGTTTTTTGTGATTGTGAGTGTAAGTATATGATTCATTTTCATCTGATTTCATGTTTAAATGGAAATTTGATGATAGGCGTTCAACCCCTGTACGGTCGTTTGAACCCTAGACTTGTAAAAAATTTCAGTTTTAAGCATTCAAATCGAAAAAAAAAATGTGTAAAATTGATGATTGAATATTGTTTGTCTGGTGATTTTGATCATGATGTTATGATAAACTTGTTTTGATTTGACATTTGATTGAATCCACAGTTCGTATTCATTGATGAACAGTATCGGTAGATGAAGAACCCGATGAAGAAGATGAACAGATTCATGAATTTTTTTTAAAAAAAAATGAAAAATAAATTTTAAATTGATAAAAATCATCATTTCAGGAACTTAAGAGTTTTAATAAAATGATATAAGATATCTCAAACAAAAGTGTTAAATTTTTAATTTTTAATTAAAATCAATCTTGACAATTCATCTTTTATTAAAATTAAGTGTTTACACTTAAAATTAAAATTTCAAGTCGATTTTAAAATTCAAATGTATTTTAACACTTTAGTTTATAATATCTTAAATCATTATAGTTCTATACTCACATTAAAATCATTTGCTTCAAAATACACAGATTGTCTAATATTTTTGATTTTAAATTTTGCAAATGGCTCAGTTAAAGTTTGTGCCAAAGCATAACATTGCTGCATTGCTTGATGAAGAAGCTCAAGATGCATTGTCCTATGAAGAAATGATAAGATTTCTTCTAAGAACAAAATACGTGTATGCAATGTGTTACCAAACTGTGATTTATGACAGACTTATTAGACAGTTCTGGAACACTGCAAGAGTTGAAGTAGGTGATGATGGCATAAAAGTTGTTAGAGGATTTGTGACCAGAGACAGAATGATTGAAGTTTCTGAAGCTTCCATCAGAAATGCTCTAAGACTAGGTCAAAATGATCCTGAAGATCTCTGTGAGTTGACTTTTAATGAATGCAGAGAGACTTTCATGGCTATGGGTCATCTAGATCAATTTCCTAAGAAGCAATTTTTTAGAGCAAGGGTCTACAATCACTAGAAACTTCTATGCTATATCTTTCAGCATTGCTTGTCCAAGAGGAGTGCATGATGGAATTCTTTTCCTGTGGACATTGCATCACCAATTGTTGCCATAGTCACTAATAGAAGATTCAATATGGCAAGATGGATACTTAATGGATTTGTGTTTAACTTAGAGAAAGGAACAAGACACAAATACTTGATGTACCCCAGGTTCCTCCAAATGATCATCAATAAGGAATATCCAGATATCCATGTTTATGGAGTAGGTGGAGATAGGCTGGAATTGGAAAACATGTCTGAAATGACATACAAAAAGTTAACAATGATAACTAGTGCACAGAATGTACCTATGTTTGACTACATGTTAAATGTAGCAAATGATGAAGTTGACATTACTATAGAGCATTATCATTTGTTAGATGGTGAACCTATTGATCCAGCAGATCTGATAGATGAGTTTCCTATAGAAGAAGATGATCAAGATGAGGAAGGTGATCAAGATGATAATAATGATGACAGCTCATCAAGTTCAGATGATGATGATGATGCTAATGATGATGATGATGGTGGTGTAGCTGAGACACAACAAGATATAAGTCATGACTCACCAATGTCTGAACAAGCTTCTGAAGCTCAACATGAAGAAGATGAAAGTGAGCATGATGAAGTTGATAATGAAAGTGAGCATGAAGTAGTTGATCATGAAAGTGAGCATGAAGCAGTTGATCATGAAGCAGTTCATGATAATCAAATTTTTGATTATGAGTTCATTGAGTCTTTTCAAATTAATCAAGATATTCCAGTTTCTACAACACAGAATATGGCTATTCAAACTGAGGAAATTTTGAATGTTGATGAACTTGAAAGGCTAAAAGATGAAAATGAAGCAAAAGAAAATGAGATAGCTGATCTTAAAGCTGAGCTGGATATGTTAAAGAAAAACAATGAAAAGTTGAAAGAAGAAAATGAGAAATTGAGAGAAGAAAGTCTTAGCAAAGAAGAAAAGATCGTGGCTTATGCTAAAGACAAAGAAGATGTGATTAAAAATTTTGAGGTGATGATAAAAGATTATGATCTTCTTGAAGAAAAATTCAAGAAATTGACTGAAGAAAATGAATGTTTGAAAGAAAACTTGAAGTTAAAAGAATCTGAAAAACCCAATTCTCCTGAAGTAGTGATTGTTTCAGAAAATATTCCAATTGATGTTGAGAAAGTCCCTGAAATGGAGAAAGGGAAAAGAAAGTTAGATGAAATAGATGCTGAATCTGTACCTGAATCATAATCAAAGGCTCAGAGAACTGAAGAGTCACTTGAAGAAGAAATTCAAGAAATCCAAGATATTCAAGTTAAAATTGGTGCTTTGGAAGACTTGGACGATGAATTTAATGATGATTGGTATAATGAGGTTCTCGATGATGAAGATATGGATAAAGAATTTGAAAATCCTCCTTTTGAGCATGATCAAGGAGTTAATGATATTCCAGCAGATTTTGAAGAAAGGTATAACTATCTTGTAAAGATGAAATATAACAGAGTCTTTTTAGATGGGCTAACAGTTTCTCAAATAAACGATGAATATGAGAAATGTATAGCTGCAGAATCTATTGCTCCAATAGATCCAAACGAAATAGTGATTGAACATGGAGAGTGGAACAGAGAAAAAGAAAGTATTAATGTTGATGAACTTTCAAGTTCCGAGCTGCACCATCCAGATCCTGAAGACATGAGTGTGTTTGCTTTACGATCATGGTTGCAAGCCAGGAATTATCCTTGGAGGAAATTAAAAAGACTTCAATCTGCATCTTTGAGAAATTTGGTTAAAAGTTTCCAAGAAACGGAGAAACAAACTAAAAAGATGCTCATATTGGATACTGACAATCCGCAATACTTGGAAATTACAAAAAGAACAAAAGTGTTGAAGCCTCAGGAGATCAAACAAATGGCAATGAAATCATCTGCTCATGAAAGGAGAAAAGAGATAATAAAAATGTTTCCAGAATCTGAAAAGCAAGCGTATAAGGCTTCTGAGGAACAAATTCAAATATTTGATAAATCAAGATCAACAGGTGATTTGATAAGGAATGTGTTACAAAAAGGTCAATCAGTTGCTGAATTGTTGAATGCAATGATTGCACCTGACTTCACAAATCAAGTAAAGATCATAGCATGGAAGTATGACGAAGTGTTTGATGCGTTTCTGATTAAAAGAGTGAATGCAATATGTGATGTTTATCATTTTTATGCTAGCATCATAAAACTTCCAGTGCAGGATCTTAAAGAGTTGAATAAATTGATGTTGATTAATCATTCAAATGCAAAAAGAGGACAAATGATGGTGGATTTGTTGAGAACAGGGTTGACCAGATCAAGCAATTTTTTGAAAACAAGATGTGATCAGGAAGATAAAGAATACTTTATATCAATGAAGAAGAAAAGAAGTAAGAATGTTAATCAATCAGATGAAGATCACTTTATGATTGAATTTTATGACAAGTATGTAGAAAAAGTGACAACTCCTGGATTAAAGATGATTGACGGAAATCAAAAGTTAAAACCAATTCAAAGATGGTTTTACAATTCAGAAACTTTTGAGCTTAAACTTGTGAGAAACTTAGAAGATTGGAATGAAGATATGATAACTTTGTTTGGAGCTTTTGAACTGAGGTTACTACATCCAAGTTACATTTCATTTCTATCTGTACAGAAGTTTGACAAGTTATCAAATGAGACAGCTGAACAAGATAAGAAGTACTTTGTGTCAATTATCAATGTTATGAGTGCTGCCATGGAGAGAATTGCATTAAGAAAAGCATTGGCTTATGCAAACATAGTGAAGAAATATATTCCTGGTATTGAGTTTATGAGAATATCAAGGAAAGGTGTACTTGAATTGTATACAAAAGATTGTGGAATTCCAATTGAGCTATATGCTAATATTGATATAGCATGTTTGTCAAAGAACACGTTGGAAAGAATGAAGCAGTTAGAAATAAAAACCAATGAGACAAAACCAGAGCAAGATGTTCTAGCAAAGAAATTCAAGTTAGCAATAGAGAATACATTGAAAGAAGCAGAGATTTACAAGAAGAAACTGATGTTCACTGTTAAAGAAGAACCTGAAGAATTATTTAAAGATTAAAAGATGCAGAGAAGATCAATAGTCAAAGGAAGAAAGAATGCTGATTGAAGAATATAAAGAATAAGATATGAAGACAGAGGATTTCTGAAGACAGAAGACTATGTAAATCTTAGGGGGAGTATTGTTAGGTCCCTTAGAAGATTAACATTTAGTCTTTAATGTCTAGTTTTGTAGTTTATACTAGTATAGGGACTAGTTTTGTAAATTTTAGTTCCTTGGTTTCTAGTATAAATAGCATAGACTGAGAGTAGATTGTTAAGTTTTTGTAAGGTGTTTGCATAAACTGCTTTCTCTCTTGTAATCGTCTTTTGCTATCAATGAAATCTGAATTTTGTTGTTTTCTAAGCTTTTGAATTAAGAAAAAGACTTAAAAAAATATTTTTGGATTTTTGAAATTTTATGAAAAATTTCTAAGTGTCAAGGCTGATAAGTCCGAACAGTGGTGATAAGTCCCAACAGTGTAAAACGCCCAACAGCTGATAAGTCTAAGGGAATGCCTTAGAAAATTTCCAACACAATAGAGACTATCGCACAGTGGTTATATGTCCACACAGTAGTTATACGTCCACACAGTGATGATAAGTCCAACCAAGTGAAACTACCACACAGTGGTTATACGTCCAACCAAGTGAAACTACCACACAGTGGTTATACGTCCACACAGTGGTAATACGACTAGGGGTAAAACGACTGAACAGTTGAGAAAAGTCTAAACAGTTCTCAAACGGCCGAACACTTGGGCAAATTTAAGTGTTTTTCAGCCCTAATACGACACATTCATCAGATTCATATGAATGTACCGAACTCAGAAATTTCAAAATCCTTCAATTGTTGATGAATTGAGCTAAAACTTTACAATTAGTTCATGATTATACCGATAATCAATCCTCTAACTTCAATTTCAGTAATTATCCACAATTCTCAATGAATTTCGGAAATTTTAGCTCGAACACTCAAGAACACTTTCTCGATCTGTTTTTCACTAATTCACTCAATTTTTGATGAGATAAACTGCAATTTGTGATTCAAAACATGTTTCTAATGATGAAACAAAGTTCTGATTCATAATATTTCACTTGAATTGTCAATCGATTACAGATTTCAGTGGATTTTTGAAGTTTCTATCTTCGACAGAACCTTCAAAAACACTCAACCGATAGCTCTGATACCAATTGATAGGATCAATTAGAGCAATCTGTAACAAATTATATGAACAATTCAAAGAAATACGAGCAATTGTAATCAAATCAAGCAATATCAACAAAATTCAGATTTCATTGATAGCAAAAGATGATTACAAGAGAGAAAGCAGTTTATGCAAACACCTTACAAAAACTTAACAATCTACTCTAAGTCTATGCTATTTATACTAGAAACCAAGGAACTAAAATTTACAAAACTAGTCCCTATACTAGTATAAACTACAAAACTAGATATTAAAGACTAAATGTTAATCTTCTAAGGGACCTAACAGTACAATTTACTGAGTGTATCTTAATTTTGTGACCAGAGTCATAACATGATCTTTACTGAGCATGAGTGCACTGTTCTCAAGCCCGGGGTGGTCATTCCTCAAGAGCATATCTTGCTTAGAGCACCCCGGAAAGGGAACATGAACAAGATGGATTTTTAGGAAACATCCTCATTAGGAGAAGTTTCTTGCTTTCTATCTAAGGCTAAGGGTCATGAGTCTTTCATTTGATATAAAAGGATGTGCCATGTAAACTTTAAGAACATGAACAAATTAATTAAGAGTTATTTGGTAACTATAATGCCAAAGAAGGAGTTTACAAGTGATGATCACTGTGTTGCATGCCTGAAAGGGAAACAACACTTGGTGTCTCACAGACCAAAGGAAAAGAACTCTATCACTACTCACCTACACTTATTACACAAAGATGTCTTTGGCCCCACTAGTGCAGTGAGTCTAGGAAGGACCTCTTATTGTTTAGTGATAACATATGATTTCACAAGATGCACTTGGATTTTTTTCCTTAGAACTAAGGATGAAACTCCTAAGATCTTGAAGAACTTAATTCTGAAAATTGAGAATCAAATTAATCACAAGATCAAGATCATAAGATATGATCAAGGAACTGAATTCAAGAACCAAATCCTGGACACATTTTGTGATGAAAAAGGCATTACAATACAAAATAGTGCTCCCATGACTCCACAGCAAAACGGCGTTGCTGAGAGGAGAAATAGGACGCTTATTGAACCTGCAAGAACCATGTTGTCTGACACTAAACTACCCATCACCTTCTGGGCCAAGGCAGTTAACACTCCTACTATGTGTAGAATAGATTTTTAGTAGTTAAAATTCATGGTAAGACTCCTTAGGAACTGTGGAACAAAAGAAGACCTTTCATTGGTTTTCTCAGATCATTTGGATGTCCCTGCACCATCTTAATTACCAAAGATCAAGTAGTAAAGTTTGCTGAGAAATCAGATGATGGACAATTATTGGACACTCTTCCTAAGCTAAGGCTTATAAAGTATACAATCTCAGAACTAGAGTAGTTGAAGAATCAGCTAATGTGATCTTCAATGAGCACACTCCTCGTGTGAAAGGTTCTGGTCTTGACTGGCTATTTGATCCTGATTTAGTTACCAACTGTTTTAATAAATCTTATAAAGATGTTTTAGAATCTACAGGTATTATGTCAACAGAAGATCCTGGCCTAAGATTTAAGATGAGAAGACCAAGTAAGAATACTACTTCAGCTCTGGTTGTAACTAACCCTGCAAGTGAAGCTCCTATCAGCATAATAATGACAAAGCAAGCTGATCTGAAGTGCCTAAAAACTATAGCTTAGAGGCACAAAACACAAATAAAAGAACTTCAAATATAGGAGGACATAGTGGTGGTAAAAGTAATCAAGAGTTTCTTGATGCTAACAACCACTCCATTAAAGACAACATCAATGATGTCACAAATTCATCGGATCAAGCTTCTCTTGATAAGTGTGCTGATGTGGTGGGAGGCACTTCATTGCCAGATCTAAACTTCTCAAATTTAGATCTGTCTAATCAACTTGCTGTGATTCCTCAACTTAGGATCCACAAGTCATACCCTAGCACAAACATCATTGGAGATGTTGACAAGGGGGTGAGAACAAAAGGACCAACCCATGGCAAAAATGTTTGTCTATCCTCTTGCTTCTCGTCCCAGATTGTTAGGACCGTGTACGTATGGAGTACTAACTGATTCTTCATTATACCGGATCAAATAGTGTGGAATCCTATTTGATTGGTGATCCAATCAGGGAGAACGTAATCAAGATCAATCCTAACGATTAGAAAACGTTAAGAATGGACTAGGAATGATCACAGACGTTCTATGAACTTGGAATGGACGAACTGGACGTTTTGGGTCGGCTAGGGTTATGAATATTCGAAGTGTTACGTTTTTCCACGAATTAAGTGGTATTTATAGGTTACAGCTATCATTCGTACAACTGAGCCAGGCGACTGGCTTAGTCATGCGACTGAGTCATACGATTGGTTCATTCGGACGACTGAGTCAGTCTTATGACTCAATCGTACGATTGACTCAATCACATGGTTCAATCGTGTGACTGGCCCATTCGCATGGTCCAGTCATGCGACTGAATCAGATAACTTAGTTAAACACATTCCTGAACCTTTGATGGTTCAAACCTATGTCTAACAACTGTAAACCTACATAACATTGTCACATATGCGTGTACTAATGATTGATATGAATAGATATAACATTAGATAACCAACAACCATATATAGAAGATATTCTCATTATATTGATTAAACATTACATATGTGTTACAAGAAGAAGTTCTATTACATTTAAGTTCACTAGACTAGAACTGGGGACATGTGTACCAACAAACTCCCCCTTGGACCTAGTTCTATCTAGACCTTGACTTCTTTCTTGAATTCTTCAAATCTCTTAACTCTTTCTTCTCTTGAGACCCCTGCATGGATATTCAGTGCAAAACATAGACGTATGATATGCTGAAACTGTAGTGCTTGCACTATATCCTGCGTGTCAAAAACAGTGGCCACTTGTACAGCGTATAAACATCAGTCACTGACAAGTTGATTAGCCACATGGGGTCAAACACCCTTATTGTATCCATCGACCCGTCCTTCTCCAAACGATGACTACCTCTCCTGAGCGCCATTCATAGTACCACCACTTAAAGTGTGGGGTAAAGTCTTGTGGCATCTCCCTCAGTGGAATTCGGGACATTGTGCGCGGAGGTCGCCACTTCAGGACTATCTTTGGCTGACCAGTGATGGGACTCACCTCGGACCTTCTGAGGTACCTCGTAGCCTGCTGAGGTTTGAAGTTTACCCATCTAGTCCTGTACTCCTTTTTCAAAGCAGCCTCAAACCAGCCAGACATCTTCTTAGGATCAGCATAAAGAAGCTTTAGTCGGGCCAACTGGTTGAGCTCAAAACCTGGGAGAGTCTTCAGATCATGAGGGAATCTGAAGTACTTGATTCCCCTCTCCCTTTTCACTGCATACACGCCAAGGTCATCAAAATGAGCCCAAGCAATGATCTTCCCTGACACCTTCATATTCTTCTTTACTTTGTATAGCTTGGTGTAGGTACTCTGAGTTGCTGTAGCACGTTGGGCTCGGACCTCGGCGAAGCAAGCCGCCCATTCAGCCTTTCGAATATCGACTTCGGCGTCCGAGGCTTGGGCTTGACTTGTTGAAGCTTCTGCTCCTTTCTCCTTATCACTGAGTTTATCCAGAATATCACTGTCAAGGTTGTTTACTAAATCTGGAAACACGTTTCCCTCTTGATCAGTGTATTCTGGATAGTGCTGATCTGTGATGTCTTCAATTTCGATTTCTTCAACATCGTTGAGCTCGTCATCATCAGCATCATCAAAAATTGGAGCAGCCTTAATAATTTGTCTGGATTCAGACGAAATATTTAAGCAAGCTGCTCATCAGTAAGGTCGTGAATAATTTCTCCTTCTTCAGGAGTATAACTCACTGACCTTCTGACAATCCCCTGCAGATCAAGAATCATTGTGAGTTGAGACTTGACCTGTTGGAGGGGAGCAACATCATGCTCATCTTGCTGAAATCCCTTATCTGTTTAATATCAACAAGTAGAGTAGCAATCATCAATATAAACTCAAGTTAGTTAAACATTAATCATTAAATATTTACAAGAGTTTCATATACATCAAAAGATGAATCAAGTACAAAAGCTTTAGAAATAAAACATCTAATCAGTACTTTTGTCTTGAATCATTACTGGATCACCGGCAGAAGGGGAGGTAGGTGGGTCAGCAGTTGATGCTCCCTGGTCTTGTCTTTTCTTGGTTCGTTGCTCATGACCAGAGGCAGAGGTAGATGCATCAGCGTCCCCTTCATCATCATCATCATCCTTTTCTTTATCTTCATCATCACCTTCCTCATCATCATCATCACTATCATCATCCTCATCATCCTCCTCATCATCATCATCTTCATCACCTTCCCCGATCTTGAGGGGCTCACTCTGAGTGCTTTTCAGCTTTAGCAATAGAGTCTTGTGAGCCGCCTCCAGCTTCTCCATCATCTCATCAGTCTCAGCCTCGTGTTGAAGCAAGCCTGTGATCTGATCAGTCTGTGCAGTGATCAACTGGGCTTGTGAAGATGTCAACTCCCTCAATCTCTCAATCTCAGCTGTTTGTGTAGAACTTTGCTCTTGCAGCTGTAGAATCTGAGCAGACTTGGCCTTGTCGGAGGCTAGCAACTGGAGCACCATGCTGTTCAGTGCAGCAAGTTGCTCAACCATAGAAATAGGTGGTATAACTGAGCTCGAGGGTGCAGATGAGGGTTGTGTTTGGTGAGTGGTGGTGGTTGTGGTGGCTGTGGTGAATATGGGAGGCGGTGGGAATGATGTAGTAGAGGGTACAGTGGTGGTGGTGGTGGATGTGGGAGTATGAGGTGGAGGTTTTGTCGTGGTGGTGGTTGATGTGGTGGCTGTAGTGGTGGATGGTGTGGTTGTAGAAGTGGTTGTAACGAAGGTGAGACGTCTTATCTTCTTCTTCTGACCATGGGGTTGAGCCATCCTTTTCCTCCTCGTTCCCATTGAAGTGGATGCTCCCCCTACAATCCTGCTAGCTGACTCCGGTGCATAACTTGGATCAGTGGCTATCTCTCCTGTGTCTCGTGGGCATTCACCGACCGCCCTTAGCCCATGTTCTGTGGGAACAACCTTGCTTCCCACAGTATGTGTCAAGGGCTCCTCTTCAGACTCCTCTTCCTCCTCACCAGGAACAAAATCCTGATGGAAACCAGCAGACTCAGTTCCATCATGGGTGGATGGTGGAGATGGTATATCAGTGGTAGTGGCCCTAGATGGAATGGGGCCTGTATTGTTGGGTTTGTTGGAACATAAAATCATAGTTTAACCATTTAAACTTTCTGAAAACGCAGCGGAAGTATAGCATTATAACCATGTTTATAAGCTGAAAAATATGTTCATTAGATGACCATATTAATGTATAAAACAAACCCAAAGAACAAAGGATCATTTATGTGAATTAGCAAGCTATGAACATGTGAAAAACTACATAAAATCAGAGCTTCATTGAGCTGTGATATACCTTACTGCAACAGCAATAAAGTCGACCAAAAGAGATGTTTGATGAAGATGGAGATGCCCAAAATGCAGCCAAGACTTCAAGGATAGAAGTCCTCAAGCTAGTATACCCCAAGCTCCTTGCAAACACACCTTCTTGTTAGGTAGAAAACACCAAAATGCAGCTCAAAACTCAGCTAGAAAACCCTCTTTTCTTGCTGAAATTTCGTGACTTCTTAGAGAGAAAAGGAGAGCTTGTTGTGTTGCATGCAAATGAGAATTGTGATCATGGAATGCAAGAACCTTTCTTGTTATTAGAACATTCCAAGAACAACATAAGAACACTTCAAGAACCTCAAGAACCAGCTCATTTAACTCTTCAATGTTGCTGCCTGAAAACCCATTTCAGCAGCTCAAAAAACGTAAGAGAGAGAGAGAGTTGGAGCTGATTTTGTTCTTGTTTGCATGTGTCTTTTATGAGGAATGAGTCTTTCTTTTTAACTAGTTAGTGGAGTGGAGACAAGCCTTGCATGTGTTCATTAACCAAGAGAATAACTTGGTTAAAACAAGATGAGCATGCATGTGTGTAGTGCTCAAGAGAATAAGATGCTAGTGGAAACACATGACAAGCATGTGTGTTTTCCACTCACCAAGTCACATGGACGGTTTTGTCATGCAAAAAAGAATGATTTCCCTTTTATTTTAATTAATATTTGAGTTTTTATAAAATAGGTGATCATATTTTATAAAAGCCAAATACTAACACACACATATATTGTCTACTCTTTTAACTAGTTTATACAATTAACCATTTAATTGTATAAGTAGTATACTCTCATTATTATTTGATGTTATACAACTAATTTGTATAATACTTTAAATAATATTATTGAACAAAATATCCTCATAAATTGTTCCATCTCATATGCAACTTATTTAGAAAACCCATTTTCTAAATTGGTGTAAATATTTAATTGCATGATCATATCATCAATTAAATATTAATTGGTGTTTGCTAAGCTTGTTATTGGGTATAACCCGACTTGGATCATAACGTACTAACCACATCAATATTCTAAGTGTCTTGGGCACATAGAATCCTACAATCTCCCACTTGCCCAAGATTCATAGAAGATTGATGCAAGCAGTAAATAACGCCTAACAACGGTTTACTACCCTTAATACGCATGACTTATGGCCATTCAATAACATCATCCCATTCAAGTACCCTACTTGAAATGATTTAGGTGAATCAATCATCTATCCTTTTGTTGCAGATGTCATGTTAAATCCAAGAACACAGAATGATCATTTCTTGTTGATTTAACTTAATCAGGCCTTAGACATCTAACTCTCAACGAATAAGAGGAACAAATCCCATCTTGACTACATACGTTTCTCACAATCACCTTATGTTATACCTGAACATAGCCTTATGTACTGACAATTATTTCATATCAGTGAAGAACTAGTTCAAGGTGTAACACTTGGTGAATATCAAAACCCAATATGTATCTCAGGTCGAAGGATACCAAATGATATTCGCCTTTACTCAAATTTACTTATGATCAATCGATAAGATTCCATGTAGTAAAATTTGAGATGCGGGTTAGTCCAATATTTGTATCCCACAAATATCTATGAACCTTGGTAGCAACCTATTGCTCTATATTCATCCTTATGAATATCAACCAATCCAAGTTCATAATAGTCTTACCCTCACACTTGTTCCCACAAGTATGAACGACTACGGACATTTAGAGTAAATAATTTACTCATGGATTAAACATGCTAAATCGGAACATTAATTGAGACATTATAACCAAATAATTTTACTCAAATAATAAAGAGTTCCACATATTCAAATACAAAATTTGATCAAGTCCAATCACTAGAATATCGAAGTCCTAAGGCATAGGTATGACTTTCATGCTTTGCCCTTTCAAGGAGCTTCGTGAGTGGATCCGCAGTGTTTTGATCAAAGTGAACTTTGCGAATACATATCTTTACCTTTTCAACTTCATCCCTTATGTAGTTGAATCTCCGCTCATTGTACCTAATCTTTTGATGTGCACGGGGTTCCTTGATTTGAACAATCGCACCCTCGTCATCACAAAGATTTCTAAGGGGTCTTGAATGGTAGAGACCATCCTTAGATTGGTGATAAACCTTTTATCCATGCAGCTTCCCAAGCTGCTAATGAGGCGGCTATGTATTCGAATTCTGTAGTGGACAATGCTACCCTATTCATAATGGAGACATACCCGATTGTGATCGAGAATCATCTCGATCAGTTTGGAAACTAGCATTCGTGTAACCCTTTACAACTAGTTCCTCTTCATCAGATCCGTATATTAGAAACATATCCTTAGTCCTCCTAAGGTATTCCAATATACTTTCAACAGCCATCCAATGGCTGTTACTTGGATTCTGCTGATATCTACTTGTCATGCTTAACGCGCATGACACGTCCAGTCTAGTGCATATTATCGCATACATGATGGATCCTATAGCAGACGCATATGGGATGTCCTTCATACGATGTTGCTCATCCTTTGAGCTTGGACATTGAGATGCACTCCATATTGTCCCTCTTTGAATAGGTACCATACCTTTCTTAGAGTTTTCTATCTTGAACCTTTTCAAGATTTTATCAATGTATGCACTTTGGTTTAACCCTATCAACCGCCTCGATCTATCCCTATAGATCTTTATTTCCAAAATATAGACGGTTTCACCGAGATCTTTTATGGAAAAACAACTTCCAAGCCAGGTTTTAACACCTTCCATGGTTGGAATGTCATTTCCAAAATGTAGTATGTCATCAACATACAATACTAAGATTGTGATTACACTCCCACTAGCCTTTTTATACACATGAGCCTTGTCAGTATCCAAGTTTCCATGCATATTTGTTTTCTTCTCAAAAACCCACTTGCATCCAACCGGTTTGGAGTTAAGTGGAGTGTCAACCAATTCCTAAGCTTGGTTGTCATACATGGATTGCATCTCTACATTCATGGCTTCCAGGCATTTGTCACAATCCGAATTGGACATTGCATCATGGTATGTAGTTGGCTCATCGGAGTCAACCTCATAGCATCCATCCATGAAAAATCTATATATTTCAGGTGAAATGCTAACTCTACCAGATCTATGAATGTTTTATGCGTATTGATCAACCTCTTGATCATTATCAACAACCTCTTGTTGACAGCTAGTGTCAACCAAACGTGTATCGGCTTGTGGATCTTGATCCTCATCAAATTCCACTGTTCTATGCGTCATTCCTTCCATAAGGAACTTGGCTTCCAAGAACTCTGCCTTTTGAGCAATAAATACCTTTTGCTCTGTTGGATCAAAGAAGTAGTATCCTATACAGTCCTTTTGGATATCCAACAAACATACACTTAGTGAATCGACTTTCAGTTGGTTTGGGTGTTAAGCTTAACATAAGCTTCATAACCCATACTTTTAAATATGATAGCGATGGAACTATTCCATTCCATATTTCAAAAGGCGTCGAATCCACTTTCTTGGTTTGGGCCATATTCAAAATACGAACCTCGGAGAGTAGTGCGAAAACCCCAAAATTATAGAGGTAGTGAGCTTATAGCCATCATAGGTCGAACCATATCCAATAGGGTTCGATCTCCTTTCAGACACACCATAATATTGTGGTGTTCCAGGAAGAGTAAGTTGTGAGACAATCTTACAACTTCCTAGATGATCCCAAAAAGCCTCACTTAGGTATTCACCTCCTCTATCTAAACGGAGAACTTTGGTAGTTCTATCGAGTTGATTTTCTACTTCATTCTTGAAGTTTTGAACATTTCAAAATCTTCATGTTTATGTGCCATCAAGTACACATGACCATAGCGACTATAATCGTCGGTAAAGGTAATGAAGTAAGTTTCATCATACCTTGTCATTGTTTTAAAAGGACCTCATACATCCAAATGTATGACTCCTAATAAATCTTTTGCCCTCTCATTAGTATCACTAAAGGGTGTGTTGGTCATCTTACCTTGTAAACAAGGTTCACACTTATCAAATGAACAATTTTCATTTGTTTTCAAAAGACCATTCTTTTAAAGTGTTCAATTCCGATTCTTGTTTATGTAATCAAGATGACAATGACAAGAATAAGAGTCACTTAAACCATTTTAAGTCTCTTGGTGTATGATAGGTATAATGCGTTATTATAGGACGAATCATCATGAACCAATTCATCAACATCATTAGAAGGCATAGCCTTGAAATAATATACATCATCCATATAAATATAAATACCATCATTTACTAACTTTAAATCATAACCATATCGTTTTAAAAGGGAAACTTAAATCATGTTCCTAGTCAAACTAGGAGCATATAACATGTTTTAAAGAACAACTTCCAAACTTTTTTGAAAGTTTCAAAACATAGTCTCCTTTCTTAAGGTGCTTATTTCTTTTGAACCCTCGCAACAGATTGCAAAAGTGAGTTCCACATGCCGTATCCAATTACCCATGTGCTTTGAAGAAATAACATTTAAGTCAGTATGGATTATGAAAGTTGTGCTTGAGGTTTGCCCAGCATCCCTCTTATTTCTCAACTCTTTGAGATAGGTTGGACAACTCCCTTTCAAATGACCTATCTCACCATACTCAAAGCATGGATCGTTTTCGGTTACCTTAAGCTTCATATGCTTAGGTTTTGGAGGTTCCGCTTTGATCTTCCCTTCCCCGTTGCCTTTGATGTGCCCTCTCCTTTGGCAACATTTGCCTTGGGTCGGGAATGGCCTTTCCATTGCCTCCCTTATTGATCTAGAGAATAGGTAGAACCTTTCTACCCATCCCTGCCTTAGCTGTTGTGAGCATTGCGCGAAACTCACCAATGCTCTTGTCCTATCCATTCATATTGTAATTCATTATGAATGTCTCAAACTTTTAGTTGGGCCATTAAGGATCAAATCCTTGGCCAACTCCTTTGAGACAGGACAGCTAAGCCTCTCGAGGCGGCCTCAACATCATCGGGGTCGGGTTGGTTAGGAATATGATCGTCAAGGACATTTGCCTTTGCTCTTGCTTGAGAACAATTCTCAAGTTTCGAGACCAGTCCATAAGGTTATTATGGTACAGACGATCCCTCTCTAAAATAGTTCTCGGTGATAGGGTATGGACGGTCGGGGTGGTAGCATTATTGTTTGCGGCCATTCTACAAATTTTACAAAGTTATTTTTAGTATTTCTGAAAAATTTCATTTTAATTATTAATACCCTTTATGTCTCATAGACAATTAATAATTAAAATCTAGAATCCAACGTTACATTCAAATAATGGTTAGGTGACCTTTATCCCATTATTCAAATTAACAAGGTAGTCAACATTTGACAATTGCAACCTTTTGCAACTTCTAGCGGTATGGGATCGACTTTAAACATCATATGTAAAGTCGGCATGTTAATCCCATCAACACCATTTGGAAACCATATTTTAGGTGATCCATTCAACATGGTTTGCAAATCAAGTCACCCTACTTGCACACACATGTGAGTTTACCAACACAAGTGGTTAGGTGACCTTTATCCCACCAATGTGGTATTCCCACCTTAAGTCATAAGTTCCCTCAAAATGGTTAGGTGACCTTTATCCCATTAAGAGTTTCCAAATGACTTAAGTGTTGTGCAAAAGGACGGTGTTAAACTTGTTTGAAAAGGGATTTTTAGTTTTTATTAATTCTAGTTTTGAAAACTCTATGTACCTTGTATTTGCATGCTTTCAAATACAAGGTATCCTATGGTTCATTTTTAATAAAACCTCTTTTATTAAATCATCAATCCTTTTAATAACCTCTTATTAATCACTTAATGATTAAGAACCATAGATGCAAGGTATCTTATGGTTTATTTTTAATAAAACCTCTTTTATTAAATCATTAATCCTTTTAATAACCTTTTATTAACCACTTAATGATTAGAAACCATAAATTTTCAGCTTGTTAAGTTTGCTAATGAGTTTGTTATGCATATCCAAATATCAAACAACAATCATACAACAAACAACCAAACAAGCATAATATAAACAACCACAATGTGCATAACCATAGCTACTATTGTGACCACACTTGTTTGCCATCACAAGTGTGGTCATTTGGTCTTTCCTAAGGGTTGAATACAACACAAAATAGAGGTCTCCTTAGACTCCCACTTGAACTTGCATCCATATGCTTCAAGTCCCATTTTTTTGTGTCTTTGATGTCCATCTTTGGGTCTTCATCTTGTGCATCTTCCTTTTACAAAAATTATATCCTAATACATTTTTCTAATAAAAGAAATGCACCTAATCTATTTATTACATAACCAAATGAATAAATAATTACAACCCAAATAATAGACACAAATATTACAACCCAATTGAATGAATTAAAACAACCATTCCAATCATCCAAATGACATAAGGCCTAAGCTAGGTTATGCACTATTATATGACCAATCATAAACATTATTCAACAAACTAAATAAACCCCATCAAACCCCAAATTTTCAGCCAACATAAACTGAAAATTAGGGTTTATTTGTCCAAACAAACAACATCCAAATATATCAACCAATTGACATTCCTATCTTTCAAAGTTTAATCATAAGCATGAAGATATAACTTTGAAAGACATGGGGTTTATTGAATCAACCAAAATCAGCCTATTATGAGTTTAAAATCATCCTCTAAAACTAATTTTTAAAGGACAAGAACAAGCAAGCTATCCACATAACCGGCTCTTGATACCATTGTTGGGTTTGTTGGAACATAAAATCATAGTTTAACCATTTAAACTTTCTGAAAACGCAGCGGAAGTATAGCATTATAACCATGTTTATAAGCTGAAAAATATGTTCATTAGATGACCATATTAATGTATAAAACAAACCCAAAGAACAAAGGATCATTTATGTGAATTAGCAAGCTATGAACATGTGAAAAACTACATAAAATCAGAGCTTCATTGAGCTGTGATATACCTTACTGCAGCAGCAATAAAGTCGACCAAAAGAGATGTTTGATGAAGATGGAGATGCCCAAAATGCAGCCAAGACTTCAAGGATAGAAGTCCTCAAGCTAGTATACCCCAAGCTCCTTGCAAACACACCTTCTTGTTAGGTAGAAAACACCAAAATGCAGCTCAAAACTCAGCTAGAAAACCCTCTTTTCTTGCTGAAATTTCGTGACTTCTTAGAGAGAAAAGGAGAGCTTGTTGTGTTGCATGCAAATGAGAATTGTGATCATGGAATGCAAGAACCTTTCTTGTTATTAGAACATTCCAAGAACAACATAAGAACACTTCAAGAACCTCAAGAACCAGCTCATTTAACTCTTCAATGTTGCTGCCTGAAAACCCATTTCAGCAGCTCAAAAAACGTAAGAGAGAGAGAGAGTTGGAGCTGATTTTGTTCTTGTTTGCATGTGTCTTTTATGAGGAATGAGTCTTTCTTTTTAACTAGTTAGTGGAGTGGAGACAAGCCTTGCATGTGTTCATTAACCAAGAGAATAACTTGGTTAAAACAAGATGAGCATGCATGTGTGTAGTGCTCAAGAGAATAAGATGCTAGTGGAAACACATGACAAGCATGTGTGTTTTCCACTCACCAAGTCACATGGACGGTTTTGTCATGCAAAAAAGAATGATTTCCCTTTTATTTTAATTAATATTTGAGTTTTTATAAAATAGGTGATCATATTTTATAAAAGCCAAATACTAACACACACATATATTGTCTACTCTTTTAACTAGTTTATACAATTAACCATTTAATTGTATAAGTAGTATACTCTCATTATTATTTGATGTTATACAACTAATTTGTATAATACTTTAAATAATATTATTGAACAAAATATCCTCATAAATTGTTCCATCTCATATGCAACTTATTTAGAAAACCCATTTTCTAAATTGGTGTAAATATTTAATTGCATGATCATATCATCAATTAAATATTAATTGGTGTTTGCTAAGCTTGTTATTGGGTATAACCCGACTTGGATCATAACGTACTAACCACATCAATATTCTAAGTGTCTTGGGCACATAGAATCCTACATGTATCTCCATCATCAGCACTGTCATCATCATCAGAATCATCTGATGGTATAGCTATCACTTCAGTATCCGATCCACTGTCATCATGACGCCTGTCACACCCCAACCTTGACGGCGGAAACGTCGAGGTGTGAGAGTTAAGATCGTTCACAGCCACATAACGCTAGCCTTAAATGTAAATATTATTATTATAAGTTGCAAATGCAATTACAATCATAAGTTTCAACATGAAATAAGTCAAAACATAAAACAAAGTAATCCAAAGCTTTTCATTCTTTAATCTAGGTCCAAATCCTAGATTTATGCAAACTTCAAATGATGACTTCAAACTTGGCATTTCCTGAAACATGTTAAAAATAACGGGTCAACTATAATGTTGGTGAGTTTCCAAGGGTTTAATATACATAATATCCCATGGGTTTTCAAGTAGCAATTCATGTCATAGGTTATGAGTTAGCAAGTTTATAAAGCACATATAGTACAATCAAACCTCGACTAGATTATATGTTTATATGAGTGGCTAAGTGTACTTGGTTCCCTAGTGCACAAGCATACGGCTCCTAGGAGTCGGCAATACATCGACTTTAGCACCAAATAGGCTTGTCAGGCCCAAAGATCTAAGACGTCGCCAGGCTAGCAATAGTTAATGATTGTAAACAATATATGTAACTCATATAAGACTTACAATAACACGAATAACCATGACCAAAAATAAAAGTATGAATTGCATGTGCTTTTATAAGATCTAAACGTTTATAAGTGTATGTTGAATAATGTAACATGTTTCACCCCAAAACGGTGTGAAATAGCATAAAAAGGGGCAAGGAAACTCACATGATCAATAAGTATAAATATGACGACTAATAAGAATATTAATAAGCTTCGTTCCAACGTGAATCCTCACAATATACCTATATACATATATTTACAAGATTTAACGTCTAAATATAGGTTTAACTATTTAATTGAGATCTAGGGTTCAATTTGGCATTTGGGGTACTCTTGTAAGTGCGTCAAATAATAAGATCAAATAATATACTATTTATGTATTTTAAAGAAAATAATATTGAATCATTTATAATAATTTATAAGGTTTAAGTATAAATTTTGAATATTTAGGTGAAATAATCATGATTTAAACTATATTAATTTAAAGGAAATGTTTGGACCAATAATAATTTATTAGTTATTATTTACAAAATTATCTAAGAGGAACCTTTGCTAAAATGTTTTATTAAAAAGTTATATAATTATTTAGAAAAATTACAGAAAACATTTTGGTGGTCTTAAAAATATTTAAACTTATAAAATCATTTTATATTAATAAAGAAACATTACTATGAATTAATCAAGGCTGAAAAACCTTTAAAAAAAATTACATGAGGGTGCCCGGGTTCGAACCCGGGACCTCATGGTAGGGGACACGCGCTTTAACCAGTGAACCAGGGCTGTGGCCTTGGTTTACTTTGGTTTTAAATGGTTTTAAACCCAAATTATTAGGTTTCCCCCAAACCCCAAGAACCCTAGTTTGATCTTGATCCCAATCAACACCAAATCGAATATGTTTACAGAAATAAACATGGGGCTTAGATTTCCCATGTAATTTCGAGTATATATGTATGTTCGATTACCCCGTAACTGTTTGAATTCGATGTCCGAACCGGAAGAATAGCCGCGACCAATGTCTCGCACTGTTCGTGATGCAATGGTTGATGATATTCAAATTCATGACACAGGAACCTTCCAAGGATCTTGATGATTAAAATCCCTCTAACAATTTCTCCTAAGATTGAGCTAATGTTGTTGAACACAATGGGTGTGGGTCGCGATGAAAGCGTCGGTTGTTTGGAATGATGAAATGTGATTCGGATGAAGTTAAGCTTGGTTGAGGTTCAGGAATAGTTAAACGTTTGTTTAGGTTCCAATTAATTAGGTTATCAATAGGTTTTAATTGCTAATCGATTCGAAGGTTGATGGTGAGCGGTTACCGAGCTCAAACGCTCACCTATCCAGCTTTAAACTTCAATTAAAACACATTAAGAGTTCTAAACGGGTCACGCGAAGCGATTACGATCGACAGGGTCAAGATTTTGAGCGTTTCGGGTGGTCTCAGGGTTCACCGGTGCCGCGCCGGAGCTTCGCCGGCCGGCGACTGGGACAAAAAGGGGGGGTTGGTTTGGGTTTTTAATAAATTACATAAATGGCCCCTGTAGTTTAGAGTTTATTATTTTATGTTAGAAACTTTAAATTTAAGTTTAAAAACGTTACATAAATACCCCCTGAACTTAATTTAAGTTTAAATTTTAACTAATTTATTAATTTCTAAGCTTTTATAATAATAATTATTATTATTATTAATATCATAATCTATTTTGTTAATATTATTATTATTATTATTAACATTATTATCATTAGTATTAATGACATAATTATTAGTGTTATTGTAATTTAATAGTTATATTATTAAGATTTTATACTAAAAATTAAATGACAAACTAACAGGTAAACATAACAACCCACCAATTTCTTAAAAAGGCATAAATAGTCCTTACAAAGTTAACTTTTAATTTAACAAAAATACGAGATGTTACAGTCTCCCCAACTTAAAAGAATTTCGTCCCGAAATTAAGAATGAAACTTAAACGAACAAGAGGGTTTAAATGAAAGATAAGTGTACGAACGGACAGTGATAGACGTTTGATTACAGATGAGATGTTTCACTCTAGGGAATTCTTCAAGTCTCTTGACATAATATATGCCAACTTGAACTCTTCCAGTGAAATACGAGACGTTTTGAGATGAAATGTTGGAAAACGAAGACGAGTTACCGTGGCATGTTAGACTTATAATCCACAACTTCTATAATTTCGTAGTAAAATGACGTATAGGAATCAATAAAAGACAAACAATGATAAGAAGGTTAACCGTCGGGATTTAAGAATCCCAACCGTCACTATATAAAATGATCTTAACGCATTTCTTGTAAATATGTATTTCTCCTTTGACCAACCCTCGGTCTAAGAATAATACGATATGCGAAGATTTTGGAATGAGTTCACGACGATGATTAGGAACATTATTAAAAGCAGAAAATGAATCGGTCATCCAAAATAACGATCGATGTTTTAACGTCATACCATGGTATTCGAATATTTGAAACAGATACCAATAATTTTCTCGACCCGTCATCCCACATAAATCAAATTGAATTTTTAGCCAATCGGTCTATAATGCACCGATTGTCATCATGACATTTAAAATAAGAAGCATTTAGTGAATGGAAAGTTAAACAGGAGATCCATAGGATCACGAAGGTTAGGTTTTGTCATATGTGAAGGTAAGACACTTAGACACATGCCAAGTTATGTCTTTTATTTTATGCCAAACCCATGACTACAAATTACAAAATTTTATGAACCTTTATATCCACATCGCAATGAGGATAATAACAAGTCTTGTTGATCGAAATCAAATTAGCGTTTTAAAGATTTCCAAGGTTAAAAATTCAAAAGCGATTCAAGAAGTGACACAAACAATAAGGAATGCATTTGTACCCATGTTTTGTAAGGTAGCAAATTTCTAAGTACGGTTTGCATACGCAGTTCAACAAAACCATGAGCACAGCTGAGGACATTCGCATGACTAGAAAGACATGAACACAAGTTGATAATGTCTTTATTTAGCAGAAAGATTGCTTAAGAACGCAACCATCACATAATCATGTGTTGATTATATCTCAAAATGAAAGTTGATAAGTAAGGAATAAATGGTTCGATATAGCTAGATCAAATCAAAACATGAGGATAAAGGGAAGAAAATCAATTTAAGAATTTAAATGCTCCAAGCTCGAAAACAAAATCAGCCTAGAGCGATCAGGTTTCCTTTCAAGTTCAGAGATCATGCTTTGGCTTGATAGGTCGAAATACTAACATTGTTTCACCCTTCAAGTTACTACATGCTTCTCGTCACTTGATTACAACCTTGATAAATTAAAGAGCAAGAAATGTGAATAGTCATCAAGGTGTGGTTTTCACTCCTAACTTGATGGTGTATTCCCAAGGCATGACCTCTAACTTACCAATTAAAAAGCTCGATCCCAACTCATTGTTGAGGATCCACAGAAATAAAACGAGGTAACTCACCATTTAGGTAAAGGGATGTCTCCCCTATCTTAACGATGTAGTTTTACAAAAACAAAATATAATAGGATGAACTTCTTCATCAAAATCCAGAATTCACTCTTACTTTGATGAGTTCGTTTCATTTGAGAAAATTACAATCCATAAAAATGAAATTATCATCAAGGTATGGGATTCACGCCTATCTTGATGATTAAATTTCATAATAACAAGAAAACAATCGAAAATTGACATTTGTCACCAAAATACCGATTTCAATCCTATTTTGGTGAGATCATGTCGTTTGTGATATACAAGTTCTAAAGAAAATAATTGAAGTCAGTCCTCAAGATAAGGAAATCACCCGATCGAGAGGATGAAATTTTATAAATCACAATTGGAAATCATTTATCAAAACGAATAGAGAATCATCAAAGTAAGGGAATCACCCCTGTTTTGATGAGTTAGAATCATTTAGGAGATACGAATGTTCTTAGTCATAGGTTGATTTACAAACTCTTGCATCTCCCATGGTGCAAACGGTACGAAGTTTGACATAACAACGAAAAGAAAAAGAATATCAATTAGAAATTCAGGAAATTTCAAGTTACATCAATGTAACAAAAGAGAAAATCATGCTTACAAGCTTAAGATCAAAGTTCGAGATAGCAGAATTTGTTACGATGGTGTTCAAATCTTGGATGGTTTAAATCGGAAAAACGAAATCAAGGACAGGAATTATTCAACACCACAATAAGATGTGAACATTCGTTTCACAGTCGAAAGAAAATACATGGACTTCTCAAATTATGAGGTCAACCATAACCTTATTGAAGACACGTGTACTTATAAGTGGTAACAAAGTTATAATTAGTTTATTCGATCATTGAGGTGAGTGACCACTTATAATATTTGAGTTACAAAATTAACATTCAATTAGCAAAGTATCCCGAGATGTAGGAATTCCACCTACAACATTGAATGTCTTTAGTTATGGGACACACCCTTAGGAAGATTTGAAAACCATAAGTAACGATTTAAAGTTTTAAAGATCATTCGGTTTAGATTCCCAATATCTTTGGGTATAACAAGAGTCATGTACACGTTGATTAAGGTATAGAAATAGCTACATGAAATGCCTAACGTGTAACGATGTTTAAACGTAGGAATTGAAAGGTAAGACGAGTTCAATATCACAGGGACATTATGTATGATAAGAATGAGAAGAAACCAATTCAAGGAATCAAAGATTTTTAAGATACAAAAAGGATGGTTCCATTTAGTAACGCATTACCATTTGGAATCGTTGACACGTCAAGGTAAATTGACCCACTTGCCTTAGAGACTTGTGTATGTTGACCATAGTTTATCACTCATCCCAGAAATCCCCAGGTAAGCATAACTGGTCTCGCGATGAGATTTATACGATATGCTTGCCTTAGCCCGAAGGCCTTTTGACAGGAAATCCAGAATACAGGTGTCTATGTGTCACACAAATTTCTTAGGTTCATGAAATCAAAACCTTGATGAGATTTTCATAGATTAGACATAGAGTCTAAGGAATTAATCCCACGATGATAAGTGTGGATTCCACATGTCGTTGAGAATAGGTTTAGGAAGTTCATTTGTCGGGGAAAGTCAAAGAGTCAAAGTTAAGTTTAGGGAGACAAGTAACTAAGTTTTAAACATTTAAAAGGCAATCCTATGCTAAAGCATCAAGTTGCACAAAAGGCATCCCTAAATAGATAGCATCATGTGACATGCAACAATAAGTATACACAAGATTATAAGGATTTTCCTATGAGGTTCATGCATAGCCTATAGTCTAGGTCACCATTTCTAATAACCTAAATCCCTATAGTTATGAGCTCTGATACCAATCTGTCACACCCCAACCTTGACGGCGGAAACGTCGAGGTGTGAGAGTTAAGATCGTTCACAGCCACATAACGCTAGCCTTAAATGTAAATATTATTATTATAAGTTGCAAATGCAATTACAATCATAAGTTTCAACATGAAATAAGTCAAAACATAAAACAAAAGTAATCCAAAGCTTTTCATTCTTTAATCTAGGTCCAAATCCTAGATTTATGCAAACTTCAAATGATGACTTCAAACTTGGCATTTCCTGAAACATGTTAAAAATAACGGGTCAACTATAATGTTGGTGAGTTTCCAAGGGTTTAATATACATAATATCCCATGGGTTTTCAAGTAGCAATTCATGTCATAGGTTATGAGTTAGCAAGTTTATAAAGCACATATAGTACAATCAAACCTCGACTAGATTATATGTTTATATGAGTGGCTAAGTGTACTTGGTTCCCTAGTGCACAAGCATACGGCTCCTAGGAGTCGGCAATACATCGACTTTAGCACCAAATAGGCTTGTCAGGCCCAAAGATCTAAGACGTCGCCAGGCTAGCAATAGTTAATGATTGTAAACAATATATGTAACTCATATAAGACTTACAATAACACGAATAACCATGACCAAAAATAAAAGTATGAATTGCATGTGCTTTTATAAGATCTAAACGTTTATAAGTGTATGTTGAATAATGTAACATGTTTCACCCCAAAACGGTGTGAAATAGCATAAAAAGGGGCAAGGAAACTCACATGATCAATAAGTATAAATATGACGACTAATAAGAATATTAATAAGCTTCGTTCCAACGTGAATCCTCACAATATACCTATATACATATATTTACAAGATTTAACGTCTAAATATAGGTTTAACTATTTAATTGAGATCTAGGGTTCAATTTGGCATTTGGGGTACTCTTGTAAGTGCGTCAAATAATAAGATCAAATAATATACTATTTATGTATTTTAAAGAAAATAATATTGAATCATTTATAATAATTTATAAGGTTTAAGTATAAATTTTGAATATTTAGGTGAAATAATCATGATTTAAACTATATTAATTTAAAGGAAATGTTTGGACCAATAATAATTTATTAGTTATTATTTACAAAATTATCTAAGAGGAACCTTTGCTAAAATGTCTTATTAAAAAGTTATATAATTATTTAGAAAAATTACAGAAAACATTTTGGTGGTCTTAAAAATATTTAAACTTATAAAATCATTTTATATTAATAAAGAAACATTACTATGAATTAATCAAGGCTGAAAAACCTTTAAAAAAATTACATGAGGGTGCCCGGGTTCGAACCCGGGACCTCATGGTAGGGGACACGCGCTTTAACCAGTGAACCAGGGCTGTGGCCTTGGTTTACTTTGGTTTTAAATGGTTTTAAACCCAAATTATTAGGTTTCCCCCAAACCCCAAGAACCCTAGTTTGATCTTGATCCCAATCAACACCAAATCGAATATGTTTATAGAAATAAACATGGGGCTTAGATTTCCCATGTAATTTCGAGTATATATGTATGTTCGATTACCCCGTAACTGTTTGAATTCGATGTCCGAACCGGAAGAATAGCCGCGACCAATGTCTCGCACTGTTCGTGATGCAATGGTTGATGATATTCAAATTCATGACACAGGAACCTTCCAAGGATCTTGATGATTAAAATCCCTCTAACAATTTCTCCTAAGATTGAGCTAATGTTGTTGAACACAATGGGTGTGGGTCGCGATGAAAGCGTCGGTTGTTTGGAATGATGAAATGTGATTCGGATGAAGTTAAGCTTGGTTGAGGTTCAGGAATAGTTAAACGTTTGTTTAGGTTCCAATTAATTAGGTTATCAATAGGTTTTAATTGCTAATCGATTCGAAGGTTGATGGTGAGCGGTTACCGAGCTCAAACGCTCACCTATCCAGCTTTAAACTTCAATTAAAACACATTAAGAGTTCTAAACGGGTCACGCGAAGCGATTACGATCGACAGGGTCAAGATTTTGAGCGTTTCGGGTGGTCTCAGGGTTCACCGGTGCCGCGCCGGAGCTTCGCCGGCCGGCGACCGGGACAAAAAAGGGGGTTGGTTTGGGTTTTTAATAAATTACATAAATGGCCCCTGTAGTTTAGAGTTTATTATTTTATGTTAGAAACTTTAAATTTAAGTTTAAAAACGTTACATAAATACCCCCTGAACTTAATTTAAGTTTAAATTTTAACTAATTTATTAATTTCTAAGCTTTTATAATAATAATTATTATTATTATTAATATCATAATCTATTTTGTTAATATTATTATTATTATTATTAACATTATTATCATTAGTATTAATGACATAATTATTAGTGTTATTGTAATTTAATAGTTATATTATTAAGATTTTATACTAAAAATTAAATGACAAACTAACAGGTAAACATAACAACCCACCAATTTCTTAAAAAGGCATAAATAGTCCTTACAAAGTTAACTTTTAATTTAACAAAAATACGAGATGTTACAACGCCACTTGCGTCTCCCTGGGGCAACATAATCAGCTCGGGCCAGATGCCCAATCAACCTCTTCATCACCGGCTTCACCTGCTTGCCTCTGTAACCTTCATCCTCCTAAGAGTGGTGTCATCCATAATCTCCAATGCCACTGCATCCCTCTTTGTCTTGGGAAGATCGGGCAGCTTCTCATCGAATATAAGCTGTAGAAATATGGGGTACATGCAAAAACCTTCCTTCCCTTTAGCCTCTAGGTTCTCTATCAGATACATGAAGATCATGTTGGGGAAGCTGAAAGGGTGGTTTAGGACCAAGGCCACGTAGGCATTTTGGATTTGATCAGACAGATCATCAAACCCACCCCCTGGATGCAATACACTTAAGTATGACGTGCACTAAGTACTTGTACTGGGGGCTCAGGTTGCTCTTGTTCAGCACACCCGAGTTTATGTCCCCGCAGTACCCTATCCTCAGGAAACATCCACGAACAGTAAGAGGGTGTAGCTTAAGTGGGTGTTTCTCGTCGTCTCCAAAACCTAGTACCCTCCTGATATCAGCAGCTGTAATCTCAATCTCCCTACCAAAGATATTACTACGGACTCGGGAGGGTTCCACTGATCGGTCTACCGAAGCTCCCTCCCAGAATGACTGATGGATAGACTGATAGGGAGTACAGGGTGTAGATATGGCTCTGTAAATCCGTGACCTCCTCAAAAAGTCGATAATCCCTTCAAACTCACCACCATTCCTCGAGGTGGAATCCAAGTGAGCACAAATGTTGTGCTTTGGATTAATAGACCAACGGTTAGCCATATTCCTGTAACAAATAGCAAACGCACGTGAGAACACATGAAATAGAACAGAGTTTGACCAATTCAGAAAAAACAGTTCAGTTCAATCGTGCGATTGAACTATGCGACTGAGTTCAGTTGATTGAATGAACCTGCGATTGGGTTAGTCGACCGAATGGATTCATTCGCCTGATTCATTCGGCCGATTTAATGAGTCGTCCCTTACAATCGTGCGATTGAAGTTCATTCTGTGGTCCAGTCGTATCACACACTCAACCCATTCGCATTATTCATTCGGCTGATTGAATGAGTCGCCCCTTTCAATCGGGCGATTGAAGTTCATTCCGGGAGACCAGCCGCATCGTAGACAAAACTGTTCCATTTCAAACTCAGATTTATCAAATGGCTAAATTAAACATTAAGTTCATGTTTATTAGACTCGCAATCATGTATCTAAACCACCTAATCCATTGATTTTAACATTGTATGCGATTAGGTAGTTTATTGTGCAACTTTGTTTCGGTTCGATATTTAGGTCAAATATCAGTGTATTTCGAACCAAATTTGACAATTTTTGATAATCTTTCGGTCGTATTTTACCTGTATAACAATGTCACAATGTCAGTAATCAGGTAGACAGAGGTTTGATATCAAATGAAATTTGGGCAGCGTAACGGTGCGATTTTGAATTTAGGGCGAATGAGGTCTGCGATCGACTGAGGATTCTATTTATACTAGAACTCAGTTCAGTCGGCCGACTGGACCTATTCTCTCCACTCATTCGGCCGTTTCAATCTCCAGTCGTACGATTGAGTCTATTCGCATGATTGGCTTATTCGGTCACATTCAATCGGCCGATTGAGCTCATTCGCATGTCTCAATCTTACTATTGTGTTCAATCGTATACCCCATTCGTACGACTGGGTCAGATCAGATTTAGTTGTGCGATTGGGCTATACTTGAGCCATTTTTTGTCAAGTTTTGGACCGACCCTTAGTTTTCTTAACCAATTGATAAAACATTATAATCTTTTGATCATCTCAGACATGATCACTTTTAAAACAACACATTCACTGATCACCTTAGATGTGATCCATTTATCCACCCGATCACCTCAGACGTGATCCATTTATCCACCCGATCACCTCAGACGTGATCCTTTTAACCTTTCAGAAACAACTTGTTTAAGTAAACGTTAGGCACATTTGGTGATGTTAACCAGATAGCAATACACACAGTCCGACATTGACACATTATACTAAAAGAACTGAAAAATCTTAATACTACGAATAGAAGGAACATGTTTTTGTGGTTTTTGTTAGGGCAGGTTTGTGTAGCCTATTAGCATTGACATTATATCAGGAACAGACTCATATGGAATCAGACAGGCATAAACAGCATTACTTGGAACCTTTGATTAGTATTTAACTTTAAACACTTGCATATCACAGCTTTCTCACTTATCTAAGATTTCTAAGATCTAACTGGGAATCATGCTTGATATGATACGTAACGTACTTTGATTATCAACTTCAATCGGTGCATACACGACGATTGTCAGTATACTTGTCCACTTAAATCCATACACAGACTTTTGACATGCATTGGTAAAGAATTAAGTTATATTATTTCAACCAACATTTGTGGATCCCAAGCTTATATGGTAATCATTATTCCTTAGAGGACTTTCGAGCGGTCTATAGGTATTTTGACAAGAAGAGACTATTCTTAGAGCTTTCAAAGAGAAGCCAAGCCTCAGGTCAGTGCCATCGCACAGCAGAGAGGCGGCAAACAACAATGAATTCTAGAATATGTAGGTTATGCTTATCCTCAGGTCAGTGCCATCGCACAGCGGAGAGGCACACAACCTATCTCCTTGTTAGAGCATTTCTTAATTTTCTTTTTCACATAATGCACCAACAATATTTTGTTATCAGCATGATTGCGCTTGTATTCATTTTTTCTTTTGCTCTTTTTGTAGTCACACGCACACCTTTGGTGGCGTTTATTTGCTCGATATCCCTTATCGGAAATGGCTGATTGTGTTAACCAGTGATAAGATGGGAACCCACAGTTGATTGAACCATTTAGTTTAGATTGAGTTTACCAATGATGTCTACTCGTCTAATGTGTTGAATCTACCGACACATCGTATAGTGAACTAGCACCTCCCTAGATCAACTTTCTCCATGTAGTTACAATACCAACCAAGCGTACTATCATCTTCCCATTTTGTTAGACTTAGACTTCTCGGATTTATAATTTTTCTGTGATTTAATTAACATTCAAAAACGAAAATCCTTTTGGTGTTCCAAGTAACTCGATGCCTGTGTACTATCACTTTCCATGTTGTTGAGTCACATTTCCTGTCTTTTTGTCTATGCCTTTTTCAGCTTTACTTACCTTCCCCCCTTCTTTTTTTTAAGTAAATGAATACTGAAATAAATCTCCCCCTAAAATACTAAAATAGAAAATCTTTTTATGTTTTTGGATTTTATATAACAAGGAAATAAAAAAATAAAATAAAATTAACAGAAAAATAAACAAATAAACACGAGTCGGACTATGTATCTGCTTCTACCGCAATCACATCACTTTTCTTTTTAATGCCGTTGACCTCTAGCAGATAGAAAAATCTAGGTTTATCAAATGGTTTGGTGTAGAGGTCAGCGCACTGAAAATCCGTGTTAATTTTAATCACATCAATCAATTGTTTTTCATAGCAATCGCGTATGAAATGATATTTAATGCCGATGTGTTTTGTTTTTGGATGTTGAATAGGATTTTTAGTAACAGCTATGGCAGCATAATTATCAACATAAATAGGGGTGTTAGAAAATTTCAAACCGTAGTCGCGTATTTGCTGTTGGATCCAGATGATCTGAGAGCAGCAACTTGCAGCAACAACATATTCAGCTTCACAGGTTGATAAAGCAATCGAGGTCTGCTTCTTGCATTGCCACGTGACTAATCGCCTTCCAAAGAACTGACACCCTGCTGATGTAGACTTGAAATTCATCTTGCAACCACCATAGTCTGAATCGCTGTACGCAGCAAGCTCAATGTCATCATCATGAGGATACCACAACCCCAGTGTTGGAGTACCCTTCAAATAACGGAAAATCCTTTTCACCCCAATCAGGTGATTCACTTTTGGCTTCGCTTGATATCTAGAACAAAGACATGTGGCATACATAATATTTGGACGTGAGGCAGTGAGGTACATAAGAGATCCGATCATCCCAAGATACATAGTGGCATCTACCAAATCCCCATTCTCATTAGGAGCCACATCATGATTTGTGGCGAGAGGGGTACCGGCAGTAGAAACATTCTCCAAATCAAACCGACTCAGAATATCGCCGACATACTTGGTCTGATGTAGGGAAATACCTGTTGGTGTTTGATCTACCTGTAATCCTAGGAAGAACTTCATTTCTCCCATGGCACTCATTTCGAACTCGGCCTTCATCACAGATTCAAACTCTTTGCACAATGCTTCATTCCTAGACCCAAAGATGATGTGACCGCGTAGATCTGCACCAGAAGCAAATCACCATCCTTTTCTTTGATGAACAACGTACAGTCAATCACACCCCTGCGAAAACCGTGTTTCAACAGATGGGTGGAGAGCTTCCCATACCAAGCTCGAGGACCTTGATGTAGCCCATACAGAGCCTTATCCAGCTTGTAGACTCTGTCCCAATGATATGGATCCTCAAATCCTTCGGGTTGACTGACATAGACCTCTTCACGGATTTCCCCATGAAGGAATGCACTCTTCAAATCCAACTGATAGACTTTGATCTTCATAAACGATGCATAGGCAAGGAAGATCCGAATTGCTTCCATTCTTGCCACAGGTGCAAACACTTCATTGTAGTCGATCCCTTCGACTTGTCTAAATCCCTGAACAAACAAGCGTGCCTTGTTTCTGATACCAACACCTTGGTCATCCTTCTTGCACTTTAGTACCCATTTGGTACCAATCACTTTAACTCCTTTTGGCCCGTCAACGAGGGTCCAGACTCCAAGTTTCTTGAACTGGAGTAGCTCTTCTTGCATAGCATTGACCCAGGCATCATCCTTCAGGGCGTCACTGACGTATTTAGGCTCGATTTGTGAAACAAAACATGAGAAAGCCGCGTCATTGACATAACCCTTCTCCATTACTGCAACATAATCAGCAGAGTACAACTGATTTTGCGTCTGCACACCGGATTGAATATCCCCATTGATAGACGTGGGGGGATGATTCACACTGATCCTGGTCACTGGTGTGGAAGGAACCACAACCTCAGAGTCAAGATTGGTGAGTCTCTGGATTTCCCATTGCTGGTTCAGCGGCTTCTTCATCACCTGATGAGTCATCACTCTTGTCTTGAGCAGGAGTCGAAGAGCTTGAGGCACCATTTGCAGGTGTGATGTTGCTTGAATCTAGATTCAGTGTGTTGAGAACATCGTACATCATCTGGGTAGCAACTTCATCATCAGAATCAAACTAAGGAAGATTAAAGGACTTGAAAAAGCCATCGTAATCGAAGAATGACGATGCACCTTTTCCAGCAGGGGGTGGTGTATCTCTGAACATCTACGTTGCACCACACTTCTACCTGACCAGTAGAGTTATTGTAAACTCGTTTTTTTGGTATGCTGTATCCTAAAAATATTCCTTGATCGGCTTTCTCACTGAACTTGCCATCCTGAGTCTTCTTCAACAGTGTACAAGGAGCTCCAAAAGGTTCCAGATACTCCAAGTTAAGCTTACGCTTCTGAAGCAACTCATAGCAAGTCTTTCCATGCCTTTTGACTACTAACACACGGTTAAGTGTGTAGCAAGCATTTGCAACCGCCTCATTCCAGAACTGGACTGGAAGCTTAGAATCAGTTAACATGGTTCGCGCAGTCTTGATCAAGCTCCGATTCTTTCATTCGGCAACTCCATTCATCTGTGGCGTGTATGCTGAAGTGAACTGATGAACAATCCCCTTTTCCTTGCAGAAAGCATCCATCCACTGATTCTTGAACTCTGTGCCATTATCAGAACGAATCTTCCCTACCTTCAGGTTGTAGAGTGACTCCAGTGTCGTGACGAGCACCTTGAATGATACAAATGTTTCTGATTTGGTTTTCAGAAACATCACCCAGGTGAATCTTGAGTAGTCAGTTGTGACTACAAAGCAGTACCAGTCTCCTGCGATACTTTTTGTGCTAACTGGACCAAAGAGATCCATATGTAGCAACTCCAGGGGCATTTCTATAGAATTAACTTGTTTGGTCTTGTGAGATTTCCTGGTCTGCTTTCCCTTCTTGCATGAGACACAAAAATCAGGAAGTTTGAAGTTCTTGACAGTAACTCCTTCAACAAGGTTGTTGTGAATCAGATGATTCATCTTCCTGTGACTGATATGTCCCATCCTCCTATGCCATGAGATGGATTCCTTCTCTGTTGCTTTTGATAGGAAACATTGAACTATAGACTCAGAGGAAGAAGCATTAGTCATATCCAAGACATATAAATCATTGTACCTGGATGCAGACATCAGAACCTGCTCCTCTGGAATCTCCATCTCCTTCTTCAGTATGTAACATTTGCGATTGTCAAACATAACTTTGAAGCCCTTGTCACATATCTGAGACACTGAAAGCAGATTGTTTTCCAGTTGTTGAACAAAATTTACTTCGTCAAATCTTACCTTCTCATTACCTACTTCGCCTTGAGCGGTAATGTAACCTCCTTTGTTACCAGCAAAGGAAACATGTCCCCCTTTAATTTGTTTGACATTTAAAAGGAGAGACTTGTTTCCTGTCAGGTGCCTGGAAGCTCTGCTATCCACAACCCATGTATTCATAGAAGCACTATACCGGACAACCTGTGCATAATTGAAAACAATTAGTTAAGGAGGGGGACCCAAGCCTTAACTGGCTTGGGTTTCCCAGAGGCATCACACATGATGAACTCAACCCACTGTCCTTTATCAGTTGGTGGGATCTCAACGTTCAACTTGTCCTTACTTTCAGACTCATCAGTTGTTTTGGCTTTCCACAAACCATCCCTGTGAAAGGATTGTTTGTGGTAAATCTTAGACAGATTCACAGTTTGAGCATATGGTTTAGATTCAGAAATAGGTCTCGCTTCTGGCATCACAGACTTGTCAGTGACTTGTTTGTGTTGCCTTTGGTGTGGAGGTGACGAAAACGACCGAGAAGGTGTTTTAGACCTAGTAGGTGTTTTCGATCTAACAGGAGTCTTAGATCGCTATTTTGAATCTAAATTAACTTTGTTGTTCAGCTCCACCTTAATTCTTGGAGTCAGATAGCGAGGACAATTTGTTGAAATATGATCGCGCTGTCCACAAGTATAGCAGGATCTCCATTCATCGGGGCTAGGAGATCTCTTGTGGGGCGGTGAGTAAACTTCTGGTTCTTTCTTTTTATTATCATTTTTAAGACTTTTACCTCCTTTGACAAACTTAACTTGTTTAACATTTTGGTTTATTTGTCTTTGAGGCTGAATTTTATCTCTTTTAATTGATTTAACTTGAGTGGTTTTAGACATCTTGGATTGTGTGACATTAGACTTTGAATCCAATCCAAGAGATGTTTGAACATTCTCTTCCACCCGTTTCTCAGCAGTGACATTGCTCGATGCTGAGGTTTTCTGATCATCATCCGGAGAAGCAGGTTTAACTGCTGTGTCCGGATCACTAACCAAAGGAGTTGTCACCACATGATCCTTAATTGGATTATTATTTATTGGATGTTGTTTAGTGTTCAACAGGATCTCATGTGGTGGTGGAACAGCCTTGTAACCCAAACCCTCCCCATTGTTGCGTTCTTTAACCAAGTTTTTCAAAATGTGCGAGGAACTCGCTAAACTATGTAGTTTTTGTTTCAAAGACTCATTTTCTACTTGTAGAACCGCTTTGTCTTTTTTAGTCTCTTCAATGGTCTTTAAGTAGAATTTAATGTCATTTTCTTGGTTAAACACAACAACTTTAGTTTCCTTTAATTGCTTATTTAAAGCATCTATCTTTTCCTTGTAACTGCTCTCATTCTGTTTTAACACTCGATTTGCCTCTGAGCACAGTTTCAAGTCATTTACTAAGTTATCATTGTGTTCTAATAACCTAGCAAATTTTAAGTCAATACTTTCTCTAAATTTATCACAATCAACACAAGCATGTTTAGCGAATAATTCATCCTTAGATTGTACCTGTGCAGCTGTGGACGTTCCAGCCATGAAAGCATTCTGAGACGCAGGTTGAGCTTCAGATTCTGAATTCAGCTCATTCTTGACAATTTCATCCACTGCATCAAACGTCTCTTCCAGTTCAGTAGTATCAACATCAGCTGAGCTCTCCCCCTCACTCGCTGAGTCTTTGTTCAAGTCTTCCACAGAAGCTATGTTCGCTTCACCATCAGATAAGAACCGAAAGGACCAGTCCTGTCCTTCATCTCCTTGTGCTACCATAGCTTTAGAATCATTCCCTGTGGATGTTGGCTTCTTGTCTTTATCTTGCCTATTGAACGAGGAGAATGGATTCCCGTTCCCAGTCTTCTTAGATTTCACGCATTCTCTTTTGAAATAACCCTTTTCTCCACAGCTGAAGCACGTGACTTTAGACTTGTCAAAACCAAAAGTCGTATCTTTAGTAGCCACGAGATTCTGCCCTGTTTTCTTCACAAACTTCTTGGCTCTCCGGACAGCACTGGCAAGAGCCCACAAGATATCCATCCTTTCAAGCTCATTTTCATCTACTTGCTCGTAGTCTTCATCAGCAAGGTGGCAATTTCCAATCTTACCCGCCACCAGACCATCATAAGAGTGCACAACTGCAGCAAGTAGATCCATGTGCTCTTTAGCAACCTCCACTGTTACTTTTCCCAAATTTTCTATCATCAACTTAGCAGATTGAGTAACAATTGGACTTTGTAGAACCCCGGATGCACCATGAGACTCATTTGCAGATGATGAGCCTTGATCCGTAGATGACGATGCATTGGACACAAATGCTGTTTGCAGAGGTGCTCCAGAAGACTTTGCAGCAGGAGTGGAAGTAGGAGTTACATTGTAGAGTGATGGGTCTTGTGTATACGCTCCTCTTTTCGTCCTGTACTTGTGACGCACTTCTTCCTCTCTCAGTTTTAGAATAAAGTCATTAATATCCAGGTTCTCTAAAACTGAGTTGTGTCGCATAGTGGAAATGAATGAATTCCACTTTTCAGGTAGACCATCTGCCAAGCTAGAAACTTTGTCTTCCATTGACGTCTTTACTCCATGAGTGTGAAGTTCACTCATCAAGTGATAGAAGCGATCGATAATTTCATCCAAGCTTTCATTCCCAATTGCAGAGAAGTTGCCAAACTCCTTCTTCAACGCTTTACCCTTTAGGGACTTTAGAATAGAATTCCCAGCATACCTCTTCTCAAGAGCTTCCATCAACTTTTTACTTTGCTTGAGATCTGAGTATTGGTGAAAAATGGCCTTGGGAATGGACTGGGTCAAAATAGCATATGCCTTCTTTTCGGCATTGTAGGCAACCTTCTGTGTATCAGTGAGTCCACTTAAAGTCAAAGGAACACCATCAGCTCCCACGGGCATGTTATAACCAGTCTCAATAGAGTTCCATAAGTTCGTGTCCACTCCATTAAGATGAATCTCAAAACATTGTCTCCATTGTGGAAATTCATCTATACTCAATAGCTTAGGTGGTTTGTTATGGTTCCCTATTTCATTTTCCAGTAAAAGCAGGTTCTGTATCCTTGAGTCCTTTTCAGCTGACATTGTAAAGTTTTCTGAGTCCATTATGTTATTACTTTAACTTGTGAATGAAACTGCTAATGCGGTTGGGGAGTGCGACTGGGATGCGAACGACACTAGCTGTATGCGATTGGACTCAAACGTACGATTGAACAGACGACTGAGAGACTTAGGCGACTGAACAGACCGAACGACTCAACTGGGCGACTGAACTGGGCGATTGACTCACTCGGGCGAATGGACGAAGCGACTGACTCAATCGGGCGAATGACCTGGCGACTGGACTTCAGTCATACGATTGAGCTAATCGTGCGACTGAGACTGCAGAGATCGAATTTTTTCACACTTTTGACCTAAAACGTGTATTTTTGACACCCTAGACGGCTGTAAGTCGAAAAACACTGATTTTGCATAACATGCACACGTAAAGACTCGATTTTTAGCAGAAAGATTGGATCTTTTCGCGTAAAAACGTAGACTTTTTCACAAAAACGATTGAATCAACGAAGAATCAAGAACCTGGCTCTGATACCACTTGTTAGGACCGTGTACGTACGGAGTACTAACTGATTCTTTGTTATACCGGATCAAATAGTGCGGAATCCTATTTGATTGGTGATCCAATCAGGGAGAACGTAATCAAGATCAATCCTAACGATTAAAAAACGTTAAGAATGGACTAGGAATGATCACAGACGTTCTATGAACTTGGAATGGACGAACTGGACGTTCTGGGTCATCTAGGGTTATGAATATTCGAAGTGTTACGTTTTTCCATGAATTAAGTGGTATTTATAGGTTACAGCTATCATTCGTACGACTGAGCCAGGCGACTGGCTCAGTCATGCGACTTAGTCATACGATTGGTTCATTCGGACGACTGAGTCAGTCTTATGACTCAATCGTACGATTGACTCAATCACCTGGTTCAATCGTGTGACTGGCCCATTCGCATGGTCCTGTCGTGCGACTGAATCAGATAACTTAGTTAAACACATTCTTGAACCTTTGATGGTTCAAACCTATGTCTAACAACTGTAAACCTATATAACATTGTCACATATGCGTGTACTAATGATTGATATGAATAGATATAACATTAGATAACCAACAACCATATATAGAAGAGATTCTCATTATATTGATTAAACATTACATATGTGTTACAAGAAGAAGTTCTTTTACATTTAAGTTCACTAGACTAGAACTGGGGACATGTGTACCAACACATATAGAGCCAAAGAAAGTTGATGAAGCTGTGAAGGATGGAAGTTGGGTTGAAAGACAAAAGGTTTGGAGCCTGTACCCTCTTCCTCAAGGGAAGACTATCATAGGAACCAAAAGGGAGTTTAGGAACAGAATGTTGATAGAGGACTTGTCATCAAGAACAATGCAAGACTGGTTGTTCAAGGGTACACACAAGAAGAAGGAATTTGATTAGACTGATGTCTATGCTCCCGTAGTAAGACTTGAAGCTGTTAGGATATTCTTGGCGTTTGCTGCATCCAAGTACTTCAAGGTCTACCAACTTGATGTCAAGTGTGCATTTTTATATGGGTGATTGATGAAGAGGTGTATGTCAAACAACCACCTAGCTTTGCAGAACCAGATCATCCTGATTATGTTTGCAAGCTTTATAAAGCTCTTTATGGCTGCACCAAGTTCCAAGGAAGTGGTATAAGACACTACCTCAGTATCTCTATCAACATGGCTATAAGAGGGGTACTATAGATGGAAATCTCTTCATAAAAGGAATAGGGAATGACTTGACGCTGGTTCAAGTATACATAGATGATATTATCTTTGGATCAACCAATCCAAAGCTCTACAAGATTTGAAATGAGTCCCATATGGGAACTTAATTTCTTTCTAGGAATTCAAGTGAAGCAAGTTGATAATGGCATCTTCATAAGTTAGTCAAAGTATGTACAAGACATACTTACAAGATTCAACATGACTGAATGTAAGGTTACAAAGACACCCATAGCCAGAAACCACTCCCTTGCACCTGATCTTGAGGGGAAGTATGTAGATGAATATCTTTACAGAGCTATGATTAGGTCTCTCATGTACCTTACAGCTAGCAGGCCTGATATCATGTTTGCTACATGGATATGTGCAAGTTATCAAGCTAAGCCCAAGATGCCAAACCTGGTTGCTGTCAAAAGAATTCTTAGATATCTCAAAGGTGCTCCTAAGCTAGGCCTTTTGTATCCAAATAATTCTGACTTTAATTTGTATGCCTATACAGATAGTGACTATGGTGGCTATAACATGACTGCAAAGTCCACATCCATGGGATGTCAATCCTTGGTGGAAGGATAGTCTCATGGCAATGCAAGAAACAATCTTATGTATCTGTATCAACTGCTAAAGCTGAATACATTGCTGCTGCAAGCTACCATGCTCAAGTACTTTGGATTCAGAATCATATGCAGGACTATGGATACAACTTCAAAGAGACTTCCATTTACATAGACAACAACAGTGTTATCTCTATCACAGAGAACCATGTGTAGTACTTAAGGACAAAGCACATCAACATCAGGTATCATCTAATTAGAGATAATCATGAAAAAGGACTGATAAAACTATTCAGGTTAACACAAATGCACAATATGATGATCTATTCACAAAGGCTTTTAATGAACAGAGATTTAAATATCTTATATCAGCTATTGGGATGATTAACCTTGAATAGATTTTATTAAAACTTAATCTATATTATTTTTAAAAGGAAGATTGTGTCCTACGTTGTCTAATTATCACCTACATAAGCCCAGTTCATCTTGGGAGAAATCTTTTTCAAATGATATTCCTTAGCATTTTGAAAATTACCAAGTCTATTTTCTTTCGAAAGATATTAACATTGCCTTCGGAAGAATTTGAAGTCTTCAAATCATATAACTACTTAAAGGAGATTTACCTTCGAAAGAAATGCAATATTTCTTCCGAAGCCAATATATGCTTCTAGGTACTTATGTGTATTTAAAGAACAAATTTCTTCAGGAAGCAATTTCTTCCGAAACCAAATACTCTTCGGAAGAGAAAATGCTATAAGTAATTTTTCTTTCGAAGCCATTTTTCACTAAGCTTAGGAATATGTTCCGAAGTTAAAATTTGGCTTCTGAAGATTTTCACAAATCTTCCAAAGACAAATTACCTTCGGAAGAATTCAACTTCCAAGAAAACTACCTTGTTGGGCACTTTATTAGAGGTAGGACCAACATTCGGACTTCAAAGTTTATCCTTTTGCATTAACTTTGTCTCAAGTCCATTTCAGATAAATATACCTAACGATTCCCCCTCTTTCACTCTCTTCTTCATCTGCAACTTTTCTAAACATAAATTCCCATTCACCGCTTTTGTTCTTACCTTTCTTCACCTCAAAGCTACCACAAATGGCCAACCTTGACTGTAGAAACCAACCAGATTTCTCCATGCAGCTTCACAGACAACATAATCAGGTTGCTTTGTTAAACTCTGAGAAAGATCCAAGTTTCTCAGTTTGTCGCTTTCTTTCTCCATCAAACTACTTCACCTCCCTCACCATTGATCTTCCACTCTATGAGGATCAACTTTTGGAGTTTTGGAGGACCTGCAAAGAGGTCACCATGGATGGGGAGAAGGCACTATCTGCCACAGTGCAAGGGAGGACAATCTTCATCACTCGAGCTTCCATCATCTCTCTGTTGGATTCTGTATGCCCAAGACACATAGAACATTGATGTGGTTAGTACGTTGTGATCCAAGTTGGGTCATACCCAATAACAAGCTTAGCAAACACCAACTAATATTTAATTGATGATATGATCATGCAATTAAATAATTACACCAATTTGGAAAATGGGTTTTCTAAATAAATTATATGTGAGAAAGAACAAACTATGAGGATATTTTGTTCATGGACATTATTTGTTATGGTGTTTAAATTAGTTAATCAACATTAAATAATAAAAGTGTGTGTGTATATTATATAAAATTAAAAGGTTAATTATGTATAATATTTAAAACTCTTGTAACATTTTATAAAAGAGAGTTTTTTAGGGGAAAACCCTAAGAAATAGAAGGGGTTCGGCCGCCCCCCCTTGGCAGCCTCTCTCTCTTCTTTTCTTTGTGTTCTTGGAGCAAAACTCTTCCTTGAACACACACACACTTCATCTACACCTTTCTCACATGCGAAATCGACACAAGGACTGGATTTCATCATCTAATAGATAGATTTCATGGCTGAAACAAAAGTTCCAGCAGCCTTGTTTGTTCACGGCTGGAACTCGATTCCAGCAAGGTTCTTGTTCGAATTTGGTGTACAAATCCTAGCAAAAGGTGTTGCTAAAAGGGCTTGTGGGTATGAACACTTGAGAACATCTATTGTTGATGTTTTGACCATCCAAAAACAGCTTCATCTTCATCATGCATCCACGTTTTTTGACAGCTTCTAAAGGTAGTTCATTGTGCTGTTTTGGTTGTTATGTTTGCTTCATGATAACTAATCTATTCACATATATATGATACTTTGTCTTTGGGTTTGTTGAAATAATATTATGAACTTTAATTTTCAGATTATAGAATACGAAATTAAGTTCATATTCCGCTGCGTTTTCTTGTTTAAAATGGTTAAACAACATTGTTTAGGTCCAACAAACCCAACAATGGCATCTAGAGCCGGATATGTGGATGACTAGTTTCATGTGTTCTTGTAAAATTGGTTTTATGAGGCTTTAACAACCTCATTAGGGCTGTTTTGTGATGATTTGATGATACCCCAACCTTTCAAGGTTGTAATCATGCATGCTTATGATTGGATCTTGAAAGGAAGATATCAAATTGGTTGATTGTGTTTTTGTTTGGACAAAAGACCCTAAATTCTTAGTTTGTGTTGGCTGAAAATTTAGGGTCAAATGGGGTTCATCTAGTTCTTGAAATGATGTATATGGATACATGTTTTAGTGCATAACATAGCCTTGACCATCTATGTTTTGGATTTGGTTGATTGTGTAATTGTCATGTTGGTTGTATTCTTTCTATTTGGGTTGTAATAATTCCTTTTGATGTTTCTATTTGGGTTGTAATTTGTTTATTCATTTGGCAATGTAATAAATAGATTAGGAGTATTTTTTTCTTTTACTAGAAAATATGTATTAGGATATATATACTTTGTAAAAGAAGATGCTCGGGAAGGAAGCACAAAAGGAAGACACAAAGGATGGACTTGAAGCATTTGGATGCAAGTTCAAGTGGGGGTCTTTGAAGATCTCATCATTTATGTTGTGTTGAACCCTTAGGAAAGACCTTATGACAACACTTGTGATGGCAAACAAGTGTAGTCAACTTAGTGGCTATAGTTATGCACATATGTTTGTATGATTGTGCTTGTTTGGTTGTTTGTTGTATGATTGTTATTTGATATTTGGATATGCATAACAAACTAATTAACAAACTTAACAAGCTGAATTTTATGGTTCTTAATCATTAAGTGATTAATAAGAGGTTATTAAAAGGATTAATGATTTAATAAAAGAGGTTTTATTAAAAATGAACCATAAGATACCTTGTATTTGAAAGCATGCAAATACAAGGTAAATAGAGTTTTCAAACTAGAATCAATGAAAACTAAAAATACCTTTTCAAACAAGTTTAACACCGTCCTTTTGCACAACACTTAAGTCATTTGGAAACTCTTAATAGGATAAAGGTCACCTAACCATTTTGAGGGAACTTATGACTTAAGGTAGGAATACCACATTGGTGGGATAAAGGTCACCTAACCACTTGTGTTGGTAAACTCACATGTGTGTGCAAGTAGGGTAACTTGATTTGCAAACCATGTTGAATGGATCACCTAAAATATGGTTTCCAAATGGTGTTGATGGGATTAACATGCCGACTTTAAATATGATGTTTAAAGTCGATCCCATACCGCTAGAAGTTGCAAAGGGTTGCAATTGTCAAATGTTGACTACCTTGTTAACTTGAATAATGGGATAAAGGTCACCTAACCATTATTTGAATGTAACGTTGGATTCTAGATTTTAATTATTAATTGTCTATGAGACATAAAGGGTATTAATAATTAAATGAAATTTTTCAGAAATACTAAAAAGAACTTTGTAAAATTTGTAGAATGACCGCAAACAATAATGCTACCACCCCGGCCGTCCATACCCTATCACTGAGAACTATTTTAGAGAGGGATCGTCTCTACCATAATAACCTTATGGACTGGTCTCGAAACTTGAGAATTGTTCTCAAGCAAGAGCAAAGGCAAATGCCCTTGACGATCCTATTCCTAACCAACCCGACCCCGACGATGTTAAGGCCGCCTCGAGAGGCTTAGCTGTCCTGTCTCAAAGCAGCTGTCCAAGGATTTGATCCTTAATGGCCTAACTAAAAGTTTGAGACATTCATAATGAATTGCAATATGAATGGATAGGACAGGGGCATTGGTGAGTTTCACGCAATGCTCGCAACAGCTAAGGCAGGGATGGGTAGAAAGGTTCTACCTATTCTCTAGATCTATAAGGAAAGGCCATTCCAGATCCTAAGGCAAATGTTTCCAAAGGAGAAGGGCACATCAAAGGCAAAGGGGAAGGGAAGATCAAAGCGGAACCTCCAAAACCTAAGCTCATGAAGCCTAAGGTAACCGAAAAACGATCCATGCTTTGAGTATGGTGAGATAGGTCATTTGAAAGGGATTCATCCAACCTATCTCAATGAGTTGAGAAATAAAAGGGATGCTGGGCAAACCTTAAGCATAACTTTCATAATCCATATTGACTTAAGTGTTATTTCCTCAAAGCACATGGGTAATTGGATACCACATGTGGAACTCACTATTGCAATTTGTTGCAAGAGTTCAAAAGAAATAAGCACTTTAAGTAAGGAGACTATGTTTTGAAACTTTCAAAAGGGTTTGGAAGTTGTTCTTCAAAACATGTTATATGCTCCTGGTTTGACTAGGAACATGTTTTAAGTTTCCCTTTTAAAATGATATGGTTATGATTTAAAGTTAGTAAATGATGGTATTTATATTTATGGATGATGTATATTATTTCAAGGCTATGCCTTCTAATGATATTTGTGAATTGGTTCATGATGATTCGTCCTATAATAACACATTATACCTATCATACACCAAGAGACTTAAAATGGTTTAAGTGACTCTTATTCTTGTCATTGTCATCTTGGTTACATAAACAAGAATCGGATTTAAACACTTTAAAAGAATGGTCTTTTGAAAACAAATGAAAATTGTTCATTTGATAAGTGTGAATCTAGTTTACAAGGTAAGATGACTAACACGCCCTTTAGTGGTACTAATGAGAGGGCAAAACACTTATTAGGAGTCATACATTTGGATGTATGTGGTCCTTTTAAGAGAATGACAAGGTATGATGAAACTTACTTCATTACCTTAACCGACGATTATAGTCACTATGGTTATGTGTACTTGATGGCACATAAACATGAAGAATTTGAAATGTTCAAAAACTTCAAGAATGAAGTAGGAAATCAACTCGATAGAACTACCAAAGTTCTCCGTTTAGATAGAGAAGGTGAATACCTAAGTGAGACTTTTAGGGATCATCTAGGAAGTTGTAAGATTGTCTCACAACTTACTCCTCACAGAACACCATAACATAATGGTGTGTCTGTAAGGAGATCGAACCCTATTGGATAAAGTTCGACCTATGATGGATATAAGCTCACTACCTCTATAATTTTGGGGTTTTCGCACTACTCTCCGCGGCTCATATTTTGAATATGGTCCAAACCAAGAAAGTGGATTCGACGCCTTTTGAAATATGAAATGGAATAGTTCCATCGCTATCATATTTAAAATTATGGGTTATGAAGCTTATGTTAAGCTTAACACCCAAACCAACTGAAAGTCGATTCACTAAGTGTATATTTGTTGGATATCCAAAAGGACTGTATAGGATACCACTTCTTTGATCCAACAGAGCAAAAGGTATTCATTGCTCAAAAGGCAGAGTTCTTGGAAGCCAAGTTCCTCATGAAAGGAATGACGCATAGAACAGTGGAATTTGATGAGGATCAAGATCCACAAGCCGATACACGTTTGGTTGACACTAGCAATCAACAAGAGGTTGTTGATCATGATCAAGAGGTTGATCAATACACACAAAACGTTCGCAGATCTGGTAAAGTTAGCATTCCACATGAAAAATGTGGATTTTTCATAGATGGATGCTACGTTGTTGACTCCGAAGAGCCAACTACATACCATGATGTAATGTCCAATTCGGATTGTGACATGTGGCTAGGAGCCATGAACGGATGCAATCCATGTATGACAGCCAAGTTTGGGAATTGGTTGACTCCTCACTTAACTCCAAACCGGTTGGATGCAAGTGGGTTTTCAAGAAGAAAACTGACATGCATGGAAACTTGGATACTTACAAGGCATGACTTGTAGCAAAAGGTTTCACTCTAAGTCAAAGGGTTGATTATGATGAAACCTTCTCGCCAATCGTAATGCTAAAGTCATCCTGATAAAGTATGCAAGTTAAAGATATCAGTCTATGGATTGAGACAAGCATCGAGAAGTTGGAATCAACGTTTTGATGAAAAGATCAAGAAATTGGGTTTCATCAAGAACGCTGACAAGGATTGTGTGTATCAAGGGGCTAGTGGGAGTGTAATTACGTTCTTAGTATTGTATGTTAATGACATACTACACTTGGAAATTGTTTTTCCAAAAGGGATCTCCGTGAAGCCATCTATATTTTGGAAATAAAGATCTATAGGGATAGATCGAGGCGGTTGATAGGGTTAAACCAAAGTGCATACATTGATAAAATCTTGAAAAGGTTCAAGATGGAAAACTCTAAGAAAGGTATAGTACCTATTCAAAGAGGGATAATATTGAGTGCATCTCAATGTCCAAGCTCAAAGGATGAGCAACATCATATGAAGGACATCCCATATGCGTCTGCTATAGGATCCATCACGTATGCGATAATATGCACTAGACTGGACGTGTCATGCGCATTAAGCATGACAAGTAGATATCAGCAGAATCCAAGTAAACAGCCATTGGATGGCTGTTGAAAGTATTTTTGAATACCTTAGGAAGACTAAGGATCTGTTTCTAATATACGGATCTGATGAAGAGGAACTAGTTGTAAAGGGTTACATGAATGCTAGTTTCCAAACTGATCGAGATGATCCTCGATCACAATCGGGGTATGTCTCCATTATGAATAGGGTAGCATTGTCTACTACAGAATTCGAATACATAGCCGCCTCATTAGCAGCTTGGGAAGCTGCATGGATAAAAAGGTTTATCACCAATCTAAGGATGGTCTCTACCATTCAAGACCCCTTAGAAATCTTTTGTCATGACGAGGGTGTGATTGTTCAAATCAAGGAACCCCGTGCACATCAAAAGATTAGGTACAATGAGCGGAAATTCAACTACATAAGGGATGAAGTTGAAAAGGGAAAGATATGTATTCGCAAAGTTCACTTTGATCAAAACATTGCGGATCCACTCACGAAGCTCCTTGAAAGGGCAAAGCATGAAAGTCATACTTGTGCCTCAGGACTTCGATATTCTAGTGATTGGAATTGATCTGTTTAGTATTAATATTATTAATATGGAACAATTGTAACACTTAACTTATCTATGTATTTACGATATTTTAAGTGATGTTCCCTTTTAGCATGTTTACATCCATGATTAATTTTATTATTCTAAATGTCCGTAGTCGGTCATATTTGTGGAACAAATATGAATGTAAGACTATTATGAACTTGGATTGATGGATATTCATAAGGCATGGATATAGAGCAATTGGTTGCTGCCAAGGTTCATAGATATTCGTGGGATACGAATATTGGAATGACCCGCATCTCAAATCTTACTACATGGAATCTTATTGATTGATCATAAGTAAGTTTGAGTAAAGGCGAATATCATTTGGTATCCTCCGACCTGAGATACATATTGGGTTTTGATATTCACCAAGTGTTATACCTTGAGCTAGTTCCTCACTGATATGAAATAATTGTCTGTACATAAGGCTATGTTCAGGTATAACATAAGGTGATTGTGAGAAACGTATGTAGTCAAGATGGGATTTGTTCCTCTTATTTGTTGAGAGTATGATGTCTAAGGCCTGATCAAGTTAAATCAACAAGGAATGATCATTCTGTGTCCTTGGATTTAACATGACATCTGTAACAAAAGGATAAATGATTGATTCACCTAAATCATTTCAAGTTGGATACTTGAAGGGGATGATGTTATTGAATGGATTCTAAGTCATGCGTATTAAGGGTAGTAAACCGTTGTTAGGCGGTATTTACTGCTTGCATCAATCTTCTATGTATCTTGTGCAAGTGGGAGATTGTTGGATTCTGTATGCCCAAGACACATAGAACATTGATGTGGTTAGTACGTTGTGATCCAAGTCGGGTCATACCCAATAACAAGCTTAGCAAACACCAACTAATATTTAATTGATGATACGATCATGCAATTAAATAATTACACCAATTTGGAAAATGGGTTTTCTAAATAAATTATATGTGAGAAAGAACAAACTATGAGGATATTTTGTTCATGGACATTATTTGTTATGTTGTTTAAATTAGTTAATCAACATTAAATAATAAAAGTGTGTGTGTATATTATATAAAATTAAAAGGTTAATTATGTATAATATTTAAAACTCTTGTAACATTTTATAAAAGAGAGTTTTTTAGGGGAAAACCCTAAGAAATAGAAGGGGTTCGGCCGCCCCCCCTTGGCAGCCTCTCTCTCTTCTTTTCTTTTGTGTTCTTGGAGCAAAACTCTTCCTTGAACACACACACACTTCATCTACACCTTTCTCACATGCAAAATCGACACAAGGACTGGATTTCATCATCTAATAGATAGATTTCATGGCTGAAACAAATGTCCCAGCAGCCTTGTTTGTTCACGGCTGGAACTCGATTCCAGCAAGGTTCTTGTTCGAATTTGGTGTACAAATCCTAGCAAAAGGTGTTGCTAAAAGGGCTTGTGGGTATGAACACTTGAGAACATCTATTGTTGATGTTTTGACCATCCAAAAACAGCTTCATCTTCATCATGCATCCATGTTTTTTGACAGCTTCTAAAGGTAGTTCATTGTGCTGTTTTGGTTGTTATGTTTGCTTCATGATAACTAATCTATTCACATATATATGATCCTTTGTCTTTGGGTTTGTTGAAATAATATTATGAACTTTAATTTTCAGATTATAGAATACGAAATTAAGTTCATATTCCGCTGCGTTTTCTTGTTTAAAATGGTTAAACAACATTGTTTAGGTCCAACAAACCCAACACTCTCATCTATAACTGGACGATGTAGAAGGTGAATTGTCCCTCCTAAAATCTACTGTAAATCACTCTTTTTAGCAGATGGGCTATGAAGTGGACTTCTCAGTGAAAACCTTCAAGAAAGGGAAGGTTTCCTCTCAGTGGAAGTACCTCCTCCATGTTATTATTCATAGCTTGTCTAACAAGTACGGAGGTTGGGACCAAATTATAGAAAACCACTCTTTCATAGTCCATGGGATGGTTCATGGGCTCAAGTTTAGGTATTCACAATTTGTGTAGAATAATTTCCTTGCAAAGTTGGACTCCTTAGAATATTATATGTTCCCTAGATATGTCCACCACATTCTCAACTGTGAACTAGGATTATAGTTGAGGGGAACATGTAATATTCTAAAATTAGGACAGATGAAGGTCGACATCTTCAAGACGATTAGAAAGCCAACTGTTGGCTTCTCAGGGGTAGAAACATCCCTGGTCCTATATATGTTAGAGCTCATTGCTCAAGGTGACAACCTAGCAGCACCAACTAGTGTTGAACCCACACTTTCCAGTTCAACACCACCCACAAAGCCTCAAACAACCCTCACCTACTAACAAAGATCCAAACAAACCCTTGAACAGATTATTCAACCTGTGCAGGTCCTCATATCCCTCCCATACAGGAGGAAGTGGATACTGGAGCTCCCACTTCTCCTGAGGAGCAAACCACTCCCATCTCACAAATGATCAGTTTTGAGGTTCCTCATGCTCAAGCTGATAAACTCATCACCCAAGAAGCTTTAAGCCTTCAGTTAGAGTGTCAACACTCTAGTAAACAACCTTTAGGGAAAGTGACCATCCCCAACCTCTAGATCTAAACCAGCCAATGCCCAGCCTTGAATTCTATGATGATGAGGATATGGAACTTAATGCATACCATGTATCTTTCTTCTCTTTCCCTGCTCAAAGAGAGATGAGTATACCTGAGTCACCCATATCTAGCCCACATCGTCCAGCCCCACTGAGGTGGATCTACCTGAACTGGTTCAGGAGATCCATATGGAAGAGGCTCTCACTTCTAAAAGTGATTACATCATTAAGATCTCAACCAGGGCAACCCAGCCCATTGACACTTCAACTGAAGTTGTCAGTGAGCAGGGGAACCAGCAGCCAAGAACAACAAGCTGGTGATGAGGAAGAAGACTTAGGTCCAATTATCTCATCCTCCAGTGATTCTTCTACCAAATATGAGGGGAATCTCAGACTAAAGGTGCAAAAATTGACAAAAACAGGCACCTATTTAGTCTCCAAGGTCAGTCACTTAGAATCTCAAGTGACTACCTTGCAAAGGAGGGTCAATGATCGACAACTTGAGATTTCTAATCTCAATGAACAAGTAGCTAGGAGACCCTTCAGCAGGACTCAACCAGGAACATAAGAACATGAGGATGTGATAGACCTAACCTCCAGCTCACCTATGCAAGTGGGTAATGCTACTAAAAAGGGTGAGGAAGTTGTCACAATCATAGAACCTGGGATTCCTTCTCAGAGTATGGACATTGAGGCTTCACCAACATCACTTGCAATTGTCCACGCTCAGCAACCTCCTCAAGTTCATATTGATGTGGACTCTCTCATACAAAGTCTATTTGAGGAGGGAATACCAAGGGCAATGTCAACCCTACTATATGGAGCTGTAAATGAAATTCAAGGGTGGATGTATGATGCTGATAGAAGAGCCCATACTGCATAGATTTCAAGGACAACAAGAAGTCTTAAATGATCAGACCTTGAACTTCTGTGACAGTCTTTCTCTAGTCAATATGCCACTAGCCAACCAACTCAAAATAGGCAAGCTGACATATTAGCTGAGAGAATTGAAGACAGGATTGTTGTAGAATTTAGCTAAAGAAGAAGACATCTGGAAACAGGTAATGTCATTGGTCAACTGGATGTTGAGGTGGAACCCAAGATTAGATTTAAAGGGGAAACCTTGACTAAAGGCCTAGTGACAGAACGTGTAAGCATTGTCACAGAAATAACTACTTCAAAATCCTTCACCCTCAATGATGCACCAATTGGCGAAGGTGCTTCACAACCTCTCTTTGGCCAGAGCTTGACTGCTGAGCCAAGCAATGAAAGCCAAAGCTCTCTCTACCCTGAGTCACCAAGGCGTGTGAGTGACAAAGGGAAGAGGAAAATATCCTCTGAGTAGGAGGATATTAAGGAGGAGGAAAGAGAGAGAAAGAGGAAGCTAAGGGAAGAGTGTTCAACTAGTTCCTCTGGCTTCATGGAAGCTGCAACTAGGATAGCCCCCAGGCCAAATACTCATGATGATGAGTTGAGGGCTGCCAGATTGAACTATTTGGGAACTACGAACTACAACATTAATGAACTTATCTCAGTTCCCTTAGAAGAGTTAAACGAACTGGCAAGCTTAGAGCTGATAAAGAAGAGGAAGGAGGAAGAGGATGCGGAGTTACCCCTTAAAGTTAAAGAAGAAAGAAGGCAAATGAGGCTTTACAAACATGCTCGTACCTCTCCCCAGTTCATGAAAGACCTAAGAGAGAGGCTGTGGCAACTGTACAACCTCAGGTAGATAAGGAGGCTAACAGACAAATGATGATCAACTACCTGAGTGCCAAAGGCCTCTATTAGGCATCTGCACTTTTTTTCCTCTCATATGAATACATTGAATTTCAGTATCTTAAGCAGCTAGAACAATAGTTCATAAATGAACAAAAGGATGCAAAGAGAAAGATGAGGGAAGAAGCTGCAAAGTCAAGAGCCATCATCCAAAAGAGTCAAAACAAGTCTGCTGACAGACAAAGGATGATGAGTTTCTTGAAGCTATATGGATTCTTCAGAAGGAAGCTTGGTCCAATGTCTCTATCCACTATGGATGAGCACATTAGAGTGATCAAGAAGAAGATTAAAAAGGGAGAGCTTGTGGACTTGCATTCTTCACCATGCGAAGCTCCTCTTGAGGTAGAAGATTAAAAAGGGAGAGCTTGAACCAACACAGACAATACAACCTAGACCTTCAACTATATCATAGCCAACCTCATCTTCTATTCCACAGCAGGGTTCTACTCCTTCTCCTTCTGAACCTGTGAGGGAAGAGGGTCCAACTAATGGAGGCACAACAGAACAACCTAGTACTCAAGACCAGCCTTCTCTGTTAAACATTCCAAAGGGGAAGAAAAGGATTGCCATGAAGAGAGTATCCATGAAGACAAAGACATCCACTTCCAGACCACAGGATGTGTCAGAGCATCCTGAGGAAGTGCAACAAGAGGCTGCTCAACTAACTCCTACTCAAGTACAACCTCTTACAGTTGGAAGACCCGTCTTGTCTTAGACCTTTACTACTAATCCGCATAGATGGTATGTCATTAGAGATCAAGGTGGTCAAGATGTCTACTTCTGGCAGGACATGCTTTATCTACCTCTCCATGATCCCCATGACATGAGAAGGTACTATGAGAGTCTGAAGGATCATGACCAAATGATGAAGAAGGGAATAGCCTTGATCTTAATGAGCACTATCAACTGAGGAACAATCTTCTCTGTTTTGGTAGCATCGGCCTACGGGGAGTTTGTAAGATTTTAGATAGAAAACAGTGAAAACCACCTATAACATTTGAGTCATTTTGAAAATTCGAAACCCAAATCTGAACCATTTTGAACTTTTATACAATGGAAAAAAATGCATCATTAAATCATTTTATTTATTTTGATGATTCAAACACAAGAATTGTGTTATTTAATTATTATTATAAATTGTGTTATTCGATTTTCATTTATTAAATCATTAATCAGTTTATAATAACTTTATAATTTATAAATAATAAACCTTTATAAAGTTAAAAAGTTTTATTTGTCATTTATGAGTTCAGTTATTAAATTAAATATAATTAAATTACAAGGTTTATTACATGGTTTGTAAAATTCATAGAGTTTTATAAATCAATTTATTAACCAGGGTTTTTATAAAGTTTAGGGTAAAAACGTAATATATGGGACCCCTCCCTATCGACCCTGTTCCAGCCACATCTCCGGCCGCCGTCCGGCGACACCAAAAACCACACAAATCCATCATTTCCACTCGATAAAAGCGTCCCAATCATATCGGGGGTTTGTTTCAAACCCATGGTTTCTTCCAATGCGAGTTAAATGACTGGTTCAAAATGTTTAAATAAAAAACAATTCAAACTTTTTAAACCGAATTTCTGTTTCGAATTAGAATGTTTGATTTTCTTCTTTAATATCCAACAGGCAATTAACCACTATCATAATCATGATCATTGTAAATGAAAACATCTATTAATTATGATTGAAACCAAGTAATCATCCTTAATTCCAACCGAAACCCTCGAATCAAACCATATAATATGTTTGATTCAAAACAACATAAACTGGACCTATTAAAGTGAGGGCAAACAACACATTTGACCCCTTGAACATATTCTAGCATCTAATTTCAGCTACCAAACACTCACACATCGAATTGACCTTCATCTTCATCATCAACCCACAACATTGTTGTTCATCTATTGTAAGGCTCTCCTTTCCAGGGGGACCTCACATTTGGTCATTCACAGCAAAACATTGATTTAAAGAAATCATTTACTCATATATGTGTAAATATATATTGCAGCGAAAAATACTGTAATTTCAATTCATTACAATTAAATATATAAACATTGTCTTTAATCTTCAAAACTATTTAAAAGTCCTCTTAAGCTTTTCTCCATCAGGGATGCTAGTCTTCTAGTGCCAAGAAGCTTCAGTCCCATGCTTCTATCCCATAGCTCTAACTCTCACCTGTCCACTGATATGCATATGTTGGATCGAGATTGTATAGGTCTAGATCATTTTGTATAGGCTTAGAACTTGGATCAAGTCTTGTAATTAATAATTGTAACAGTCAGTATATATATATATATATATATATATATATATGTGTGTGTGTGTGTGTGTGTGTGCTTTGAATCTATAGGTTAACCCATATATATATGTGTTGCTTTGTGACTGTTGACAGGCAAAATCAATATACTTGGTAGGATTCCTGAAATTGACCAAGTGTAAGAAATATCTACGGATGAACATTATTGTTAATCCGTAGATATGTTTCTTACAAGACCATACAAGTGAAAATTCCTGCGGATGATCAAGGATTGTATGAAGTGAAGACTTCTACGGAAGACAGTTCCTACGGAAGAACAACACTTCTACGGAAGACCAAGACATCTACGGAAGAACAAAACTCCTGCGGACGACAAGACTCCTGCGGAAGAACAGAATACTTGTGTGATTTCAAATACCAAGAAGTCAAACAAGTCAACACAATCAATAACAAATCCCAAGAGATCCGGTGTTTCCTTAACCGACTCAAACCGTCTATAAATATGAGTCCTAGGTTTCACATCTCGGTGAACACAATCAAGCAATATTACGGCTGTCAAGAGTTACATCATCATGCAACCCTAACCGCCGTCACATCAACAACAACATTATTCGATTCACATAAATCATTGCTCATAGTCATTCTTAATTATTCTTTTGTAATCATTACTGATAATTAATAAAATACTTTGAATAATTATTGAGTTCATATTTATTGTGTTTTTGTGTTTGTGTTCATTAATAATCATTAAAACAATTAAACGTCAATTAATGATAATTCCGCGATCATTGATTTGATTTATTTTAATACTGATAATTCCTGAATTGAGATCCTTTGATTCACAGGTGGTATCAGAGCCAAGTGCTCATTGATTTAGATCAATTGATCTATCAGTATTAAAATTGTTTAATTAATTTTTAAACAATTATTTTAGCGACTTATCGTTCAGCAAGCATTTTCTCATTGCTTGTTTGATTTAGATCTATATTCAAATCAATTGAATACTAGATCTGAGTCTTTGATAGGTTTGTCCAATTTAACATTCAAGGTTTCATTCATAACTTAGCATTAAACATGAGTACTTTTGGTGGAGGATCATATCAACGGCCAAAGTTGGAAACCAAAGCTGATTTCAAATCATGGAAGATCAAGTTCAGAAATCATGTGAACTACACAGATTCTGACTTGTGGGAGTCCATCACTGAGGGTCCTTATATTCCACCCACTCTTGGGCCGGATTATAATGACAAGAATCAGCCTATCAGCACAAAGAACTTGTCACCTGATGATGTCAAGAAGGTTAAAGTCGATATTAAAGCATACACCTAGGTGTGTGTAGGGGTTGTGTTTGTTTGCTTAGTATGGCTTTGCCTGAAGAGATATTAATCAGGTGCGAGAACTACAAAATAGCAAATTCCTTGTGGAAGATACTCCACACTCTCTGTGAAGGGAGTGATGAGATCCGAAGCATAAGGAAAGACACTCTCAGATCACAATATGAAACCTTTAATCATATTAAGGGTGAATCAATTTATCAACAACTCCATAGATTTATGCAACTTGCTACTGAAATGAACATCTTGGAGTTGAAGTATACTACTGAGGAACTCAACAAGAAAATGCTCCACACTTTGCCTGAAAGTTGGAAGCAAACTGTATCCATGTTAAAGAACACCATAGATCTTAAGACAACTGGTCTGGATACTCTGGTTGCTAAAGTGGAAGCACTTGAAATGGATGAACAGTCAAGAAACAAGAGTGTGAGAACTCATATCTCACCTTATCACTTCAAAGAAACCAAAAATGCTGGAAGTGCATTTATCTCAAATAATGAAGGTGATAACTCTTGTACTTTGAGTGATGATGAAGAGGAAGTTAGTTTCTATGCCTCCAAACCAACTAAGAAATCATCTCGAAGTAAGAACCAAAAAGAAAAAGGAAGATCTGCTGAGAAAAGAGATACTAAAGCAACTGATAAATCTTCTCAACAAAACAATCAATCAGAACCAATTACTGTGATATTGGATTCTGAAGAACAAAAAGCATCCTTTGTAGCTTTTAGTTCTAGCTTTCAAGCTTATCTTGGAAGCTCACTAACATCAGCAAACATCTGCCAGCAAGATTTGGAGGAACTGCCCCTGATGTAGTAGAAGAGATGGATCTACAATGGCAGATGGCTATGATTGCTTACAGAGCTAAGCAATATCTGAGGAGAAATAAGAATTTGGCTGCAACTAGTAAAACATCAAAGATTGGTGTTGATAAGTCAAAAGTCAGATGTTTCAAATGCAATCTCTATGGACACTTCTCTAGAGAATGCAACCAACAATCATCTCAGCAGCATCAGCAGCAGCAGCATCAGCAGCAGCATCAGCAGCATCAACATCAGCAGCAACAACAATATCAGAATCAGCAATCAACCTCTCAAAGATCTCTGCACAGACAACCTCAGCTGACAAATACATCCCCACCATCCATAAATGTATCAGCAGGACCAAGCAATTCTAAGAAGTCAGGACTGATCATACTTCAAGATGGAACATGTGACTGGAGCATGTATGAAAAGGAAGTCTTGGAAGAGAATCAAGCATTAATGGCACACATGCAAAACAATGTTCCTCCTATGGACAGAGAGGTAAAAGACAGGTTATGTTCATCAACATGTGTTGAGGAAGTTGAACGTTACAGAGTCCATGCTCAACAATTGGCTGACAAAGTAAAAGAAACATGATTTTGAATGAATCCCATTTAAGAGAACATAAACTGTATCAAATCAAAATTAGTTCTTTGCAAAAGGATTTAGAAAAATATGTTTCTGAAAATTACAGCCTCAAAGCCCAAGTTGAGCATCTGACCACTTCCTTAACAAAATCCATGGCTGATCATGCATCTACTGAAGTGAAACTTCAGAAGTTTCAACTATCATCTCAGCAATATGAGAAGTTGTTAAACTCTCATATTGAATCAATGAACATGTATGGGATGGGTTATAATGTTGTTGCACCACCTATTAATGATAACTATACAACTTTGCCTGCAACAATGACAAATACTTTGTCAAATCATTTTGTACCAAGCACTAAAATTAATATAAAAACAAACATCAACAATGTAGCTGAGATGAGTGAAACTGAATCTACTGAATCAGAATCACTTAAACATAATGACTCAGATTTTGATAAATATGATGACTTGGATGATTCTGAAAAATATGATACTGATCAACTGAACATTGGTAAGAATGTTCAAGTTGAAACTGGTCTTCCCCGAGTTCTTGAAGAATCAAAGCTGCAGTATCCTCCAAAGCAACGAAATATGCTGAAGACTATCTGCAAAAGAATTGCCGAACTGAATGAAGGACTTCAAGAACTGAATCTTCACAAGGTTGATAACTACGGATCAAGTACTGAGTTACCTTTATCTCCTTCAGATAAAGGTAAGAAACATCAAACTTCAACCAAGAAGAAGAAAAATTCAAGTGTTGAAGATCTGCGGAAAGAGAAGTCTGAAGAATCCGTAGAACATCTGCGGAAAGCAAAAATAGCCAAGTCCGTACATCTGCAGAAGGCTAAAACTTGTGAATCCGCAGAAAAGCCACGGAAGAGAGAAACCGAATCTACGGATGAGGTCAAAAGGACTGCCAACAAACATGCACAGAAAATGTTGAATATCAAGCAACAAAAGGCAGCCAAAGGCAAACAAGAAACAGATGACGAGGCTCCTACCAAAAGCAAGAAGAAATCAAGTGATCCATCAGGAAAGGAGACAAAGAACAAGAAAAAGAAGGCTGAATCTGAAGAAAATTCAGAAGATAAATATAGCAAATGATGTGATATGAAGAATCACAATACTGATGAATGCTATTTCAGTAGTTATTGGTTCATATGCAATATGAACAATCACATGACTTCTGACTACTACTTCAACAAACACTGTGCTATATGTGACAAAAATAACCATTCAACTCAGGAATGTTATTTCAACAAGAAGAATAAGAAAAAGAGCAAAAAGAAGTCACATGATGCATCATCTGAATCAGATTCTCAATCTTCAGAGAGTGAGAAAGAATCAAAGATGCAAAAAGAACAACAAAAATCAAAGAAAAGATCCTCTGCTACGGATAAGACTTTGATGAAGAAAACACCAACACAGTCTAAGACACCTCACAAAAAGGTGGATTTGTCAGATAAACAGACTGAAGCAGTTGATGGTTTCTTTGATAACTTTGAAAAAGGAACTCCTATACCTCAATCAAAGTTGAAAGATGAAGTAACCTTCAAAAATACAGGAGCATCCTTAAAGTTAAAATATCAGCCAAAACAAGATAAGTTGAAGAAAGAATTAGATAAGAAAGAAGACATCCAAACACCTGAATCATCTTCAACAGAATCATCCTCACCACCATCAAATCAAAAAGAAGCAATTAATACTGAAACTTTAAGATTAATTCATGAAGGAGTAGCTATTGTTGAAAATTCTGGCAAACCCAAGACAATTAAGGCTTGGGTTGTCAATTCTAACTGATTTCTTTTTATATGCAGGAACAATCATGGAGAGCTGACAACAAGTGGTATGTTGACAGTGGTTGTTCCAGACATATGACAGGAAACTGTGCACTTCTTCATGACTTCAAATATAAACATGCCTCTTATGTGGTATTTGGTGGGGATAAGAAGGGAGGTAAAATAGTTAGTGAGGGAATTGTAACAAATGGTGTTTTAACATTTGAAAAAGTAAATTACTGTGAAAATTTGAAGTACAATTTACTAAGTGTATCTCAAATTTGTGATCAAAATTACACTACACTATTTGATGAAACTAACTGTTACATTCTTAAGCCAGGTTTTGCAGTTCCAGCAGACTGGATCCTTCTAAAAGCATCAAGAAAAGGAAACACATATGTTTTGGATATGAACAACACATCACTCACAAGCCATGAGACATGCCTGCTGTCTAAGTCTTCAGAAGAGGAATCATAATTATGGCATAGAAGGCTTGTTCATTCCAACATGAAGAACATGAATAAATTGGTGAAAAATGACTTGGTCATTGGATTACCAAAGAAAGAATTTCATTGTTCTAATCATTGTTCTTCATGTTACAAAGGAAAACAACATAGAGTGTCTCATAAATCCAAAATAATCAACACTAATACTACACCACTCAAATTGCTTCACATGGACCTCTTTGGTCCAACCAATATGATGAGCATTGGAAAAAGGCAATATTGTTTGGTGATAGTAGATGATTTCACTAGATTCACATAGGTCTTTTTCTTAAAACATAAGAGTGAAACATCTAAAACATTAATGGACTTCGTGATCAAGATTGAGAATCAACTTGATTTAAAAGTTAAAATTTTTAGGAGTGATAATGGAACTAAATTTGTTAATGCTGATCTGGATTCTTTTTGCAGGAATAAAGGGATAGCAAGACAATTCAGTGCACCAAGAACTCTATAACAAAATGGAGTGGCTGAAAGAAGAAATAGAACTCTTATAGAAGCAGCCAGAACAATGCTAGCTGATTCTCAGTTGCCCATAACTTTCTGGGCAGAAACTGTGAATACAGCTTGCAATGTTCAAAATAGGACATTAATTGTCAAAGAACATAATAAAACTCCTTATGAGCTCTTATTTAAAAGAAAACCTTTTATAGGATATCTTAGAGCTTTTGGGTGTCATGTGTCTGTATTAAATACTAAAGAACAATTAGGAAAATTTTCTGAAAAAGCCTATGATGGTTTCTTTGTTGGATATTCATCCACTTCTAAATCATATAGGGTCTATATTCCAGAACATAACATTGTTGAAGAGACTCCCAACGTTTCTTTTGATGAATCCATGTTTACAACATCTGTAAAAGGATGACCTTGGTTATTTAATATAGATGCATTAACTAAATCATTTAACACTGGTTATCTGATCAATGCAGGTTCTGCGGATACATGCTATCCATTTGTGCCTCCAAGTTTGAATGAAGTGCCACTGATAGCTGACCCACCAAGGGCAGAACCTTCAACTGCACCTCAGCAAGAATCAAGTCAGCAGCATGCAGCTACATCCGAAGCAAATCCTTTATCCGCAGCACATATAAATACATCCTCAGATGCATCAGCATCCGTAGATGTAAGTCCTGTTTCAACCACTGACCAAAGGGATGGAGAGGATGTGTTGAATCAACAAAACATGCCAGCAAATCAACGATGTTCATCCGCGGATGGTGATGTAACCCCTACGCAAGTACAAAATGCCTCCGTAGATGTTGACGTTGCTCCTGCGGAAGAACAAAATGCTTCTGTAGAACTTCCTGCAGAAGAAGACAACCATGCAGCAACTGAAACTCAAGCTGATCCTAATGAACATGAGCCATTTGATTACTTCATAGACTTATCTTCTCAACTGAATGCATCTGCATCCATGTGTTTCTCAAACTTAGAATCAACAATTCCAGTTGATGATGTTTCAACAAGCAGAATTCACAAGTCTCATCCCTCAGATAATATCATTGGAGACCTGAATGCAAGAACTACAAGGAGCAAAGGAGGAGTGGCAAACATTTGCCTGTTCACCTGCTTTTTGTCTCAGACAGTTCCTGTAAATATTACAACTGCTCTAAAAGACAACAGCTGGATTGAGGCTATGTAAGAAGAGCTACAACAATTCAGAAAACAAAAGGTGTGGAATCTTGTAGACTTGCCTCAAGGTCTACATCCAATTGGAACAAGGTGGCTCTTCAAAAACAAGCTGGATGACAGGGGTATAATCGTGAGAAACAAAGCCAGACTTTTGCTCAAGGATATACTCAAGAAGAAGGGATAGACTATGATGAAGTTTTTGCACCAGTTGCAAGAATTGAAGCTATAAGGGTCTTCCTAGCTTATGCCTCATTCAAGAAGTTCACAGTCTATCAAATGGATATGAAGTGTGCTTTCCTTTAAGGGAAAATTGATGAAGAAGTATATGTGGCTCAACCCCCTGGATTTGAGGATCCTGACTATCCACATAGAGTATACAAGCTTGACAAAGCTTTGTATGGTCTTCATCAAGCACCAAGGAAGTGGTATGACACATTGTCATCTTTCCTGCTGAAGAATGGTTACAAAAGAGGAACCATTGATCAGACACTCTTCGTCAAACATGAACATCAAGATCTTTTGGTGGTTCAAAAATATGTTGATGACATAATATTTGGATCAACCAACAAGAAACTGTGTCAAAGCTTTGAGAAGTTAATGAAATCTGAATTTCAGATGAGCTCCATGGGAGAATTGACATTCTTCCTTCGCTTACAAGTTCATCAGAAAACAAATGGCATTTTCATCAATCAAGAAAAGTACATTCATCAAATCCTGAAGAAGTACAATCTTGCTGATACAACTTCATGCAAGACACCTGCCTCAACAATAGACAAGATTGTGCCTGACCATATTGGAAAATCAGTAGATCAAAGATCGTATAGATCAATGATCGGTTCTTTAATGTACTTAACTGCCAGTAGACCTGATATAATGTTTGCTGTTTGTGTTTGTGCCAGGTATCAATCAGACCCAAAAGAGTCCCATCTGAATGCTGTGAAGAGAATATTCAGATATCTGAATGGCAAACCAGCTCTAGGACTGTGGTATCCAAAAGATGGAGATTTCAGTCTTTACTCATATTCAGATAGTGACTATGGAGGGTGTAACAACAACAGAAAATCTACAACTAGTGGATGTCAGTTTTTGGGACCAAGACTTGTTTCATGGCAGTGCAAGAAGCAAACTAATGTATCTGTATCCACAGCTGAAGCTGAATACATAGCTGCTTCAGCTGGTTGCTCTCAAGTACTTTGGTTGCAAAACCAATTACTTGATTATGGTTACAATTTCCTTCAAACACCAATTCATATTGATAATTCAGTTGCTATGTTTATAACTGCTAACCCAGTCCAACATAGTAAAACAAAACATATTGAAATCAGATACCATTTGCTGAGAGACTGCTCAGAAAAGGGTTTAAACAAGTTAGTCAAAGTGGACACAACAAATCAGCTTGCTGATTTGTTCACTAAAGCCTTTGATTCTCTTAAATTTAATTTTCTGATAGAATCTCTGGGGATTATTAACATAGAATAAATCATCAAAAGCATACGACTGTCCTCGAGTAGAGTAATGGTTAGGGATGATTTAAGTGTCTGATAGCATGTTTATGCATGTCATATGTATGGGAAATGATAGTACACTATGCTTGGCCTTCTTTAACAAAAACTAAAACTGACTTGTAATATTATGATATGTGAGTAGGTTCATCTTGACTGGAAACTACATTAAGAGCATGCCAAACTAAGAGAAACAGGTATCTGTCCATGGGAACTCCAATTTGAGAGTCAGAAGAGTAAGTTATCTCCTGATGTGATCAAATCATCTACAAACGCACACTATGTAAAATACTTTATAATCTTCTATCTTTGCAAAGTCATATTCCCTATGTTTTGTGTAAACAAAGACCTGGGGATATAATCAAAGAGTATGATCTTCATTCTCCCTCTGTTTTGTGTAAACAAAGACCTGGGTTAAGTTCACCTCTGTTTTACGAAAGTAAAGACCTGGTGACTATGAAGATCATATCTTAGCTCTTAAAAGAATCACTTGTGATCAACTGTATATCAATCTAAAGAGCTTCAACATCAAAGCATCAATGAGACTGTAATATGTCTCAAGATAGAACTTATAACTTAATATACATAGTCAATAAGATGTGAAAAAGTGGTGATTTGTCTAACAGACAGAGGACTAACTCTAATGACAATTGAATGTGGAGCACATGACAGTTACTGATTAACAAACTTCAAAACATGATACACAGCATGCCTAGTTGATACATTACTCTATGAATTTAAGTGGATCTATATACTTACAATCAGAAGTGAAATAGATCAAATAATCAACATCAGCAGAAGTCTAGAGTCATAGTATGATCCCTCTATATATATACATGCATGTAATCGTTTGTCATTTGTTGAATTTGTCCCTTCACTGATTTCCTCTCATTTAGACTGTCATATGCCTTTCATGCCTATTTCCAACATAAATTTATGATGAATGCAACAGTTTACCATTAATCATAAATTTAGGGGGAGTAGTTCATGCATGAAAATCAATAATCAATAAAAAGCTGTTAATTCACTTTGAAAGAATTGGAACTTGAGCACTAACTTGAATGCAGGATACAGGACATTTGCTTTCGTATACTTAATTGCCATGCAAACAAAGTCCACAATGTCCAATATCAACACATGATTCTACTTAGTAGATATCATACATTTAAAGTTTTTAACAAAACTTTAATTTCCGCAGAAGTTTCAGTAATATTTCTCATCCGCGGAAGTAACAGTGAAATTTCTGTTTCAGCAGAAGTAACAGTAACAATGTTACTGCATATTCTTAGGACTGGTAAACTACGGATGTTCTAGTAACAAGAGGTATTGCCTGAGCTAAGACATCCGCAGATGTTAAGGCATCCGCAGATGTTAAGGCATCCGCAGATGTTAAGACATCCGCAGATGTTAAGTTTCCGCAGATGTTCTGCGGAAGAAGTAATGCATCTGGAATAAACTTGGTATAAGGAAAGGGATAAAGGGGAAGTGGGCCCAACATAATTAATAAAAGAAATTAATGTGTTCGTTTATAAATAAGGTTTTTGACTCGAGAACTCGTTAATTACCTTTTCAGAGAATTTTTTCAGTTTTCTAACCTAGAAAAACGCACACTTTCCCCCTCGTTCGATCTTTCAAAAATCCGCTCCAAACATCATAAACATCATCATTCAGTAATCGATTATCATTGTAGCTAAGGTAAATCATGTTCTAATCTTCAGTACGGAACTGGTTAATCCTTCAATGTTATTAAAACAATTCGAATTCATATGCTAAACTGATTTTCGTTTCTATTTACAGATGACAAACAGATTCGCGAAGGAACACAACGTGTGTGCATTCTTGAATGCTGATGATCCTGCTACGGAAGGATGTCGAGATATCATCAGATATCTTTGATGGTCCAGGCTCTTCTATGCCTTGACTGCTGATCCTGTGATTCATCAATCACACATTGTCGATTTCTGGAATTCGGCACGAGTAGAACAAGCTGGAGATGATGAATTGATTGTTGCTGTGGTCCTTACTGAACGAATACAGATCAATGAAAGCACAATCAGAAGATGTCTTTCATTGGGTGATCGAGAGATAGGGCACCCTGATGTATTCGAGAATGAATACATTGAGAAGGTGTTCAACTTGATGGGGTACGATGAAGATTTTGAGAAAGGGGAGATAAAGAGGGGAAGGCTGTGCAAACCATATCGGTTTCTATGCCACACCTATCTGAAGTGTATCTCTAATAGAAAGGCGGGGCTTGATAGATTCTCTCGACACATCTCATCCGGAATCATAGGAATCTTTGAGGGTAGAACTTATAACTACTCAAAATACATTTTCAACTGCCTTTGTGATCAAGTGAGACTACAAAGGAGTGACAAAATGTACATGTTCCCAAGATTCTTGCAATTGGTGATCAACGCTGAACTCCCAAGGATTGCAAGAGAAGGAGAAGTGTTTGTGCAAGCTGTTGGGTCTGAATGATAGTCTAATATTATCAACACAGTCAAAGTCAACAAAGTCAACGTCAAAGGTCAAAGTCAACGCAACAGTCAACACGACACGTTCAAGACGTGGATCCGAGACAAGACGTTGAAGATATATTTGTCAAGGATGTTTATTGTTAATAAATATATTTTGTGTGAACAAAATATATTTTATCTTATTTTTAGACATTTTGGGTTTTAATTGTAACTTCTAATTGTCATAGTTTAGGGTCCTAAGTGTAATTAGTAAATTGTCATTTACTATAAATAGTAAAGTATGACAATTAGGGTTCTAAGCTTGAATGAGCTATGTGATTAGGGTTTCCAACTTTCAGATTATTTGTAATCACATTTTGAATCAAACAAGGGTTTTTGAGTTGTTCTTGGTGTTCATCTTTGTTCATCATATTTTATGTGTTTGATCCAAATCTTCATGTTATTTGATTGATTCAAGAGCTCCTGGACTAACAATTTGGTATCAGAGCCAACTTGAATCAATTTTTATTGCTGATTTGAAGATTTTATTGCTGATTTTTGAAATTTCGTAGAGAGAGAAAGTGGGGGTTTAGAGAGAGAAAGTAGATCTGAAATTCTTTTGTCCATCATACATCCAAATTCTAATCAGATCTACACCAATTCAGAATTGATTTACAACATTTGACATCAAATCTAACATCTACAAATCGTTTTATACAAAAAATTTGAAAAGAAATTCAAATTTAAAGTTGTTTCTCTCACACACAGTTGTGTGTGTGTTCTTGGTGTTCTTCAGATCTTCAAATCTTCATTCAAAGAATTAGCCAATGAATTTGTACCATTTTGAACGAAGTTCACATTTCCGAGCTAACTTACGCATTCCAGCGAAGTTGCCGGCGAACTTACTGTTCCGGCGAACTTGCCGGCGAACCTACCAGCGCGCTTTTCGGCGAAACTAAGTCCAAAACCAGCGAAACTACAGCTTGGTTACTGTCACCACTCAGCACCACCATCACTGCTGCGACCACAACCACAACCGTCGACAAACACCACCAGCGAAATTAACAACAAACACCAACCAAATCACAACCATACCCCAAATCACCCAAATCTTCCAAATCGCAAACCGGCAGTCGGAGCCTCACCCCGGCACCACAACCACTTGCGACTGCGAACCCGACATCACCACAGCCACCCATCCCTTCGACCGCGACGAGAGACCACCAAATCGAACCCGACATCTCCACCGTGAACCTAGCAACCACGACCACCGCACCCCTATCACCGCGACACGAGACCACCATCAACCACCCTTACACCCGTCGCCCTCCACCCCCACACCACCACTCGCCTTCACCACACAACAACCTCCACCCCCAAAGCAGCCTCGGACGGCCCACCCTCCACCATCTCGGACGCAGAGAAGTAATTCTTCACGATCATCATCTTCAAACCAAGTTCGAGAGCCATCATCATCATCATCGACCGACAATACCAGTCGATCCCATCTTCAACCACCTAAACCCGCAACTCACCCTCGACACCAATCCATTTTCAGTTGGCCGACAACCTTAAGTCGACCAACAACCACCGTCTGTCGCAACTTCAATTTGAACAAGGGACAAAGGTTCGTGAGTTCGGGAGAAAGGGTTCGAGAGATCGAGAGGGAGAGATTTGAGTTCAAGAGACAGAGAACCGAGAGAGAGAGCTTCAAGAGAGAGTTCCAGAGTTCAAGGATTTGAAAGTGTTCTGTGTTGTGTTTGTGTGTGTACAGATGTTTTGTGTTAGGGTTTAGAAGTTTTATGTGTGTTAATGGGTTAATGGGTTAGTGGGTTTTTAAGATTATTGGACTAATAATTTGATATTGGGTTTATTCTCATTGGGTTGGTTTTCAATTTGGTTAAGTAAATTGGGTTGATTTGGGTTCTCAATTCGGCTAATAATTGTTTGAGTTTTACCAATAGGGCTAGTTAAAAAAAAAAAATTTGGGTTGTAATTAAAAAAAAAAAAAATTTCAACGTTTTTTTTTTAAAAGATTTATAAAAAAAAAACCAAGCTGACCTGGCAGCTTGACCCCAGTTGCTAAGATTTTCTAGCGTGACATTTTAAATATATATATATATATATATATATATATATATATATATATATATATATATATATATATATATATATATATATATATTTTCCCGGGGGAGTATCATTTTACAATTTTTGAGAAAAATATTTTTGGGTTGTTTAATTGTTAAAAAAAATGTCATCTTCAGAAGACCTTAAATCAGATAATCTCACAATGGCACAAAGTCGGTTTGACTGTTTAGCAGATACAAAGAATGAAACAACACTACTCATCAACGTTGATCGAAGTGCTGAAATCAAGGAATCAGAAGAAGAAATCAATCACACTTTGGTTGCTGAAGTGGTTGAAAGTGATGATGACTTCATTAAAAACTTTGATCCACTCAAAGAATTCTGGTGTGAAGCTCATGGAGAAGCTACCGCTGATAATGTTTGGTCAAGCCCGTGTGAAGTTCAACAGGTCAAGGATTGTGAGATTGGTGAGAAGCTGGTTGGAAAAACTGTTGTTCGAGAAGGGTTAGTATGTGAAGCTGTGGTTCAGAAAAAACAGTTGAGGATGTTGCTGAGAAACAGGTTGTCGCTGAGGAAGCTATGTATGCTGCTGAGGGTACAAGAACTGAGGGTTATGAAGCTTAGAAGAAAAAAATGAAGATTGAAGTAGTGATTGAGGAAGCCAAGAAAGCAGCTGTGGAGGAGTACAAAAGGAACACTCCTTATTGCCAATGCGATCGTGCTCTCGCGGTAGAAAAACTGGTAATGGGTCTTCCTTATGATATTGTTGAAGACATGTGTTCCTCCGATGCAAAATCCGTTTAGTTGGAATATACAAGGCTAATAGGTTGTTAATAGAAAATGAAAATGAATTGAAACGAAATAACAAAGAGCTTAAAATGAATGAATCAAAATATTTCATGAAATTGAGAGAAGCTTTGAAAGAAAACGAACATTTGAAGAGAACTCTTTTGGAAAAGAACTGTGAAGTCAATTACTTGACTGAACAAGTTACATTTGCTGAGTTTGAAACAAGAAAACTTAAAAATAAGTTGGAAAAATGGACTCTTTCGGGTATGAAACAGGAGGAATTATGTAAAAGACAAAGGGGGGCTAAAATCAAGACCGGGTTGGGTCATGAAGATAAAGCATATGTTTATCCTCCACCTAGTACTTTCTGTTATTCTCCTACACCCACTCCTCATCCTACAAATGAGTTAATTCAAGAGATTATTCAGAAGGATACTAATAGTTTGCATGCAGGATTAGAAAGAGTTAACCTTAAAGAGGTGCGAGATGATTATGATTCTCCGACTGGTATGGGATACAGTAAACCGGATGCTGACAGTCAAGCTAATGATTGCTCAGTTCCTGTTGTTTGCAAACCTGTAACAGTTGTTTTTTCTAACTTCTTTGATAAGTTTAAAGCAGGTGAAATTCCTACTTATGAGCCTGTTAGGAGTGTGAAAGAAGAGATTGTTCAGGAGTCTCCTAATCATCAAGCTACAAAGACAGCAACACATTCAAATCCTATTAATCAAGATCCACTGGAAGTAGAGGTGCCTATTGAAGCCTGGAAAAGTTCAGATGACAAATCAAAGACCAAGGAAAGTCCTGGAGATTGAGAGATCAATATGTTATCTGAAGCTTTCAAATCTCAAAAGCTTCTAAAACCTGAATCACGACTAATCCGGATCTCATCCCCAACTGCTAAACAAATCAACAGTTCCTCCAAAACTCAGCAGAAGCACTCACCATATTCATCTTCTATCCATCAAGCTTGTCACAAATCTACCTCCAAGTCTACCAAGTCACCAGTCTTAAAAAAGGGTGAAACTCAGCTGAAACTCTCTCTGTCCTCATCTGTTACATCAAAAGGTTCTCATAAGAATGTCCAGTTCTCATCTTCTGGAACAACATCAGAGCAGACTCCATCCTCTCCTGCTACCCATGGGACTACAAAGATCCAAAAGCCTTTCAAGGCTTGTTTTAGATGTGGAAAAGAAGGTCACGTGCTAAAGAAGTGTCCACAGGTTCAAAGGAATGTTCCAGACGGTAAAGGCAACACGGGTTGCTTCTCTGCATCAAGAGGTAAACAACACACATCTTTGAATGGTTGGATGAAAAACCCTCCATCCAAACCTTTTCATGTGAAGCCGGTTTCACATGATACAAAGATGAAAATGACCAAAGCTTCAAAACCAAATTCTTTTCCTTCTAGTATTAAACAGAAAATGATTTCCAAATTTAATTCATTCAAATCCAAGTTAATTGAACTGAAACAAATTTGGCAAACTAAAAAGAAGGATACAACAATCCCCGATTGTTTAAACGGTTGTGTGCAGAAGCTTGTTACTTATCTTGATGAAACAGGAACTTCCAGAACTACGATGGCCTGGGTTCCTCTTTTTAACTAATCTGTTTATGAGTGCAGGAACAATTCAGGAGGAATGTTAGTAATCCGGTTTACTGACAGGAATTTTTCCTAATTCAAATTTGAGGCAGAACAAACAGGTTAAGGTCATGGTATTATATCCACAATCTGGATTTTTTTCTGCATTCTCACAGTTCTTACTTCACAGTCACTGCATATTTCTTGATAATTCATTTCTTATCTTGATAATTGGTGTAGTTTGGAAGACCTTCTTTGATAAATTTTTATTTTTGTACAATTTTGTAAAAAAAATTAAAAATTAAAAAAAATTAAATTAAAATTTAAAAAAAATAAATAAAAATAATAATAAATAATAGGTTGGCTAAAATAAAGATTTTGGGGGAGAGTACATCAAAATTAAATAAAATGAAAAGAAATGAAAAGAGAACTGGGAACTTGATTCGAGATGACTGAGAAATGATTGTATATCATCTTGAAATACTTGTCCTTGCATGACTTGCATTTTAAAATGAGAAATGATAGTAACTGATGCTGTTATCTGATTTACATCTTATTTTTAAGTACCAATAATAGAAAAACAAACAGATTCTTTAATGATATGCTTGGTAGGCTCAGCCGGAAAAATAAAGTAGACAACAGTATGATGATTTAAATTAAATATATGCTTAAGGATGTTTGGATTTACGCAATCATTTTGGCCTGCACGAAAACTGAGTCCCGACAAAAATTGGATTGAGAATTGATCTTTCACCCACCATGATTCAAATCAAATAAGCTATATCTGTATCTCTTTGCCATGTTTGGTGTATTTATATGTCTTGTAAAACCTCTGAAATCTCCCAAGAAATCACTAACACACGATCTCAATCTTGTGAACGCGGAATATAAACAAGATTGGAGTAGAAGAAGATTGAATTGGATCACAAACGATGATATTTGATTGATAAACAGAAACCTATTACAGGTCTTGTGCGATTTCGCACAGTGCAGTATGATAATGAATAAAAAAACTTAATTACAAAACGAAATCTAGCTATTTATACTAAACATCGAGTTCTCGCGCGACAGGCATTTCGCGCGGCTATGGCTTTCGCGTGGCATCTTCTCTCGCGTGGAAGCTTGTCTCGCATGGTCTGCGACTCGCGTGAGATCTGCTTCTCGCGTGACTTCTTTAATTCACGTGGATTCAGTCTTTCGCACAGGCAGTTTGTTTTGCCGAGCCTTGATTTGTCTTCTACAATCTCCCCCTAGGCTCGGTGAAACATAATCAATCAAAGTCAACATTCGCCTTCTTGTAAGAGCCAGCATAGGCATACCATTTGTTTCTCAGGATCCGGTCAATCATCCATACGTACTGGCAAGATAGAAAATAAACAGACTCATCAGCTGAAATAGGGCAGTGTAACAGCTTGAGTAAGTCATCTTTGCCAAACTTCATCAAGTCTGCTGGATCAATGATTCGATAAGACCTGTCTATACATCTGATCACAGCGTGACCGGAATCCTTTTCACATCTCCAAGATATAAGTTGCTTCAAAGTGTTGGGAGGAACTGGAGCATGCACAGGGACTTTTCTGATAAATTTGGGATGTTGATAGACTCGTATCTTCATAGGAGCTTTAGTATTTTCATAAATTCTTGTTGAGTCATCAATCAACTTTGAATTTGCAGTCTTAAAATCCTTAATGTTTGTGCGCATCTCCCTTCGTATTAGTGATCTCATCAATTTAGCTTCACTATAATTACTTTCATTGAAGAATGGAGCTTTGCCCATGGAGTATAAATCAACAGCACGTAGAGTATGGAAGTCTTGAGTGCTCTTTAGATAATCGATTTCTCCATTCCTTCTCTTTATGACATACAGTCTTTTCTCGCCATCATATCCCCAGCTAATGACATGAGACATTTCACCATACTTCTGCTTAGGTTTTGATATAAACCGAAAATGAGCTTCAGTAGGTGGTGGTGGTGCTTTGAACTGTAAACCTCCTCTAGTGTATAGGGCAATCTGACCAGTAGTATCTGTCTTTGTAGAATCAGTAGGAGTTTCACCACTCACAGTCTCATTGGGGATTTCTCCTTCTTCAAGATTGATGTCTTTGAATAGCTCTTGAAGGTTGTTCCCAAAAATGTCTGTATATTCATTCTACTCTTCCAGATCATCAAACATATCAAGTTCTTCTTCAACAGCACCAGATGAAGGTTGTTGAAAAGAATACAGTTCCTTTTCATACACACTTTCCGTGGCAGGGTCCAGTGGATCATATCCTTCTGGATCACTAACACTTGGTCGATCGACATTATCAGTGTTAGTATCTCCAGTTGGACTTTAAGAAGAACCTGAAGCATCACCTCCATCATTATCACCTCCATCATCATTATTACCATCATTACCTCCATCATCTCCACCATCATCATCATCACCATCATTTCCACCATTGTCATCATCATTTTCATCGTCATCCTCATCATCATCATCCTCATTATCATCAGAATCAGCATAATCAACTAACTCTTCATCCTCCTGTTCATGAACAATAGGTAAAGTGAGCATGTGCTCTGGTTCAACGAAAGCTGTAGACGTGTAAGCTTCGATGATAGGTACTTCAGATGAAATAGGAACATCCTCAGTAGTGCTAACACTTGGCTGTTCAGTGGAGATTTGAGCTTCGTTAACCACTTCCTTTTCTTGAACATTCTCAGTAGGAGGAGGGCTTGGAGATCGTCTACTTGATTCACCAATTACAGTTGTAGACCTTATGATTGGTAGCTGATGAAAATAAGTCTGCGAAATGAATTCTCTCAGCTCGTTCAGTTGTCTCTCCAACCCAGAAGTGTAGTCAAACATGCTCTTCATTTGTTGTTCAAGAGAGGTCAATCTTGTGTCTTTGATAGCTGAGTCGAGATGAATCATGTTGATCAGATTTGTCTTTTCATCATTGCCTTTCTTTAATTCAGCAATCAACTTTATATTCTCAAAGTTTTCTTTCTCCAGGTTCTTTATTCTTTCTTCCAATGTGATAGAACCAGGAGTGCTTGATGATTCCTCTCTCCTCTGAAACTCAGGAGGAGTATTCAAGAGTGTATCGACATCAAACTCTAAATTTTCTTGATGAGGTGGCGTAGAAAAACCTGAGCCAGAAATATTAGCTGCTCCAGAAACAGGAACTGTTTCTGTTTCAGGAGCAGAAGAAGTCATATTGGCTGTCTGATCTTGATCAGTTTCAGTGACAACCCCATGTGTTCTTGGTCTTCTGGGTATAATACCATGACCTCTCTTTCTAACTGGATAATCTCTCCTTCTTGCCATACGTTTTCTTCGTGAGGAGGTACTTGGCGACTCTTCAGGGACATAATCAGTATCCCTGTCTTCCTCATTTGGTCGAGAAGATGTTGGAGTAGAAGGGGTTGGATCAGTTTGGATCACATAGGGAACATTCCCTATTTGATCACTAGCAGTCTCAGAACTGGAAGCAGAGTGAACAACTTCTTCCATTCCTCCTTCACGCACAGGCTCATCTTCAAACAGCTTCTCAATCTCTTCATCCAAATTATCTCTAGCAGTAGAAGTAGAAGCACCAGTTTGTGCCTTATCAGTATGAGCACCTTCACCAAACTCATCAACATTTTCTTCAATCTCAGTGAATTTTCCGATCTTCGCAAAACTTTCACCAGAGCATTTGTTTCCTCTGGCTCCAGTGAGGTGTGTAAAAATCTCCTTCTTAATCGTCTGTACAACATATTTTGGAGATCTCTGAGTGGCAAGCTCAGGAAATGCATCGTTGATAACCAGCTGAATGAATCTGGGATACATGATAAACTTTCTCCCTGGATTGGCCGTAGCGTTTTTCACCATATCTTGAAATATAACGCCAGATATACTAAATGGAATATCATCCACCAGAGAAACCAATAAGGATCCAAACACAGCACTAAGACTGTCCATCCCAGCCTTCAGATTACTTAGACAGTGTATTACCACGTGAAATAAGTATTTCCAGTATGGTGGTAACCACTTCTTTTCCAGACTTGGATATCGATACTCGTATCCCATACGAGTCAAACAATCAATCACAACATCATCCTCAAGTCTAGTTGGAGCATTATCTTGATCATCAAACAGTAACACTCTGTTTAGAATAGCCTGTGAGACAGTCACTCTTTTCTCCTTGACTGTGGCAGTTATAATCTAGTTACCAACTTGGTCTTTTTCTAGAGCAGCTGTGCTCAAGAAAGAATCAATAAGCTCAGAATATATTGCTGGATCAGCAGATATGGCATATACAATCCGAGAATTCTTCAGACCCTCGATCATAGACGAAAACAATTCCTTCCCTTCCGGAACCTCATCCAAGTATGCAACACAATTATGATTTTTATTAAAAATCATTTGTGCCATCTGCATTGTCACAAAAACCAGGATTAGAACACTTAGAATATAACTTATTTATGCCAAAAGAGTTGCAACACTTAGAACAAAAATTTACACTTAGAAAATTTCATCACTTGTAAACAATTAATCATCTCAAAGTTTATTACACTTAAGGTTTATCAACAAAAAGTTATTGTGTACAAATACTTTTGAGACACAAATGCTTCAACACTTAGAAATTTTTAAAACTTTCTGTTATGCGAAAAAACCAACACTTGCGAAAATTAACAATGAGCGAAAAGTGTTAATGCGACAACACTGTTCACGCGACAAAACTGTCAATGCGAGAACTCAGTTTGTGCGACAAATGCTATTCATGCGACAACACTGTTTCGTGCGAAAATAATGTTCACGCGAAATCACTTTGCGAAAACTGGGTTCAAGCAAAACGTGTATATCACGCGAAACCAAGGCTCACGCGCGAATCAGTTTCACGAGACAACCCCTATTTCGCGTCCGTTCATTTCTTTTTGTGCGATTCGCACAATACACATTTTAAATTAACATATCACAACATGATTTTAATCCCTGAAATCCACTTCATTGCTGTCGCCTAAGTATATTAGGTGTATTTCATTGTTCAATTTCAACTTTAAAGTCCATTTTGTAAGATTTTTAGATCAAGATGTTAAGTTCCACTTATCATTTCATCTCTACAGTAACCGGCTCAAACATATTATACCTTTAAATCATAATTTGAGAGTAATGAGAATGAAATACGAAACACAATCACAACAGGAGTGAGAAGATGACAGATTTTGTTGTATGCGACAAGAGATTTCGGATGGTGAGCGAAAAGGGTTTTCGGGTAAGATTTTGAGCGAAAAGTGATTTCGTCTTGTTCACTGTGACTTTTATACCCCTGACAAGTCACGCGAAAACCGATTTTGCAAAAACACCCTGTTTCGCGTGACACCCTTTGTCGCGAGACTTCCCTTTGTCGCATGACTTCAAAGTTTTCAAATTTTTCAACTTTTAAATCTTTTCAAACCTTTACACAACTATCAATCTTTTTATTTTCAATGAATTAAGTCAACATAAAATGTTATTTACCAAGTGACCAATTAATTTAATGAATCTTCAATTTTAAAAAATTTTCTTGTTATTTATTTGTTCTAAAAATAAAACACTATAAAAGTGAAATAAAAACAAACACTAATATACAAAATAACAAAATAATGAAAATAATGAAGAAATCAAGATCGGATTTGCATGTTTTTGTAAGAATTTTCATAATGAGATCATATAGTTCTTTTGTCAAGTTAAGACTCTGTCCGGCTTTATTTAAAATAACTGGTTAAGTTGATTGTCAATATCTGTTGTCCGCTTTAAACTTATACTTCATGTTTTACTCAGAAACATAATGAGTGATATATATCATGTTTTGTGTTAATTTAATATAAGTCAGTGGATCCCACAATCAGAACTTCTGTAAAGTAATTATTATCCTTCAAGACACTTTTGAGATTTTCAAGTCACCCCAATTTGACTTAAACCATGCATTGATGATCAGTGATACCATTTATTGTATTCCTAAATATAACTATTTGAGCATAACTAGCCTGAGAAATATTTCTTAACTCGGAATATTAACAAGTTTAAGGACTTATTGACAGCCATCCGGACTTACGTCTGCCCTCTCAAGATGTTTAGGACTTACAAGCCATCCGGACTTACATGCCCCATCTTTCGATTTTGCCTTCCAAAGTTAAAAACTATTCTCGAAATAGAAAATATATACCATATAGTATGTATGTCTTTTAGACATATCTTTTGATTTGTTGTGCATCTTGGCATCTTATATCCTATATGGCCTTTGTTGGCATCTTTTTGCTCAATTATTTTCTTTTTGTGTTTTTCTCTTTTTGTTTCTTTTTGTATTTTGAACTTTTATATATATATATATATATATATATATATAGTAATGATAATCACTGAATCAATCATATACAGGCTTGAGTATGACAAGATTATATCTCTCAGTCTGTGTTAGAACATTTTTGGCACAGAATCCTGATATGTTCCCCACTAAATCATATTTCTTTAATTCAAGTGTAATCACTCAATTATGATCTTTTCATTTCTGAAAGCAAAGCCTATCAACATATCAAACATAATCCAAGTGTATTCGTATTTAAGCCTTTGAAAGTACTTATACTCGTTTTGAACTTTCTAATATCATTTCTCATTTTAAGTATGAAAAGTTCTTCTTTTCATTTTAGCAATCCTTTGATCTTAACCCCCCCTAAGACCAAAAATATTTTTCAGAACTTGTTTTTCTAATTTTCTCCCCCTAAAATTGTGATTGTCCTTTTAAGAAAAAGAAACAATTGCAATTTTATTCTTTATTAAAAATAATGAAAAATCTTTTTGTGAAGATTCAATAAACCAATTTATCCAAAGTTAATCATTCCCAATGATTGCACAAGGAAATCAAATCGAGAATGATCAAACGCCTTGGTAAATAAATCAGCTATATTTTCAGTTGACGTCACTTGTTTTAGATGAATAAGTTTACGATCGAAACAGTCGCGGATAAAATGGATGCGGATGTCAATGTGTTTAGTTTTAGAGTGTTGAATGGTATTTTTCACGATGTTTAGTACTGCCGTGTTATCACACCAAATTGGTGTGTCATAAATGTTGAGACCATAATCGAGAAGTTGTTGCTGAATCCAGACAAGCTGGGAACAACAGCTCGAAGCAACCACATATTCAGCTTCGGCAGTGGATGTGGATACAGTGTTCTGCTTCTTACACTGCCAAGAAATGAGTCGGTTACCCAAGAATTGACATCCTCCTGTGGTCGATTTCCTGTCTAAGTTACAACCACCATAATCACTGTCAGTATAAGAAAATAAATTGAAATCGGAATTTCGAGGATACCAAAGACCAAGTTTAGGTTGACTCTTGAGATACTTGAAAATCCGCTTGACAGCTTTCATGTGTGATTCCTTTGGATCACTTTGATAGCGGGCACACTGACAAACAGGGAACATGACGTCCGGCCTGCTTGCAGTGAGATACATAAGGGAACCAATCATCGATCTGTAAAGATGTTGATCAACTGATTCTCCTAATGGATCCGGAGTAAGAGTAGGACGAGAAGCCATTGGAGTTGGAGCTACTTTGGAATCTTGAAACTTGTATTTCTCAAGAATTGTCTGAACATATTTTTCTTGATGTATGAGAATACCCGTCTCAGATTGAGTAACCTGAATACCCAAGAAAAATGAAATTTCCCCAAGGGAACTCATCTCAAACTTCTTCTTCATCACCTCTTCGAACTCCGTGCACATACTATCATTTGTGGAGCCAAAAATGATATCATCGACGTAGATTTGAACCAAAATGATATCATCGCCTGATTTTCGTATGAATAGGATTTGATCAATTGCACCTCTTGAATAACCATTTACAAGCAAATGTTCAGTCAGAGTTGCATACCAAGCACGAGGTGCTTGATGTAAACCATATAGCGCCTTATCCAACTTGTATACATAATCAGGATGATCTGGGTCTTCAAATCCAGGAGGTTGACAAACATAGGTTTCTTCCTTCATTTCTCCGTATAAAAATGCAGTCTTAACATCCATCTGGTACACCTTGATGTTCATGTATGAAGCAAAGGCTAAAAAGATGCGTATTGCTTCTAGTCTTGCAACTGGAGCATACACTTCTTCATAATCCAATCCTTCAACTTGGTAAAATCCCTGCACCACAAGACGTGCTTTATTCCGAACTATAACACCTTTTTCATCCGTCCTGTTTCTAAAAATCCACTTTGTCCCAATCGGAAGCTTATCCTTTGGAAGTTCAACAAGATGCCAAACATTGAGTTTCTTGAATTGCATCAACTCATCTTGCATTGCTTCTATCCAGCTGTTTTCTTTGAGTGCCATTTCCACATTCTTGGGCACTATTTGTGATAGAAAGCAAGCATATAGACATGTGTTAATTGCCCCTGATTGACTTCTGGTAATTACACCTTCGTGCAATGGACCAATGATTGCTTCAGTTGGATGAGTTTTATGTATTCTCAATTGAGGAATCTCATCTGCAATCATTCCATCTTCCAAGTTTGTAATATGTTCAACATAATCAAGAGCTTCTTCAGAGTGTTGAGATTGATACACAATAGTTTCTTCAAGTGTGTCATCTGAAACATGAGTTTCAGAAGTAGTAGACACATTTGGAGATTCTTCAAATGGAACTGGAATGATTTCTATTGGTGTATGTATAGTCTCTGAAGAAGATGAAGATAATGGAGAACTCAAAGATTCTTCCAGCTCCTGAGTAGAAATTTGTTCTGAAGAAACATCTAATGACTCAGAACATGCAGATACAGGTACAGAAGCTGTAGGAATATCTTTGGATGATGAAGCAACAGCAGAATCATCAGATCTCAAAGATGAAAGGTCCTCAATGATTTTGTTGTCCAAGGAGATTGCTTGAGAAGTAGAATCTGCAGATGAAGGTTTAGAAATTTTAAAATTTATGAATAAAGATTCATAATCATAAACCCATGAAGGAGCTGAACCTGCATCAGTTATGTTTAGTTCGTGCCAATCAATGTTAAATGACTCAACTATTTGTCTAGTTCTTTTATTATAAACACGATATGCAACTTTATTGGCAGCATATCCCACAAAGTAACATTCATCAGCCTTTTCAGAAAATTTTGAACTGGATTTAGTTCTATGCAACAAAGTGCAACAACAACCAAAAGCTTTAAAATATTTAACTTTGGGTTTGTGTTTATAAAATATTTCATATGGAGTCTTATTTAATCTTTTGTTGATTAAAGCACGATTCTGAACATAACATGCAATATTTACTGCTTCGGCCCAAAAGAACAAAGGTAATTTGGCAGCAGAGATCATCGTTCTAGCAGCTTCAATCAATGTTCTATTCCTTCTTTCTGCAACTCCATTCTGTTGTGGAGTGCCAGCAGCACTGAATTGTCTGGCAATTCCCTTGGATTCACAAAACTCATTCAGAGTTTGATTGCAAAACTCTATCCTATTATCACTTCTGATGCATTTTACCTTTTTCTCTGTCTGATTCTCCACCAAAGTAATGAACTTGATCAAAAGGTGTGGAGTCTCATCCTTAGATGCTAAGAAAAACACCCAAGTAAATCTAGAAAAGTCATCAGTAACAACCAGACAGTAAGATCTTTGACCCAAACTTAAAACGCTTACTGGACCAAAAAGATCCATGTGTAAGAGTTGTAAGATTGATTCGACTGAGTTGTGTGCAACTGGTTTGTGAGGATGTTTATGTTGTTTACCCTTTGAACATGACAAACAATGTTCATTTAATTGAAATTCTTTTTCAGGTAAACCAATAACATAATTTCCACGTACAAGTTTATTCATGTTTTTAAGATTGACATGTCCTAATCGACGATGCCATAACATGGAATCATTCTCCGAGGCTTTGGATAGTAAGCAAGAAGCTGTTACCAAAGAATTAGAACAATGCATATCAAGAAGATATGTGTCATTGTCTCTCGGAGTCCTCATCAAAACCCATTCATCTGGAACAACAAAACCTGGTTTTAATATTAAGCATTCGTTATTAGTAAAGTGTGTAGAATATTGTTTGTCATAGATTTGAGACACACTTAACAGGTTATGTTTTAATTCCTCAACAAAATTAACATTCTCAAAACTTAGGACGCCGTTTGTAACTGTACCATGTTTTGTAATACGTCCTCCTCTATCTCCTGCGAATATCACTCTCCCTCCGTTGTATGATTGCACATCTTGTAGTAATGATAAGTTACCCGTCATATGTCTTGAACAACCGCTATCTACATGCCATAGACTTTCAGTAGTCTTTTGCGGTTGTCCCTGCATTCGTAACAAAATTACTTAGATTTTGGTACCCAAGTCATACATGACTTGATCACATTGTGTGTTGCAGCAAGACAAAATGATTTGATAGTATTATATTTTGTTTGCACATCATTCTTTTCATTTATGCTTTTAATCTTGACATTTTCCTTTACATCATTAGTCAAATTCATATCCCGTTTGACATTAAAACCATTAACAACCTTTGATTTCATATTATTTGAAAATTTTCCACGAGTGAAAAACATTTTTCTATTATGAGAAATAGAATTATGAAATCTTTGTTTACTTAATGATTTTTGTCTAAAAGGACACTTATTTGCCAAATGATTTGTGTTTCCACACTGATAACATCTCTTTTGTTGTGTGTGGAAAACAAACTGTGGATGACAATTATGAAAATTGTCATAAAAACCAAAGTCAGATTGACTAGGTTTAACTTTCTCCACAGTCTCTCGAATCTTTGTCTCGTTTGACAATTGCAAATTCATCTTTTGCAGATTCGAGGAAATCGATGAATTATGACCACTTTGGATTGGAGATTTGGCAGTTTTGACTTTTGGAATTGGTGGTGTAGGAATAGGAACAGTCTTTGATTCTGCTGGAGTTGGACCAGACTTTGAAATTGCTGGAGTAGGACCAGGCTTAGATATACGGATTGGTGCTGGAGAAGGACCAGGCTTTTGAATTTTGAGATTGAATGCAGAAGATTCATTCACTTGCAAATCTGGGCTACACATATCTTTATTCACAAGGTTAGGATTATAATGAAGTTTATTTTTAAAGAATCAAGAATTCGTTTCTTTAAAAATATGCTCTTCATTTTCAATTACACCCTTAGAAACATATCTACTTTTAAAATCCTTTTCAATTCTTTCTTTTTGATTTGCCCTTTGATTTGCCCTTTGATTTGCATTCAAATTATTTTTACTATTAGATTTCAATTCATTCAAATCAACCTTCTTTTCATTTCCAGACAAATTTTGTTTACAAGCAGATTGTAAAACTTTTACATTCTTAATTTTCAAACATTCATTCTCATTCTCTTCCTCACTCTCACTCTCCCAATCTTCAACCAACCCATCCACCTTCAATTTATCTGCAAAAAGATTTTCAGGTGATTGTTTAGGTTTGGGTACTATGATAGGATCAACAGATAAATTTATTTTGACAGAAGGTTTTAAGTCTTGAGATGGAGAAAATCCAATTCCATAGACCATATCAGAATCACAAATGTTATCAGATGATGGTAAACATGAGTAATCATGATTAATTGGAGGAGCAATGTTAGAAAATCCAACACCACACTTTCCTCCTTTGATCTTCGTAGTCATTTGTGACTTGATTATTCCTTCAACCATTGTTGATGAAATTTCAAATTTCTCAACAGTCAATTTAGTCGTGGCTAATTCACTGTTAAGTCTATTAATTTCTAAAGCGAGTTCATTATTTCTATTTGTCAAGTCATTATTTGTACATTCTTTATCATGAAGATTTAATTTTAAATTATATATTGTTTTGTTTAAACCTTCAAGTTTTTCTTTAAAAATCTTTTCATTTGACTTGTGTTTGCAAGCTTGATACTGAAGTTTTTCAACTTCCATTATCATGCTCTCATTGTGAACTCTGTATCTTTGAACTTTCTCAACACATGAATTTTTACATAAGCTATCATATACCTTGGGTTCTGAAATTTCCCTTTCAGCCTCTTCTTCCTTCTTGACCATGAATGCTTTTAATTCAGCAGCTGGTTCTTCCACTGGAGCACAATCAACAGTCTTTGGATCAACACATGGGCTTTTGACTGGAAGCTCGACAGTGTACTCTTTAATCACACTCTTTTCTTTAGCAACTTTCTCAACCTGATCTTCCTTCACAACAGTCTCCTTATCTTCTTCCACTTTCTCATCCTCTATTTCAACTTTCTCCTTCTCTTCTTCCACTGTAGCAAACAAACCCTCCAACAGATCATCAGACACAAATTCAGCAAACAGATTCTCTTCTTCTTCTGGTTCTGTAACAATCTTTGCAATAAAGGCAGTAGACAAATGTAGATCAAGGGCTTCCATTTGATCCGACCAATCATATTCAGCATTAGTTTGAGAAACTAATGCTTTATTACCACTTGAAGTACTTGCCTTGTCTTTCTTTGGCTCTATCTCCACAGTCACCATCTTCTTTGGGCCTTTATTTTGACCAGTTTTTGGTTCAGTACACTCTCTGGCGAAATGACCTGGTTTGTCACAGTTGTAACACCTCAGGTTAGATTTATCGAAACCGATTTTGCTAGAATTGTTAACTCCAAACATTTTCCTCCCAATTCTTCTAGCAAAATTCTTCGCCCTGTAAACTACCATGGCCATCTGATACTTGATGTCATTCTCTTCAACATCATCCGGATTAACTTGAAGGGAACAAATTATGATGAAGTCACAGAACTCCGACTCTCTGAACAAGATGAACTTGAAGTAGTGAAAAATGACAAAGTCTTAGAGACACTCACTATAGAGGAGGATGTTCTGGGACTTGGCTTCGAGACTCTGAAGAAGTTAGCAAAATGGAGATCAAATACAAATATGATGATCAAAAGGCTGTTGTATCTTACTTCTACAACAAAATCATATCAAGAGTCAAGAAGCTTGCAGTTTTGAATGACTGATTACAAGGACCTAAGCCTAAGGGGGAGTATTGTTGAATCTAGATTGTATAGGTCTAGATCATTTTGTATAGGCTTAGAACTTGGATCAAGTCTTGTAATTAATAATTGTAACAATCACTATATATATATATATATGTGTGTGTGTGTGTGTGTGTGCATTGAATCTATAGGTTAACCCATATATATGTGTGTTGCTTTGTGACTGTTGACAGGAAAAATCAATATACTTGGTAGGATTCCTGAAATTGACCAAGTGTAAGAAACATCTACGGATGAACATTACTGTTAATCCGTAGATATGTTTCTTACAAGACCATACAAGTGAAGATTCCTGCGATGATCAAGGATTGTATGAAGTGAAGACTTCTACGGAGGACAGTTCCTACGGAAGAACAACACTTCTACGGAAGACCAAGACATCTACGGAAGAACAAAACTCCTGCGGATGACAAGACTCCTGCGGAAGAACAGAATACTTGTGTGATTTCAAATACCAAGAAGTCGGCACAATCAATAACAAATCCCAAGAGATCTGGTGTTTCCTTAACCGACTCAAACCATCTATAAATATGAGTCCTAGGTTTCACATCTCGGTGAACACAATCAAGCAATATTACGGCTATTAAGAGTTACATCATCGTGCAACCCTAACCGCCATCACATCAACAACAACATTATTCGATTCACAGAAATCATTGTTCATAGTCATTCTTAATTATTCTTTTGTAATCATTACTGATAATTAATGAAATACTTTGAATAATTATTGAGTTCATATTTATTGTGTTTTTGTGTTTGTGTTCATCAATAATCATTAAAACAATAAAACGTCAATTAATGATAATTCCGCTATCATTGATTTGATTTATTTTAATACTGATAATTCCTGAATTGAGATCCTTGGATTCACAGCATACAAAAGTCAGCTTCGCTGAGTGAATTCTAGGTTTACTTTGCTAAATAACTTTTGTAAAAGATATTAGCTTTATCAGTTGAAAATAATCATTGTCTATCAAAATATCAATACACACAGGCTATCACTTTATCAATACTTTATTATTTCTTGTTACTTATTACTCTTCTTTATCCATCAATTCTCTGCCACTATCAGTGCTTAGGCTCGCCTAGGACTTTACAGACATGCCAATTAAGGACTTACTGTCGTACCCGATCAGGCCATTATTGTCATGCCAATTCAGGACTTACTGACCTGCCTATTCGAGCATGGTTTATCACTTTATCACTGGTGAGGGCACAACGAATGCAACCCTCCTTTATCAATTTGCTTGCAAGGCTTTACTTTATTACTTTATCAAGGTACACGTTATGGCCCCAATAACAGTTCTTTAAGTTTCACTTATATCTTTAGTTTTCACATACACTTAACACATAATAAGAAGCAAACTCTTAGTCTAAGCGTTCACATTTCATCAATCATGAGACATAAACTAGATAACTGACCCTCCGAGGGACAGCGGGGGTTCGGGGGCGGCAGCCCCTGATAGCGGGGTTCTAGGGGCGGCAGCCCCTAGTGGGGTCCAAGGGGCAACGCCCCTGCCAGGTCAGTGAGCCCGAAAATTATTTTGAACTATTTAAATGGCACATTTTACTTTAGAAAATTTTATTTTCTTGATAAAAGGTCTTAAAAACCGTTCTCATAAAAGTATGTATTTTAGTATGCATATCACCCCAAAACATTGAAAACGGGTAAAGGAGGGGTCTAGAACTCACCTGAACTTGTCCAATAGCTTAAATTCTAAGCCTCTTAAGCTATAGACTAAATACTCTAGCTGCACGAAAGTTAATATGCAAAAACGTCATTTTCTTCATAGTTTCGCCCAGAGTTTCGCTGGTAGTTTCGCTGCCAGTTTCGCTGCCAGTTTCGCTACCAGTTTCGCTGGGCAGCACCTCTGTCAGATTCGCTGGACAGATTCGCTGGCATGAGCGCCCAACTTTCGTTGAAATTTCCTAGTTTCACAATGTCTAAGGTCAGCCTAAGTACTTAGCGAAATTATCAGCGAAACTGTAGTTTCGCTGTAGCAAAACTGTAGTTTCGCTAGGATTCTCCTAGTTTCGCTGGATAAATGCACCGTTTCGCTGGATGAATACTTAAATTTGCTGGATCAGGGCCCAGTTTCGCTGGATGAATAAAAACTAAGAACCAGCCCGTTTTTAACCCAAAATCTTAACTTTTTACGTCCAAATCCTTGGTTTACCTTCCATGAAACCAGATCTTGCCTTTTTACACGTTTTCATACGTAAAAATTTGACCTTTATGTGTTTCTTTGAACTTTTCAAAACCCCAAAACCCTAGAATCCGGGTTTGATCTACAGAAGGCCATAGAGGTCAATTCTTACCTTATTTTGTTGCTCTTTCCTTGTGTTTTGCTGCTCCAATCACCCAGCTCTCCAATCCTTCAACCCTTCAAACTCCAAATCTTGATTTTCTACACTTTCTCTCTCTACTTATTCTCTCTATGAATTTGGTGGCTAGGGTTGCAAGGTGATGGAATGGAACTGATTATGCATGTTTAAGGGCTGATTAGGGCCCTTAAACCCATCAAGCCTAGCCTATTAAGGCTAATTTGATCCATAGCCCACTAATTTACCCCTTTATTTTTTTAAATTAACCCTTAAAAGCCCATTATTATTAAATGGCTTGTTTTGGGAAATTTTGGGGCGTTACAAGTCTCCCCCCTTATTTAGGTTTCGTCCTCGAAACCTGCCTCGTCGTTAAACAGATCGGGGTATTGTCGTCTCATTTCCTCCTCGGATTCCCAGGTGGCATCTGACCCCTTTCGATGTTTCCATTGCACCTTGACTTGCTTGACTATTTTATTTCTCAATCGTTTCTCCTTCTGGTCCAGTATAGCCACTGGTTGCTCAACATAGTTCAGCTTTTCGTCCACTTCGATGTCATCTAGAGGCACTACTGCGTCACCTGGTGCTAGACATTTTCTTAGGTGCGACAAATGAAAGGTAGGGTGAATCCCACTTAGTTCTTCTGGAAGGTCTAGCCTGTAAGCTACATCCCCAACTCGTGCTAGTACCTTAAATGGTCCGATAAACCTGGGACTCAGTTTCCTCGTCCTCCTAAATCGGATAATCCCTTTACATGGCGACACTTTTAACATTACCCTGTCCCCCACGCTAAATTCTATTGGTCTCCTTCTTCTGCCGGCGTATGACTTCTGTCTATCCTTTGCACCCTTCATATACGCCTTGATTTTCTCCAACCTTTCCGTGGTGGCTTCCACGACTTCCAAGCTCCCTAGTTCCTTCTGACCGACATCACCCCAACAAATAGGAGTTCTGCACCGTCGACCGTACAATAACTCGTATGGGGGCATTTTAATACTAGCGTGGTTGCTGTTGTTATAGGAGAACTCTGCTAGTGGCAAATGATCATCCCAGTTACCGCTGAATTCAATAACGCATGCCCGAAGCATATCTTCCAGTGTCTGGATCATTCTTTCCGATTGCCCATCGGTCTGCGGGTGGTATGCGGTACTAACGTGCAACCTCGTACCCATTTCTTCATTGAACTTTTTCCAAAACTTTAAGGTGAACCGCGTATCTCTATCTGAAAGAATCGATACGGGCATACCATGCCGCACCACAACTTCTCGGATAAACAGTTCAGCAAGCTTTTCTGAACTAATTGCTTCCTTGATTGGCAGGAAATGCACACTCTTAGTCAGTCTATCAACTATCACCCATATCGCGTCGTGGCCTTTTGTCGTGCGCGGTAATTTAGTGATGAAGTCCATGGTAACATGTTCCCACTTCCATTCTGGTACTTCTAATGGCTGAACATAACCATAAGGTCTTTGGTGCTCAGCCTTCACTTGTAGGCACGTTATACATTTATTCAGATATGCAACCACATCTCTCTTCATCCCAGGCCACCAATAATCTTTCTTCAAGTCGTGGTACATCTTATTTGCCCCTGGGTGTATTGAGTAGCGGGTCTTGTGCGCTTCATCCATAATCTTTTCTCGCAAGTCGCCATGCCTTGGAACCTATATCCTGCCGTGGAAGGTCTTAACACCCAAGGTGTTCTCTACCAATTCATGTACTTTTCCCACCATCCTTTCCTTCTTGATTTGTTGCTCTCTCAAAGCGTCCATTTGAGCTCCGCTTATCAATCTCATAACATCTGGGGTCACTACTAGTTGGCACGTGTAACACCCTCAATCTCATAACTTTAATATAATAAGGAGGGTGCTACTAGTTGGGTTATTATAACAACTCAGAGACTACAACGCAGCGGAATTTTACATATATTAAAAACTGTTTACATCGTTAACAATATTTACAAGATATTTCAAAACTTTTTAAACTTCAAGTACTTCCTTCCCAAAACCCAACATTCGTGGCCAGTATCATACACCATAACCGGAAGCTAACTCTGTGGGGGATCATCACGAGCACCTCTATTACTACCTGGCATGCATAAGAAAAAAACAAACACAAAATCAGATAAACTGGTGAGTTCTAACATACAATACATTTCAATAACAATAACTTATCAGCTGTTACCACACCGAACGATTCACACACACATTCATTAGTCCATTTATTTATTCCAGTATTGATATGCATATCGAATACCCACACGGTATTTATAGACATCTTTAATCAATTTTTATTTGGTGGGTGAAACCTCCACCTCGCGCGTTGACGGGTCAAACCTCCGTCTATAATTTGGTGGGTCAAACCTCCACCTCGCGCGTTGACGGGTCAAACCTCCGTCTATAATTGGCGTTGACGGGTCAAACCTCCGTCTATAGTTGGTGGGTCAAACCTCCACCTCGCCATTAATCACCATTTACCATTTTCAACTCATATTCACGTCTTTATTTATTTATATGCATGCCAGTGCCAGATTTTGTCAAACAACATTTATCAAACGACATTAACACATAGAAAAGGGCAATTAGAACTCACCTTAATGTTCTCAGTAATTGATTATCAATCCAAATACACTAGGGCAGCTAGAACTTCTCCTTCTCAAGGCAAATCTAAAACAACAACCCTAACTTAGTCAAATCACCCCTAGCTGATCACTACATACGACTAAGGCCATGCGACTGGACTCATTCGTGCGACTGAACATGCGACTGAGCTTAGTCGTACGAATGGACCATGCGACAGAGGTGCGAATGAGCTATAACAGGGTTTATGCGAATGACCTCCATTCGTGCGATTGGTCTATGCGACTGACTTTCGGTCGTACGATTGAACAATGCGATTGACTCAGTCGCACGAATGGGTCATGCGACTGGGCTCATTCGCCTGAAACGGATCAGCAGCTGTGTTCTTGACGTATTTGATCCAAAACTTGAGTTTTAACCGTTCAGATTATACCATATTCATAACAGAACTTATACACCTCATTTACAACCGTTTCGGGTCCTTATTTCATCAAATTTCACAAAAACTTGGGCCCGAACCTTCACTTTTTAGTTTAACAAAAAGATTGAACAGAAACTCTGATTAAAACATGTTTTTGGATCAATTTCAACCACATACACAGCCTAATATATTCAAGAATCGATCCGTAACAAGCAAAACTTACCAAAACGGAGCTAATTTACTCAATCTAGCAAGAACAGGGGTGTTGGGGTTCGATAGGAGCAAGGGGGTGAAAGTACAGCAGATAATGTCTGCTGTTGACACTCTTAACCGCCCTATTTATCCTACATGAAAATTTTTAGCCGACATACTCAATCGCACGATTGGACCATTCGCACGGCTCAATCGTACGATTGAGCCCGTACGCCCTTCATTCGTGCGATTGGGCCTCATTCGCACGCACGGCAAGCGACTGAGGTTCATTCGCACGCATGTTTGTGCGACTGAACACTAATCCTAATAAATAAATAATTATCAAACTTTTTGGATGTTACAAGTCTACCCACCTTATTTAGGGTTTCGTCCTCAAAACCTGACTAAAACAAATGAGGGTAGTTCCGCCTCATCTCTTCTTTTGGTTCCCAGGTTGACTCAGATCCTTGGCGATGTGCCCACAGCACCCGGACTAAGCTAATGCTTTTATTTCTAAGTTTCTTCTCCTTACGATCCATAATGGCCACAGGCTGTTCAACATAATTGAGCTTTTCATCAACCTCAATATCATCTAATGGTACATATTGAGTTTCATTAGCTAAACACTTCCGTAACTGAGAGACGTGGAAGGTTGGATGAATAGCACTTAGTTCTTCAGGCAAGTCCAACTTATACGCCACGTACCCTACTTTCTCCACTATTTGGAAAGGTCCAATAAAAAGTGGACTTAGTTTGCCCCTCTTTCTAAATCGAATAATACCTTTCCACGGAGAAACTTTCAACAAAACGAAATCCCCAACTTTAAATTCCAATGGTTTTCTTCTACGATCTGCATACGATTTCTGCCTGCTTTTCGCTTCTCTAATACGATTTCTGACTACTTCAAATTTTGCCATTGTTTCTTCAACTATTTCACTATTTCCCAATTCGCGTTGCCCCATGTCTCCCCAATAAAGTGGAGTTCTGCACTTTCTTTCGTACAACATCTCAAACGGGGACATCTGAAGGGTAGCTTGATAACTGTTGTTGTAAGCGAATTCAGCTAAAGGAAGATGACTATCCCAGCTACCTCCAAAATCTATAATACATGCCCGTAGCATATCCTCCAATGTCTGGATAGTTCTTTCACTTTGGCCATCTGTTTGGGGATGATAGGCTGTACTAAAATAAAGTCTAGTTCCCATAGCTTCGTGAAATTTTCTCCAATACCTGGAGGTAAATCTGGCATCTCTATCAGATGTGATACTTTTCGGAACTCCATGCAATCTAACTATTTCTTTAGTAAAGATATCAACTAGCCTTTCTACCGAATAGGTTTCCCGTATTGGTAGAAATAAAGCACTCTTGGTTAGCTGATCTACCACTACCCAAATAGTATCATAACCTTTTGGTGTACGGGGCAACTTCGTTATAAAATCCATAGTCAGATCGTCCCACTTCCAAACTGGAATGGCTAATGGCTGCAACAATCCATAAGGTTTCTGATGTTCAGCTTTCACTTGGGCGCAAGTCAAACATCTATTTACATATTGCATTACGTTGAATTTCATTCCTGGCCACCAATAATCTTGCTTTAAATCTTGATACATCTTATTCATGCCTGGGTGAATGGAATACCAAGATTTGTGAGCTTCATCTAGCACCATATCACGTAAAGCCAACGGAACCCACATTCGTCCAAACCTGATCTTAACACCATGACTATTTTCTTCTAAATATCTCTCTTGACCGACCATTCTTTCTCTCTTAATGTTTCCTTCTTTTAATGCTTCCAGTTGGGCTTCTTTCAGCTGTTGCATAAAATCAGGAGTAATTACAAGTTTATATGCTTTAACCTTATTCGGTTCGTACTTCTCCTTTCTGCTCAATGCATCAGCAACCACATTGGCTTTCCCGGGGTGATATAAAATTTCACAATCATAATCTTTGATTAACTCCAACCATCGCCTTTGTCTCATATTCAAATCTTTTTGTTCAAAGAAGTACTTCAGACTCTTATGATCAGTAAAGATGGTACACCTCACTCCATATAAGTAATGTCGCCATATTTTAAGAGCAAAAACTACAGCTGCCAGTTCTAAATCATGGGTTGGGTAATTAACTTCATGGGTCTTCAACTGTCTAGAAGCATAAGCAATAACTCTCCCACGTTGCATCAAGACACACCCCAATCCTTGATATGATGCATCAGAATATATCACTAAATCATCTACACCTTCTGGTATGGCCAATACTGGAGCTCGTGTTAATCGGTTCTTCAGTTCTTGAAAAGCAACCTCCTGTTCTTTATTCCATTCATACTTAACGTCTTATCGAGTTAACTTCGTTAATGGGGAAGCAATTTTAGCAAAATCCTGAATGAATCTTCTATAGTATACTGCCAGTCCTAAGAAACTACGAATTTCTGAAGGACTTTTAGGAATTCCCCAGTTTACTACAGCTTCAATCTTTGCAGGGTCTACCAATATTCCATCCGCATTCACCACATGACCCAAAAATTCCACTTCCCTTAACCAAAATTCACACTTCGAGAATTTTGCGTACAACTTATTCTTTCTTAAAATTTCTAATACTTCTCGAATGTGACAAGCATGATCTCCTTCATTCTTAGAATAGATCAAAATATCATCTATAAATACAATTACCGATTTATCCAACATCGGTTTACATACTCTGTTCATCAAATCCATGAAGGCAGCAGGAGCATTCGTTAACCCAAACGACATCACCAAAAATTCATAATGACCATAGCGGGTACGAAACGCTGTCTTTGGTTCGTCTTCTTCTCTTACCTTCAACTGATGATATCCGGATCTAAGATCTATCTTTGAGAACCAATTAGCACCTTGGAGTTGATCAAACAAATCATCTATACGGGGTAATGGGTATTTATTCTTGACAGTCAGCTTGTTTAGTTCTCTGTAATCTATGCACATCCTCAAACTGCCATCCTTCTTCTTTACAAATAGGACAGGGGCACCCCATGGCGAAGAGCTGGGTCGGATAAAACTCTTGTCTAATAATTCCTGCAATTGCTTCAGGAGTTCCTTTAACTCGGCCGGTGCAAGTCTATAAAGGGTTTTAGCAACAGGTTTTGCCTCAGGTATTAAATCAATTCTAAACTCAATTTCTCGATCAGGAGGTATACCCGGTAGATCCTCTGGAAATACGTAGGGGAAATTACAAACTACTGGAACATCTTCCAATTTCTTCGTCTCCTTAACAGTATCAACTACGTATGCCAAGAATGACTCGCAACCCTTATTCAATAATTTCTCAGCCTTAATCATAGATATGACTTTCACCACATTATCATGATCATCGCCAAAAACCGTCACCAGATTACCATCTGGTGCTCGCAACACAATCATCTTTCTCTTGCATATTATCTGAGCCTCAAACATGGATAACCAATCCATTCCCAATACTACATCAAAACCTCCTAATTTCATAATGTGTAATCTAGCAGGAAATTTTACACCTTCTAATTCAACAAAACAATCATCTATTACTTCACTAACAACTATGAATTGATTAGAGGCAGTCTCTACTGAAAAAGCAACATCTAACTTTGATGGTCTAACTTTTATTAAGGCATGGAATTTTATTGATGTAAAACTTCTATTAGCTCCTGAATCAAATAAAACTCTAGCAGGTACATCATTAACAAGAAACGTACCCGACACAACATCCGGTAATGCCTTAGCCTCCTCCGCAGTCATTGTGAATGCTCTCCCCGCAGTACCGCTACTACCACTCATGCTGACTTTACTCGGTCCTCCTACTGCACGAATAGGAACCGGTCCAGATCTAAACTTTGGACATTTAGATTTCATATGTCCCATCTCCCCGCATCCATAACACCAAAGTTCTGGACATCTAGAAACAAAATGTCCAGGTTTCCCGCATTTACGACATGCCGGGTGATTCAGTCTACATTCCCCTCTATGAAACTTCCCGCATTTATTACACCGAGGAGGGGGACCTACAAAACCCCTAGCATTAAACTTCCTCTTCTGCGGCCCACTCTGTCCATACATAAGCCTAGAACTCAGTGAAGCTTCCTGATGACTCACCACTTCCTCTTTCACCCCAGGTTTCTCAGACTCAGTGACTTCCTCATACATGTCCGCAACCAAATTCACTGTGGCCTGATAAGTGGAAGGAGAATTTGACTTGACCAGCATTCTTACCTTAGGAGGTAATCCCTGAACATACCTAGTAATCCTCTTTGTCTCAGGAGTTACTAAATGAGGTACCAAACGAGCCATTTCTTCAAATCTGGAAGTATACTCTTTATGACTTAAAGCGCCTGCTTGAAACTGTAAAAACTTGATCTCAATTCTGTCCATCTCGCCCTTCGGACAGAACTTTTCTATCACCAGTTCTTTAAAAGTTTCCCACGTCATCTGACTTACGGCGGCCTCACCCATGGCCTGTTCCACTGTATCCCACCAGTACAAGGCTTCTGCTTGAAAAGAATGCACTGCAAAGCCCACCTTCTGATCTTCCTTGCATCTACTAAGTTTAAACGCCGCTTCCATCTCTCGTAACCATTTGTAAGTTACTACTACATCCTTCTGACCTTCAAACTTAGGCGGGTCACATTCCTTAAAATGCTTATATGATATTGGTTTCTCCACTACAGGTTCAACAATAACAGGTGGAGGAGTTGGTTGGGAAGATGATTCACCACCTTTTCTAAGGTCACTCAACATTTCAGGTAAGGTAGTACGCAACACTCGGGCGACTTCATCACCTATAGCTGCCTTAAGTTCATCACCAGAGATCCTAGCTTCAAGTCTAGAATTTGTATTACTGGTTTCCTCCATCTACGATCAGAAATAAACCATAATCAAATAATGAGTGATACCAGGATGCTGCATATAATGTAAATTGCTCATAACATTGGCCAGGTGTTATCAATTATTTACTTATTCACACCATCCTGCCTCTTCTCATTACCCTTTTACAGTTTATTTCTAACCCTATCTAAACCACAGAATCACACATACACATAATACTAATCTTTTAATTCAACAATCACTTTCATTCAACACTTGACGGATTATCACTAACAATTAAATACTCATTCACACAATACTTCACCCCACTTCCGGTTGCAGATACTGGCACTTCCCACATTTTCAGTTAAAGTTTGAAACAATTAAGTGTTCAAATCTCTTTAACTATGGCTCTGATACCAACTTGTAACACCCTCAATCTCATAACTTTAATATAATAAGGAGGGTGCTACTAGTTGGGTTATTATAACAACTCAGAGACTACAGCGCAGCGGAATTTTACATATATTAAAAACTGTTTACATCGTTAACAATATTTACAAGATATTCAAAACTTTTTAAACTTCAAGTACTTCCTTCCCAAATCCCAACATTCGTGGCCAGTATCATACACCATAACCGGAAGCTAACTCTGTGGGGGATCATCACGAGCACCTCTATTACTACCTGGCATGCATAAGAAAAAAACAAACACAAAATCAGATAAACTGGTGAGTTCTAACATACACTACATTTCAATAACAATAACTTATCAGCTGTTACCACACCGAACGATTCACACACACATTCATTAGTCCATTTATTTATTCCAGTATTGATATGCATATCGAATACCCACACGGTATTTATGGACATCTTTAATCAATTTTTATTTGGTGGGTGAAACCTCCACCTCGCGCGTTGACGGGTCAAACCTCCGTCTATAATTTGGTGGGTCAAACCTCCACCTCGCGCGTTGACGGGTCAAACCTCCGTCTATAATTGGCGTTGACGGGTCAAACCTCCGTCTATAGTTGGTGGGTCAAACCTCCACCTCGCCATTAATCACCATTTACCATTTTCAACTCATATTCACATCTTTATTTATTTATATGCATGCCAGTGCCCGATTTTATCAAACAACATTTATCAAACGACATTAACACATACAAAAGGGCAATTAGAACTCACCTTAATGTTCTCAGTAATTGATTATCAATCCAAATACACTAGGGCAGCTAGAACTTCTCCTTCTCAAGGCAAATCTAAAACAACAACCCTAACTTAGTCAAATCACCCCTAGCTGATCACTACATATGACTAAGGCCATGCGACTGGACTCATTCGTGCGACTGAACATGCTACTGAGCTTAGTCGTACGAATGGACCATCCGACAGAGGTGCGAATGAGCTATAACAGGGTTTATGCGAATGACCTCCATTCGTGCGATTGGTCTATGCGACTGACTTTCGGTCGTACGATTGAACAATGCGATTGACTCAGTCGCACGAATGGGTCATGCGACTGGGCTCATTCGCCTGAAACGGATCAGCAGCTGTATTCTTGACGTATTTGATCCAAAAACTCGAGTTTTAACCGTTCAGATTATACCATATTCATAACAGAACTTATATACCTCATTTACAACCGTTTCGGGTCCTTATTTCATCAAATTTCACAAAAACTAGGGCCCGAACCTTCACTTTTCAGTTTAACAGAAAGATTGAACATAAACTCTGATTAAAACATGTTTTTGGATCAATTTCAACCACATACACAGCCTAATATATTCAAGAATCGATCCGTAACAAGCAAAACTTACCAAAACGGAGCTAATTTACTCAATCTAGCAAGAACAGGGGTGTTGGGGTTCGACAGGAGCAAGGGGGTGAAAGTACAGCAGATAATGTCTGCTGTTGACACTCTTAACCGCCCTATTTATCCTACATGAAAATTTTTAGCCGACATACTCAATCGCACGATTGGACCATTCGCACGGCTCAATCGTACGATTGAGCCCGTACGCCCTTCATTCGTGCGATTCGGCCTCATTCGCACGCACGGCAAGCGACTGAGGTTCATTCGCACGCATGTTTGTGCGACTGAACACTAATCCTAATAAATAAATAATTATCAAACTTTTTGGATGTTACAGCACGCCTTCACCTGGATTGGTTCATATCCTTCCTTTTGGCTCAGGGCATCGGCTCCCACATTCGCCATACCCGGGTGATAATGGATTTCACAGTCGTAATTCTTTATCAGCTCCAACCACCTCCTCTGTCTCATATTTAGGTCTTTCTGCTCAAAGAAATATTTCATACTTTTGTGGTCGGTAAATATGGTGCACTTAGTTCCATACAAATAATGTCTCCATATCTTCAATGCGAACACTACTGGCTAGTTCCAAATCGTGAACCGGGTAATTAACCTCCGTGTCCATTAGTTGTCTGGACGCGTAAGTTATAACCTTTCCTCTTTGCATTAACACACAGCCTAACCCGCAGTAAGAAGCATCGGAGTATACCGTTAGGTCTTCATCTCCCTCCGGTAGGGTTAGTACAGGAGCTTTGGTTAGTCTAGCCTTCAGTTCCTGAAACGCATCTTCCTGTTCTTTTCCCCAGTCAAACACCACGTTCTTCCTCGTTAACCTTGTTAATGGGGAAGCTATCTTTGAGAAGTCTTTGATGAACCTTCTATAATAGCCAGCCAATCCCAAGAAACTACGGATCTCGGATGGCGTCCTTGGGGAATTCCATTGCGTAACTGCTTCAACTTTCGCTGGATCAACCATAACACCCTCGGAATTTATAATGTGCCCTAAAAACTGCACCTCCCGTAGCCAGAAGGCACATTTAGAGAACTTCGCATACAGTTTCTCCCTTCGTAAAGTTTCTAACACCTCCTTGATGTGACAAGCGTGGTCTCCTTCGTTCATCGAGTATATCAAGATATCGTCAGTGAAGACTATTACTGATCTATCCAACATCGGGCGCACACGTGAGTCATTAAGTCCATAAATGCCGCAGGAGCATTGGTTAGCCCGAAAGACATAACCAGAAACTCATAGTGGCCATAGCGCGTTCGGAAGGCCGTCTTTGGGATATCTTGCTCCCTTACCTTCAGTTGATGATATCTGGATCGGAGATCTATTCAGGAGAACCAGCTTGTCCCTTGCAACTGATTAAACAGATCGTCTATCCTGGGTAGAGGGTATCGATTCTTCACGGTCAGCTTATTCAATTCCCTGTAATCTATACACATCCTTATGCTGTCATCCTTCTTCTTCACAGACAACACTGGAGCACCCCATGGAGAAATGCTGGGCCTAATAAAACCTTTATCAAGAAGTTCTTGTAGTTGTGACATGAGCTCCTTCATCTTGGACGGGGCTAGGCGGTAGGGTGCTCTGGCAATGGGCTGGGCTCCTGACAGTAAATCAATCTGAAACTCTATCTCCCTGTCCGGTGGTACTCCGGGCAGATCCTCCGGGAATACGTCAGGAAAGTCCCGCACCACTGGTACATCGGACAACTCCTTCTCTTTATCTTTAACATCCTTGACGTACGCTAGATAAGCTCCGCACCCTCGCCTCATACATTTCTCCGCCTTGATCATGGAAATGATTCTTGGAACCTTGCAATCGTTATCACCGTAGATCGTAACCGGACAACCATCTGGAGCCGTTAATCGGATCATCTTTTGTTGACATACTATGTTACCATCGTGGGTAGCTAACCAATCCATCCCTAGTACGACATCGAAACCTCCTAAGGGCATGGCAAACAATTGTGCGGGAAAGTAATGACCTCCTAGTTTAATGTGACAATCCTCTATCACTCTGACTATTCTAATGGACTTACCATCGGCTGTTTCTACTTCGAAGGCATCATCTATTTCCTTAGTTTGGGCATCAAGTGTAGCACAGAAGGATACGGATACAAAAATCTTACTGGCACCACTATCAAATAATATGGAGGCACAAACATCATTGACAAGGAACCTACCTGACACTACGTCCGGGTCTTTCCTTGCTTCCTTCTTGTTCATGGTGAAAGCCCTTGCCCTGACCTTGGACTTTCCATCATCCCCCTTGTCATTATCCCCGCTTGTTCCCGAGCCTTCCGGCTTGGCTTTCTTGCAGTCACTGCTGCGGTGCCCCGACTCGTGGCAGTTGAAGCACTTGTCCACCTTTGCGTACTCTCTCGCCATGTGACCAGTTTTCCCACACCGGTAGCACCCAGGGCTACCCATTCGGCATTCTCTGGGATGCCTCCTCCCGCACTTCCACACTCCTTGACTTCTTCGACCCCTTTCACAACCACTTGCTTTGCATCCACCCTTGCCTTCTTGTTTCCCGGTTGGTAGTTACCACTCCCATACCTCTTCCCATTGTTATTCCAAACTTTCCTCATCTCACCCACTGCCACAGGCCTGCGATGATCATACAACCTTCCGCTGAGGTCCACTGCTGACCTAAAAGTGCTAGGTCGGGCGGTGACCATATTCCTACGAATGCCCAGAGGCAACCTTTGTATATACCTCTTGATCTTCTTGGATTCAGGAGTCACCAAGTCAGGCACCAGACGTGCCATTTCATTGAATTTTGTAGTGTACTCCTGGTGAGTCATATTTCCAGCCTCCAAACTCACAAACTCTTGCTCAATCTTGTCAAGCTCTCTTTCTGGGCAGTACTCCCCTATCACCAACCTCTTCATCTCCAGCCACTTCATCCTCTCAATAGCCTCCTCTCCGTAAGACTCAACAATGTTATCCCACCAACACAGTGCTGGATCCAAAAGGGACTGGGAAGCAAATTTCACCTTTTGGCTTTCCCGGCACTCGCTGATCTTCAGTACGGCCTCCATTTCCCTGATCCAACGCTGAGCAGTAGCAGCGTTACCAGTGCCATCAAACGTTGGGGGCTTACGCCTCTGAAAATCCCCGTAGCTGCACCCCTTCGTCCTCTCTACTACCTCGGAATCGTCATGGTTACCCAGACGATCTCCCTCGTCGCTCAACTCCTCAGTCTTGACCGCTCCTTTCTTATCAACCTTCTCTGATGCCGCACTCTTTTTACTGTCGCCCCTAACCTGCTCCACAAATTTCACAAGCAGAGCGGGCATCACTCTAGATAGGACCTGGTGCACCTCCTGGGCAATAACTTCTTTCACTGTTTCCTTTAGTTTTACCTGGTCGGTGGTAGGCCCCTCGGCTTCCGTTTCCAACTCAACCTCCTCCTTAACTGGTTTGTCAACCGGCTTCCTGGTTGACCTTCTGGTCGGTTTCGCAGTTCCAACTGCAGTTTCTTTCGCCTTAATAGGGGGCCTTCCCCTAGTGCTTCTCCGGGTGACCATAGCTGGAACTGCTTTCTTTGGTGCCATTCTCTCTACTTCCTATAAGATTCAGAATGTCAATATGGTATTTGAAGGCAAGTTAAGATCACGACAAGTTTTGTAAATTTTTAATAACAGTGGCCAGTTATGATTAACTACTTACAGAACTTCTCATGCCCTAAACTTCCCTATCCTGAACCACACTAACACTAGAACCTACTATACCTATTCTATGCACGTGTAGGTCACATAATTTCAGATAGGCACCACAGATAATATTATCATACCATACCCTCGGTTCTAACTTAAATAAGAAAGCACTACCCATCATAAATATACTTATAACATACTTTGTTACCTCTTGGTATGGAGCTTCTTGGACTGGCATCCTTGACACTTGGTCCCATTATCTGTTTAAGTTTAGGTTTATAAAAATGTTTTCCCCAAATCTCTTAAACATTGGCTCTGATACCAACTTGAAAGGCCCTCCTTTCCAGGGGGACCTCACAGTTGGTCATTCACAGCAAAACATCGATTTAAAGAAATCGTTTACTCATGTAGGTGTAAATATATATTGCTGCGAAAAATACTGTAATTTCAATTCATTACAATTAAATATATAAACATTGTCTTTAATCTTCAAAACTATTTAAAAGTCCTCTTAAGCTTTTCTCCATCAGGGATGCCAGTCTTCTAGTGCCAAGAAGCTTCAGTCCCATGCTTCTATCCCATAGCTCTAACTCTCACCTGTCCACTGATATGCATACAAAAGTCAGCTTTGCTGAGTGAATTCTAGGTTTACTTTGCTAAATAAATTTTATAAAAGATATTAGCTTTATCAGTTGAAAATAATCATTGTCTATCAAAATATCAATACACACAGGCTATCTCTTTATCAATACTTTCTCATTTCTTATGATTTATTACTCTTCTTTATCCATCAATTCTCTGTCACTATCGGTGCCTAGGCTCGCCTAGGACTTTACTGACACGCCAGTTAAGGACTTACTGTCGTACCCGATCAGGCCATTATTGACATGCCAATTCAGGACTTACTGACCTGCCTGTTCGAGCATGCTTTATCACTTTATCACTGGTGAGGGCATAACGAATGCAACCCTCCTTTATCAATTTGCTTGCAAGGCTTTACTTTCTCACTTTATCAAGGTACACGTTATGGGCCCAATAACAGTTCTTTAAGTTTCACTTATATCTTTAGTTTTCACATACACTTAACACATAATAAGAAGCAAACTCTTAGTCTAAGCATTCATATTTCATCAATCATGAGAGATAAACTAGATAACTGACCCTCCGCGGGACAGCGGGGGTTCGGGGGCGGCAGCCCCTGATAGCGGGGTTGTAGGGGCGGCAGCCCCTAGTGGGGTCCAAGGGGCAACGCCCCTGCCAGGTCAGCGCGCCCGAAAATTATTTTGAACTATTTAAATGGCACATTTTACTTTAGAAAATTTTATTTTCTTGATAAAAGGTCTTAAAAACCGTTGTCATAAAAGTATGTATTTTAGTATGCATATCACCCCAAAACATTGAAAACGGGTAAAGGAGGGGTCTAGAAGTCACCTGAACTTGTCCAATAGCTTAAATTCTAAGCCTCTTAAGCTATAGCCGGAATACTCTAGCTGCACCAAAGTTAATATGCAAAAACGTCATTTCCTTCATAGTTTCGCCCACAGTTTCGCTGGTAGTTTCGCTGCCAGTTTCGCTGGTAGTTTCGCTGCCAGTTTCGCTGGCAGTTTCGCTACTAGTTTCGCTGGGCAGCACCTCTGTCAGTTTCGCTGGATAGATTCGCTAGCATGAGTGACCAACTTTCGTTGGAATTTCCTAGTTTCGTAATGTCTAAGGTCAGCCTAAGTACTTTGGGAAGCTATCAGCGAAACTGTAGTTTCGCTGTAGCGAAACTGTAGTTTCGCTAGGATTCTCCTAGTTTCGCTGGATAAATGCACAGTTTCGCTGGATGAATACTTAAATACGCTGGATCGGGGCCCAGTTTCGCTGGATGAATAAAAACTAAGAACCAGCCCGTTTTTAACCCAAAATCTTAACTTTTTACGTCCAAATCCTTGGTTTACCTTCCATGAAACCAGATCTTGCCTTTTTACACGTTTTCATACGTAAAAATTTGACCTTTATGTGTTTCATTGAACTTTTCAAAACCTCAAAACCCTAGAATCCGGGTTTGATCTACAGAAGGCCTTAGAGGTCAATTCTTACCTTGTTTTGTTGCTCTTTCCTTATGTTTTGCTGCTCCAATCACCCAGGTCTCCAATCCTTCAACCCTTCAAACTCCAAATCTTGATTTTCTTCACTTTCTCTGTCTACTTTCTCTCTCTACGAACTTGGTGGCTAGGGTTGCAAGGTGATGGAATGGAACTGATTATGCATGTTTAAGGGCTGATTAGGGCCCTTAAACCCATCAAGCCTAGCCCATTAAGGCTAATTTGATCCATAGCCCACTAATTTACCCCTTTATTTTTTTAAATTAACCCTTAAAAGCCCATTATTATTAAATGGCTTGTTTCGGGAAATTTCAGGGCGTTACATCTATCCCAATCAATTTTACTAGAAGATTTTAAGGGGCTATTGTTCGTAACCACTTGAGAATACTTCATACCAAACCAATTGGACTATTATCATCAAAATAATCTCGAATCACTCTCAACTTAGTTGTGTTTCTATCCAAATCATAGCCATTCAGGCAATTGTTTACACATTCATACACGTCTACACCTGGGGAATCAAAGCCCTAATGTTGATTTGACCAACGTATTCGAATTATGTTTCGATTTGGATTATTTGATTCTAGGGTTCATATGAATTTGGGATTGTTTAATTTATGTTTTTAAACACTTTTTTATGGATTCAAAAGAAATATGGGTGCTAGCCCAGCCGGTTAAGTCAAGACATACCCTTAAGGGACCGGGTTTGAACCCAGGCACCCCATATATTTTTAAAAAACTTATTTTCTTATAATTTTTAGATTGATGAAAAATATTATTATATAATTATATTAATATAAAAGTAATTTTGTAAACAAAATTCATTTCAGTAAATATTAATTAACTTTTAAATATTTTAATGGTTTAAAAAATACTTATATTATTTAATTTTAAAGGCCTTAAATGTTAAAAAATTATCATAAAATTTAATTACAAGTTCTATGTTATGTAAAAATTATTTAATTTAAATCAAACCTTAAATATATCAAATCATTTTACAAATCATTTATACAATTAGTTACTGAATTAATTATTTTGACAAAATTAGTAAATAATTAATTATTAATTACTTATTATTCAAACTCTACCGTTATAAATTAAATGATTCTATTTAATTGTTTATCTATTATTTTCAATTTTTAACATTTTAATCAATTTGTTTTATTCTTATTCAATCAAGATGTATTATAATTTGGTGATGTTATTTTAGTACTATTTACTAAAACTCCAAATCCTAATCGCAACCCTAATTCATGTCTCGTCTTTAAATTATTATTATTCTAATCTAGGACACCATTATTAGGTTATTCGTGAGAAACTTTGATGTCTATTTACGTATTCTAAAATTCAAATCGTTTAAATCCTACCATCAATTGGGTATTCATTGCCTATTTTTATATTTTTATTATTTGGGGAATCATGTGATACTTATACAGTTAATTGTTATTCATTTTTATTTTATTTCAAAATTCAAGTCAAGACATGCTATGTTATTACTTGCAATTATGTGTGTATAGTTAGATAAACTAGATGATAACACAGCTATTAGTTCATGCAACCACGATAATAATTATAGATCTATTGGTTTGACAAATCCACCCCATTTGTTTAGTCGCATGATGATTGAAACCAGAATCATTCATTTTATAAGGCTTTGTCTGCGGACCGAGTCAATTCGGTCATTTGGTTTGATTGTGTTGGTTTGTGTTTTCTATTACACTATTGCATTTATAAATCTTGACATTGTCATGTGAATTGATTTGTTTTCAATCATCATAATCAATCTATGTATGTATGTAAACCTATGCTTACTTACCGGCTAATTCGTTAGCTGACTCGTTACTTTTTCACTTGATTTCAATAATGCTGATTATTGGATTTCTTCATGCTCGTTTTGGAATTGGACATAGTTTAATAAAGGACTTCTGTTATATTTATTGGATTGTTGTTGATTGTAATGGATTATTTGGTTAGTATTATTTGAATGAAAGTAACTTTTAATATTATTTCAACGCAATTACTACCATGTACTACAAGCAATTGACTGACATTCATCCACCCCGATGATTCCACCATCGGTTGGGGTGTGACGGATTGGTATTAGCGTCATGTTTATAGAGAATTAGGTTATTAGAAATGAAATGACCTAGACTATAACTACGAATCTTGCAAATGAGTTATCTCATGTATTTTATATGCTTAAAAAGCATTTTATGTGCCTTGTATGCTTATACGTGATTATGTGATTATATGCTTTATGTAATTAATCCTTACACCTTGATTTCAATCAATGCACATACGGTTCTTAAATCATATTCTAAGGCGTTGTGTGCCTAAAACATATGGTTTTCAAATTTAAAATGATGCATTATTGTTCATGGTTTTCAAATCCGGTTAAAGTCTATGTCACATGACTGAAAACATGCAATGCTGGAAGAGTAGGATCCCTGTATCGTGAGGTGCTTTTTCTCGGAAAGGTATTCATATAGATCCAAATCAACCGATTGATCCGTTTACCTTACTCGGGAACCCTTGGGGTGAGTTTCCACTTATAGGTACGCATGTCTTCATTAAAGTTGTGGTTGAACAAAAGCTTTGATAAGTTAACGTATTCGCTTTGGTATGCAAACCGAACATTTACACTCAAAACATCTCATTGATATTCTAAATCATCTTATATTTGATTTTATCTTTCAAAAATTAGAAAACCCATTATCCGATCCTTATAGAAAATTTTCATAATCTTTTAGCATGTCTTCTCATCAAAACCGATCTCATTCTAAAAACTCCGGCCTCAAGAATACTGCCATCGTGGCACGTGCAGTTGTTGCAGTCATCCGGACACAACTTACCCATCTGAATCAAGGCACTAACACTGCTGAAACCCCAGCTGCACCTAATCCTCCACTAGCTTGTACTTGCATGCACTTCAGTTCTTGTAATCCCACCAAGTTTAGCGGGACCGAAGGAGCCACTTGTCTTTTATAGTGGTTTATCGAGAACACTTTCCTTAATAGTGAGTGTAACAAGAATCTTAAGGTTCGCTATGCTACAAGTGTTCTTCAAAAGAGAGCACTCATTTGGTGGAACGGGGATAAACGAACATACGAAACTGATGCTGCTCTGAAAATGACTTGGAATGAAGTCATAAACTGACGACTCAGGAATTCTATTTGAGAAAGGAAATCAAGAAATCAGAAGCTTAATTCCAGGATTTGTCCCAGGAATATGGAGAAAACCTAGCATATACCAACAAATTTCATGAACAGGGTCTGCTTGTTCCTCATCTAGATACTCCTCTATCTCGTGCCATTAAGAAATACATTGATGGCCTTCCTATGCAAATTGAAGATTTTTTCTAGGGTAGAAATCCTACAACCTTGGAAGACACTATTTGATTGGCTGCCCAATTAACCGACAACAATGTCAAAGATGGAACATTACCAAGGAAGGGAAGTAAGAAGGAAACAGAGAAGCCTTCCACTGAAACGACCAAGGAAGATGAGACTGTAACTTCTAATAATAAGAAGAGGAAGGTTAAGTCTCAAAAATTCGTTGTGGTTACTCGTATTGTTCTAGTCAGTCAAGTTGTACTAACACATACACTGATTTTTGTTAATCAAGCCCGGACAAAGAAACCATATATTGGACCTTTTCTGCAGTATAACAAATGCAAGTATCACCATCTTGCTCACACACAATGTCGTCAATGCACCAATTATGGTCAATTCGGTCATACTTTCAACACGTACAAGAATGTTGCTAAGGCTCCTGTTAATCCCCTGTCATTCAACATCCACTTATAATTATGCAAGGTCATGCATGCTACCAATATGGAGATTCAAGCTATTTCCACAACCAATGCCCTCAACTCGTCAACACTCTTCCTATGTCTCAAGGGCATCCTTTTAACATCAATGACCATCAGGCTCAAAACAATAACAATGTAGTGAACACTACGTTCCTAATTAATAATAAATAAGTTTTAGTCTTAATTGATATCAATGCCAATAAAAGTTTGTACCCTTAGAGTTTAAGTCATTACGTGTAAGTGCCCACACCATATTTACATGTCTTTCTCATGTTCATCAAGTCATGTTTGTATTGATTTTTTACCTCACACTAATACGTGTCAAAACCTCCCTATCGTCTTTCATTGTTTGAAATGCAAAAGTTTGCCAGTCAAAAGTCCAATCAAATTGATGATTCTATGCACTTGTCAAGAAACCCGTGAAATTTTAAGTTAGAAAACTCAAACTTAGCCAAATTCCGATAGCCAAAAAATCATTAAGATTAAACGTGGCTAGAATTCACTTGAAAACGTAAAGACAAATGAAATCCAAATATCCTCACCTTATTGCATCAGCCTCCTTGTGATTACATTTTAGGATGAAAATTCAAAAAGTAGGGGAGAATGTAACATTTGGCCTATTTTAAAAATTCAAACTCAAATCCGAACAGTTTTGAACTTTTATACAATGGAGAAAAAATCATCATTAAATCATTTTATCAATTTTCATGATTCAAACACAATAAATACGTTATTTAATTATTATTATAAATTATGTTATTTGATTTTTATTTATTAAATCATTAATCCATTTATAATAACTTTATAATTTATAAATAATAAACCTTTATAAAGTTATAAAGTTTTATTTGACATTTATGAATATAATTGTTAAATTAAAATGTATAATTAAATTACGAGGTTTATTACATGGTTTATAAAATTCATAAAGTTTTATAGATGTAATATAAAACTTAAATTAAAACATTTCACATGAAGTATTAACTTTTCAAAATCTAGGGACTTAACTATAATTTATCATAAACCAAAAGTCCCAAACCCCTCCCCATCGACCCTGTTCCGGCCACATCTCCGGGCCACCATCCGGCGACACCCAAAAGCACTCGAATCCATCATTTCCAGTTGATTAGACGGTCCCAGTCATGTCGTGGGTTTGTTTCGAAACCATGGTTTCTTCCAATTCGAGTTGAATGTCTGTTTCACAATGTTTAAATCGAAACCAATTCAAATTTGTTAAACCCATTTCTGTTTCGAATTAGAATTTATTTAACCAAATAAATAATGTTTGATATTCTTCTTTAATATCCAGCGGGCAATTGACCACTATCAAAATCATGATCATTGTAAACGTAAACATCTATTAATTATGATGGAAACCAAGTAATCATCCTTAATTCCAACTAAAACCCTCGAATCAAACCTCACAGTACGTTCGATTCAAAACAACATAAATTGTACCTATTAAAGTGAGGGCAAACAACGTATTTGATCACTTCAATCTATTCCAGCGCATAATTTCAGCTACTAGACACTCACACGTCAAATTGACCCTCATCTTCTTCATCAACCTCCAACATGGTCGTTCATCATCTCCCAATCAATTTTACTGGAAATTGTTAAGGGGCTATTGTTCATAACCACTTGAGAAAGCTTCATGCCAAACCAATTGGACTATTATCATTGAAATCCTCTTATATCACTCTAAACTTAGTCATGTTTCTGTGTGACATCCGTCACCAAAGGTCCGTCATTTAACGTGTTTTACTTAGCCTTGGTTAACAGACATTCCTTATTTTGACGAACCAATTACGTGAATACCATATTTGCTTTACTTAATTGCCCTTATATGTGTAGTATCATTTCTAGACTTGTCATTATTTTAAGACATTCTCCAAGATTTGCCCCGTTAACATTAAACACGTCATTTTTAGAATAAAATAATTTTCACGAATAAAATCATTTTTAACTTATAAACAACATAAATAACATTTTATCATCAATAAAACGAGACTAAATTATAACGTTTTCAACCGAAACAAAATTTAGGAACTTGGGGCAAAGTGCGGGGACTAAACTTGAAACTTTGAGAAACAAGGCTGGGTATAAATACCCACCTTCCAGCCATTTTCATTCTTTTCACCCCCTCACCACCTCATCTTTCTCTCTACTCTCTCTCTCTAGACTACACCAAAACCAACCCGTTTCTAGCATTTTCGTCTTCAAATCTCGAGCACCATCGTGAATACTAGTTCCTAGCAGGTAGATAACCTCACTACCCCATTTTAAACTCGATTTTACAGCTGCATTCGAGGGTTTTCGGGTGCTCGGGTTCATCCGAGCACAAGAGGTCGTGTGGACTTGCATGTCTTGTTCCTGAGTGTGTTTCTTATCTAGATAGGTTAGAATATGAGTTCTGGAGGTTCTGGTTGGGTAACACTCGCGATCGGGCAGCCGAAGGCCGACCTGAAACTCACTGCCGTCGCGACTCCCGATGGCGCGAATGGAGTTGTCGCGCGCGAAAGGGGCGTGCGACTGCATGTGTGTGTGCGAGTTGAGCGTGCGACTGGGAATGTGTGCGAATTGAGAGTTGAGCGAATAGGTAAGTCGCACGATTATGTCGCGCGACTGACGGTGGGTGCGAAACAGAGGATATCACGCGATTAGGAATGTCACGCGATTGGAGATGTCACGCGACAGGGGTTGTCGCGTGACTGGGCTATGCGAATGTGGATTGTGTGCGAGTGTGTGAAATCGCACGGTCAGATTCCTGTCGCGCGAAAGAGGGTCCTCTCGCGCGAATGAAGCTGATTCGCGCGGAGGGACTTCAAGTCGCGTGGATTGGCTGTTGGGTCGTGCGACTGGTATTGCATGGTACGACTGAAGGCTTAGTCACACGAATGGAGGATCAATTGTACGAAAGTAGCTAATTCGTACAACTGAAAGCCCACTCGTGTGAATGGAGTGTCAGTCGTGCGTCCGGTCCCACTGTATGACTTAATGGTGTGTGCGTGTGTGGATCCCCTCTTCGGAGATCTCACGACGATAATAAAATATAATTAAGTGTCATAGCTTGATCACAAAGATTAAAATCAACGCCATTAACAGGCACGTACTATTTAAAACAATCTAGTCTAAGATGTGTGTGACTGCTTGTGTGTACTACTCACGACCGAACCGAAACGACCCGACTCAATTAAACAATATTATTAATAATAGTCCACAAGATTAATTCTTAACATAACTGTCAATAGGTGATTGACTGTTCATACATACATACAAGTTTGGGAAGTTTCATCAGACATACATACCACTTAACAAGTGAGTTTCGTGGCCCCTTTTTAAGCTTATACATTGTTTCAATCTTTTACAAACATGGGGGAAGAATATGCTCACACATTTTCAATGCTGTACACTATACATACAATTTTTATACTTGGAATCAACGTGATACTGTCTTGTGAGTACTTATCTGATACATACGTGATGTTACTGTGTGGACTGTCTTACAACCATTAATTCCGGTGTTGGAACCAACAGATAGGTATTAGTAGTACTACTGGGTTGACACCCCCACCCTTGACAGATGGTTACTTGTGAGTACCATCACACTGCCAGGAACGGGCCTGGGGTGAATATATTCTGACAAGATCTTTGTGTACGTCATTAGGTTTGGTTGTATAAAACTCATGGTATGTGATTTTGCTTACTTATAACTGTATGCACGGTATTCCACTACAAACAATATACAGCATCAATTACAAGTTTACAATTTAAACCTGCGAAGCTCACCAACATTATTGTTGACCATTTTGAGCATATTTTTCAGGTAACAATGAGAACTGAAGATCTAGGAGTGCTGCCTTGTAGAGGAGACCCTAGGATGCATTTGTGTTTATACTTTTGTAAAGCTTGAACATGAATATGATCTTTTGTACACTTGTTCCCATGTTGTGGGAATATTACATTACAAGCTGTAATCAATGTTTTTGTGATCATTTGTGTTGTGCTTATGACTATGCTGTCGTGAACATTGATTATACACGACACAAGTCTCCATTTGTGTTCGGGTGTTGTCATGACACGCTTGTCATCATACTTTATTGCTACTCTATCATATACCATGTGTTATGACGATTCCCGTCTAGCTCGCATTCCCCGTGTTTCCGCTTTAGCGGGGGGTGTGACAGACTGGTATCAGAGCCATTGGTTATAGAGAATTAGGCAATTACACTTGACCTAGACTATAACCTAGGAACCTTCATGTAGATTTGCATGCTTAAGCTTGTGTGCATTTATATATCTCGTGTATGTGTTCCTCCTTACATGATTGATTATCCTTCTGTTATGTGATCCTTCACCTTGTGCTCGAGCCTTGTGCTCGTCATTGATGAGGTGCTTCCTATTGGATCTTCCGTTCCCTCTGTGCGCCGAGTTATCATAACCAAATTCGGGAATCGAAACCCGAACAGATCGTCACAGATCTTACATTGTGCCTGACCTCGTACACTGAGAGACCGACCCGAGGAGGCTATGTCTGAGTCCTTTTAAGGACGCGAGATAGACAACCTCCGCAAGACTATACGTGATTACATGTTTGGTTCTCAGTCGATTTGATGGATTATTATGGATATGATGTGAAGGAAGGTCGGATGTCATGTAACCGGATTAGGCATCATTCTCGGTACATCGTGGGTGTGGTGGGAACGCTGCGGGGAACCCTATATATAAGCATCACCGGTATACCGAGAATGTGCTTGAAATGGACTACATGGTGGTCTTGACTGACCGGAGCATCGGACGTTGGAACTTGATAAGTGGATTACTTGTGTATCATAAGGTGACTAAAGCTTATATGTTGCCTCTTTTATGAATAGAACATGCCGCCTCGAAGATCTAACCGCAGAAGTAGTAGCGGAAGTGAAGCCCCGAGGGGCAGAGGCAGAGGCAGAGGCAGATCTTCAGGAGCAAATGAGGGTCCTATTGGCAATACCCAAGGGACTGGAAGACCTGATATGGCAACCCTGATTGCTCAACAACTGACTGCCTTGATTCCCACTATTGTAGCTCAAGTGAGCGATGCTTTGCAACAGCAGAACCACTCCCACGGGGATGGTGGTAACGAGAACGAGGGTAATGGGAACCCAACTGGGAATGAAAGCAACCAGGAGACCGGAAATGGTGGTACAGCCGGTAACGAAACTGGGGTTGCTAATACCAAACGGGGCTGTTCTTACAAGGAGTTTGTGGCCTGTAAGCCCCGGGATTTTGATGGCAAAGGTGGGGCGATAGCCCTGATCAGATGGCTCGAGAAAATGGAGGCTGTGATCGACATCAGCGAATGCCTCGACAGCCAACGCATCAAATATGTTACGTGCTCACTGCAGGGCCGAGCACTAACCTGGTGGAACACCCAGGTTCAAGCGAGAGGAAGGGAATCTGCGATGCAGATGACCTGGGATGAATTTAAAGCTTTGATTACCGAGGAGTACTGCCCTCACAACGAGATGCAAAAGCTTGAGCATGAGTTCTGGAATCATGCCATGGTGGGGGCGGGGCATGCAGCTTACACTGACCGATTCCACGAGTTGGCTAGGCTAGTTCCACACCTGGTCACTCCGGAATCTAAGAGGATTGAGAGGTACATTTGGGGACTCGCGCCTCAAATACGGGCAATGGTAACTGCAGCTGCTCCCCCTACGATTCAGAGCGCAATTCTGAAGGCTGGCGCTCTGACCGATGAGATGGTACGAACAGGGGTATTGGGCAAGGGAGCAGAGAAGCGAAAGGATGCTGGGGAAACAAGCCGGTCGAGTGCCGGTAAATCGGATAAAAGGGCCAAGGTCACCAGAAACTTTGCGGCCGTGACTCAAGGGAAAAGGGAATATGTTGGGCCATATCCCAAATGTGACAGGTGCAGCTATCATCATTCCCCAGAGACGCAGTGCCGGGTGTGCGCAAACTGTAGGCGCCCGGGGCACCTAGCAAGAGATTGTAGAGTGGCACCGAATTTGGTTGCACCCGTCAACGCGGTTAACCCCGCCGGGAATGCCAGAGTCTGTTACGAATGTGGAAATCCGGGCCACTTCAGAAACATGTGCCCCCGACTGAACAGGGCACCGGGCCAACAGGGGGATAATCAACAGCAAGTGATGGCCATAGCGGGCGCTCAAGGTCATGGAAACCAAGGAAATGCTGCACGGGGACGCGCCTTCGTCATTGGAGCTAATGATGCCCGTCAGGACCCGAACGTTGTTACGGGTACGTATCTGCTCAATCACCATTTTGCATCCATACTATTTGATACTGGGGCAGACAATAGCTTTATATCCTCTGAGTTCGTGCATATGCTTGATTTAAGTACTAGTAGGCTAGAAACTAGTTACTCTGTAGAAATGGCCAATGGTAGGGTTGAACAAACAGACGAGATTATTAAGAATTGCACCCTAATGTTAGAAGACCAGGCCTTTAGCATAGACTTGATACCATTCGAGTTAGGCAGCTTCGATGTGATAGTGGGTATGGATTGGTTGTCAAATCATGGAGCCGAGATTGTTTGTCGGGAGAAAGTAGTACGAATCCCCATGCCAAACGGGGAGGTACTCAAGATTCAAGGAGAACGACCGGGAAGAACACCGAAGCTCATTTCTTGCATGAAAGCCCGCCGAAGTTTACGGAAGCAGTGTTACACTTTTCTGGCTCACATCGTAGAAAAGAAAGAAGAAGAGACAAACTTGGCAGACATTCCAATCGTACGGGATTATCCGGAGGTGTTCCCTGATGATTTGTCTGGATTGCCTCCTCCACGACAGGTGGAATTCCATATAGAGCTGGTTCCCGGAGCTACACTGGTAGCAAAGACACCTTATCGGTTAGCACCCTCAGAGATGCAAGAGTTATCCAGCCAACTACAGGAACTACTGAAGAAGGGTTTCATCCGACCGAGTCAATCACCGTGGGGAGCACCGGTGTTATTTGTCAAGAAGAAGGATGGGTCGTTCCGTATGTGTATCGACTACAGGGAGTTGAACAAATTGACCGTGAAGAATCGGTATCCTCTCCCTAGAATCGACGACCTGTTCGATCAATTGCAAGGAGCCTCGTATTTCTCTAAGATCGACCTTCGATCTGGTTATCATCAACTCAGAGTATTCGAGGACGATATCCCAAAGACAGCATTCAGAACTCGTTACGGGCACTATGAGTTCTTGGTCATGCCATTCGGATTGACCAACGCTCCAGCTGTCTTTATGGATTTAATGAATCGGGTGTGTAAGCCTTATCTTGATAAGTTCGTGATCGTGTTCATAGATGATATACTTATCTACTCCCGTTCAAAGGAGGATCACGAAAAACACCTCCAAACGATTCTAGAACTGTTGAAGGAAGAGAAACTTTTCGCCAAGTTCTCGAAGTGTGAATTCTGGCTTCGAGAAGTGAAGTTCTTGGGTCATGTGGTTAACGAAAATGGAATTCATGTGGACCCCGGTAAGATTGAAGCTGTGAAGAAGTGGGATACTCCCCAAACACCCTCAGAAATACGGCAATTCTTGGGGTTGGCCGGATACTATCGTCGCTTCATTGCCAATTTCTCCAAGATTGCCAAACCGTTAACTTTGCTGACTCAGAAAGACAAGAAGTTCGATTGGGGGAAAGCACAAGAACAGGCGTTCCAAACATTAAAGGAGAAGTTGTGCAACGCACCGATATTGTCCCTCCCAGACGGAACTGATGATTTTGTGGTGTACTGTGATGCCTCACATCAAGGTTTGGGCTGTGTACTAATGCAGAAAGATAAGGTAATTGCTTACGCTTCGCGACAACTCAAAGTGCATGAAAAGAACTACACAACTCACGATTTGGAGTTGGGTGCCGTAGTATTTGCACTCAAGATATGGAGGCATTATCTATACGGAACCAAATGCATCATCTACACAGACCATAAGAGCCTTCAACACATCATGAACCAGAAAGAACTTAACATGCGGCAGCGCCGCTGGGTAGAGCTGCTTAGCGACTACGATTGTGAAATCCGGTATCATCCGGGGAAAGCTAACGTGGTGGCTGATGCATTAAGCCGCAAAGAACGTGTGAAACCATTACGTGCTCGAGCGCTAGGTTTGACTATTCAAACTAATTTAAAGGCTCAGATTCAATTAGCACAAAACGAGGCGTTGAAAGAAGAGAACCTTGCGGGGGAAGAGTTCCGAGGGTTGGATAAACAAATGACTCGCAAGGATGACGGCGTCCATTACTTCATAGATCGTATATGGGTCCCCAAGTGGGGAGGTGTACGTACACTAGTCTTGGATGAAGCACACAAGACTCGATACTCTGTTCATCCTGGTGCAGACAAGATGTACCACGATCTGAAAGAACTATACTGGTGGCCAGGTATGAAGAAAGATGTTGCTGTATACGTGAGCAAATGCTTGACTTGTTCAAAGGTCAAGGCTGAACACCAGAAACCATCAGGATTATTACAACAACCTGAAATTCCCGAGTGGAAATGGGAGAACATCACTATGGATTTTATTACCAAACTCCCAAGAACGCCAAGCGGGCACGACTCGATATGGGTCGTGGTGGATCGAATGACGAAATCTGCTCACTTCTTGCCTATCCGAGAAGACTACAAGATGGATAAGCTGGCAAGGTTGTACATCAAAGAGGTCGTGACACGGCACGGGGTGCCGGTGTCAATCATATCCGACCGAGACAGTCGATTCACTTCACGCTTTTGGCAGACGTTACAAAAGCGATGGGCACTCAGTTAGACATGAGTACAGCCTATCACCCCCAGACAGACGGCCAAAGCGAGCAAACAATACAGACGCTTGAAGACATGCTGAGGGCATGCGTCATTGATTTTGGTGGTAGTTGGGATACTCATCTACCGTTGATTGAGTTCTCCTACAACAACAGCTATCACACAAGCATTGGATGCGCACCATTCGAAGCGTTGTATGGACGGAAATGTAGATCACCAGTTTGTTGGGCTGAAGTTGGTGAAAGCCAGCTTACGGGCCCAGAGATCATTCAAGAAACCACTGATAAGATCTTCCAAATCAAAGACCGACTTAAAGCAGCTAGAGATCGCCAAAAGAGCTATGCCGACAACCGTCGGAAGCCTCTAGAATTCAATGTTGGAGATCATGTCTTACTTAAGGTCTCTCCTTGGAAAGGGATCGTACGATTTGGTAAGAAAGGGAAGTTAGCCCCTCGATACGTAGGACCATTCGAGATTACAGAAAGAATCGGTCCGGTGGCTTACCGATTGAGGTTGCCACAAGAACTTAGCGGTGTGCATGATACTTTTCACGTGTCGAACCTCAAAAAGTGTTTGGCGGACGAGTCCTTACACGTACCAATTGAGGAAATCAAGATCGACGAAAAGCTTCATTTTGTCGAAGAACCTATTGAGGTCATGGACCGAAAGGTCAAAAAGCTAAGGCGCAGCAGGATACCTATCGTCCGTGTGAGATGGAATTCCAAACGAGGGCCAGAGTTTACATGGGAACGTGAAGATCAGATGAGACACAAATATCCACATTTATTCGCGGATGACGTTCTAGGGCCTAGCACCAGTTGAATTTCGGGACGAAATTCCCTCAACTGGGGGATACTGTGACATCCGTCACCAAAGGTCCGTCATTTAACGTGTTTTACTTAGCCTTGGTTAACAGACATTCCTTATTTTGACGAACCAATTACGTGAATACCATATTTGCTTTACTTAATTGCCCTTATATGTGTAGTATCATTTCTAGACTTGTCATTATTTTAAGACATTCTCCAAGATTTGCCCCGTTAACATTAAACACGTCATTTTTAGAATAAAATAATTTTCATGAATAAAATCATTTTTAACTTATAAACAACATAAATAACATTTTATCATCAATAAAACGAGACTAAATTATAACGTTTTCAACCGAAACAAAATTTAGGAACTTGGGGCAAAGTGCGGGGACTAAACTTGAAACTTTGAGAAACAAGGCTGGGTATAAATACCCACCTTCCAGCCATTTTCATTCTTTTCACCCCTCACCACCTCATCTTTCTCTCTACTCTCTCTCTCTAGACTACACCAAAACCAACCCGTTTCTAGCATTTTCGTCTTCAAATCTCGAGCACCATCGTGAATACTAGTTCCTAGCAGGTAGATAACCTCACTACCCCGTTTTAAACTTGATTTTACAGCTGCATTCGAGGGTTTTCGGGTGCTCGGGTTCATCCGAGCACAAGAGGTCGTGTGGACTTGCATGTCTTGTTCCTGAGTGTGTTTCTTATCTAGATAGGTTAGAATATGAGTTCTGGAGGTTCTGGTTGGGTAACACTCGCGATCGGGCAGCCGAAGGCCGACCTGAAACTCACTGCCGTCGCGACTCCCGATGGCGCGAATGGAGTTGTCGCGCGCGAAAGGGGCGTGCGACTGCATGTGTGTGTGCGAGTTGAGCGTGCGACTGGGAATGTGTGCGACTTGAGACTTGAGCGAATAGGTAAGTCGCACGATTATGTCGCGCGACTGTCGGTGGGTGCGAAACAGAGGATATCACGCGATTAGGAATGTCACGCGATTGGAGATGTCACGCGACAGGGGTTGTCGCGTGACTGGGCTATGCGAATGTGGATTGTGTGCGAGTGTGTGAAATCGCACGGTCAGATGCCTGTCGCGCGAAAGAGGGTCCTCTCGCGCGAATGAAGCTGATTCGCGCGGAGGGACTTCAAGTCGCGTGGATTGGCTGTTGGGTCGTGCGACTGGTATTGCATGGTACGACTGAAGGCTTAGTCACACGAATGGAGGATCAATTGTACGAAAGTAGCTAATTCGTACAACTGAAAGCCCACTCGTGTGAATGGAGTGTCAGTCGTGCGTCCGGTCCCACTGTATGACTTAATGGTGTGTGCGTGTGTGGATCCCCTCTTCGGAGATCTCACGACGATAATAAAATATAATTAAGTGTCATAGCTTGATCACAAAGATTAAAATCAACGCCATTAACAGGCACGTACTATTTAAAACAATCTAGTCTAAGATGTGTGTGACTGCTTGTGTGTACTACTCACGACCGAACCGAAACGACCCGACTCACTTAAACAATATTATTAATAATAGTCCACAAGATTAATTCTTAACATAACTGTCAATAGGTGATTGACTGTTCATACATACACACAAGTTTGGGAAGTTTCATCAGACATACATACCACTTAACAAGTGAGTTTCGTGGCCCCTTTTTACGCTTATACATTGTTTCAATCTTTTACAAACATGGGGGAAGAATATGCTCACACATTTTCAATGCTGTAGACTATACATACAATTTTTATACTTGGAATCAACGTGATACTGTCTTGTGAGTACTTATCTGATACATACGTGATGTTACTGTGTGGACTGTCTTACAACCATTAATTCCGGTCTTGGAACCAACAGATAGGTATTAGTAGTACTACTGGGTTGACACCCCCACCCTTGACAGATGGTTACTTGTGAGTACCATCACACTGCCAGGAACGGGCCTGGGGTGAATATATTCTGACAAGATCTTTGTGTACGTCATTAGGTTTGGTTGTATAAAACTCATGGTATGTGATTTTGCTTACTTATAACTGTATGCACGGTATTCCACTACAAACAATATACAGCATCAATTACAAGTTTACAATTTAAACCTGCGAAGCTCACCAACATTATTGTTGACCATTTTGAGCATATTTTTCAGGTAACAATGAGAACTGAAGATCTAGGAGTGCTGCCTTGTAGAGGAGACCCTAGGATGCATTTGTGTTTATACTTTTGTAAAGCTTGAACATGAATATGATCTTTTGTACACTTGTTCCCATGTTGTGGGAATATTACATTACAAGCTGTAATCAATGTTTTTGTGATCATTTGTGTTGTGCTTATGACTATGCTGTCGTGAACATTGATTATACACGACACAAGTCTCCATTTGTGTTCGGGTGTCGTCATGACACGCTTGTCATCATACTTTATTGCTACTCTATCATATACCATGTGTTATGACGATTCCCGTCTAGCTCGCATTCCCCGTGTTTCCGCTTTAGCGGGGGGTGTGACATTCTGTCCCGATCATAACCATTCAGGTAATTGTTTACACATTCATACATGTATACATCTTGGGAATCAAAGCCCTAATATTGATTTGATCAACGTATCCGGATTGAGTTTCAATTTGGATTATTTGATTCAAGGGTTCGTATGAATTTGGGATTTGTCTATTTAATGTGTCTAAGCACTTTTTTTATTCAAAGGGCGCTATCCCAACCGGTTAAGTCAAAACATACGCCCAGGGCACCGGGTTCGATAGCGGGCACTTTCATATATTTTTAAAACTCATTTTCTTATAATTTTTAGATTTAGGAAAATTATTATTATATCATTATATTAATATAAAGTACATTTGTTAACTAAAGTCATTTCAGTAAATATTAATTAACTTATGTGTATTTTAAAGGTTTAAATATATATATTTTATTTAATTTTAAAGGTTTTAATTGTTAAAAAAATATTATAAAATTTATTTATAAGTTCTATATTATATAAAAATTAGGCACTGTTTGCAACGGTGCAGGGGATGACTGTTTTCATCACACCAGCCACCATCGACACTCATCTAAGGCTAGATGATGAAGAAGGTGAATTTTCCTTCCCTAAAGAAGCTGTTACTGGATCATTCAGGCCGATGGGATATGAAGGGGACTACTTAGTCAGGACCTTGAAGAAGGGCAAGGTCTCTTTCCAATGGAAGCACCTCCTGCATGTTATAATCCATTCTTTATTAAACAAATGCGGAGGATGAGATCAAATTATAGATGACTTATCCTATATAGTTAATAGGATGGTCCAAGGGGTCAAGTTCAAGTGCTCTTAGTTTGTTTACACAAACTTACTTGCTAACCTAGACTCCTTAGAGTATTACATGTTCCCTATATATGACAGCACATTCACAACTATGAACTTGGCTCACAGTTAAGGAGAACAAGTAACCCTCTTAAATTGGGATAGATGATGCCCGACATCTTCAAAATCATGAGCAAAAGCACTATTGGTTCCTCATGGGTAGAACAACCATTGTCCCAAAAATGTTAGAGCTCCCTGCTCAAGGTGACTACTTTGCAGCACCAGCCAATGTTAAGCCCACACCTTCATCTTCATAACCCTAATAGCCTCCAATAACCATCACGTATAAAAGAAAATCCAACCGAACCCCTACTCTGTCTATTTAGATTGACCAGGCCCTCGTACACTCACCTATGAAGGAGGAAGTGAAGCAAGAGCTCCCATTTCCCTTAAGGTGCAAACCACTCCCATCATTTCATTAATCAGTGCTAAGGTTCCTCATGCTAAGCCTGATTATCTCATTACCCAAGATGCAAGCCTTTACTCTGAGTCTCAAACTCAGGTGAATAACCTTCAAAGGACAGTTACCATCCCCAGCCTTTAGACTTATACCAACCAATCCTTTACCACTACTTCTATGATGTTGAGGATATGATACCATGAGTCTCTCTTCTCCTCCCCTGCTCAAGGAGAGATGAGTGCTCCTGATACCCCCATATCCAGCCTACATCGTTCACCCCCTAATAAGGTGGATTTTCTTGGACATGTTCAGGAGGTCATATGGAAGAAGCTCTCACTTTAGAAAGTGATTACATCCTTAATACCTCCACTATGGCAACCCAGCCCGTTGACACTTTTTATGAAGCTGTATGGAGCAGAGCAAATCTAGAGTCCAAGAACCAATATCTGGTGGTGAAGGAGATGACTTCGGTTATGTTCTCTTATCCTTTCACGATTCTTCTGATGAAGATGAGGGGAGTATACAACAGAGGGTGCAAACATTGTCAAAACATGCACCTACTTGGTTTCAAAGGTTAGTCAACTGGAATCTTAGGTGGCTACCTTACAAAGGCAGGTCCTTAATCAGCAACTTGAGATCACCGATCTCAAGGTTAAGTTAGCTAAAAAGCATTCCAAGCATGTTCAATCAGGTCCACAAGAACCTGTGGATATGGTAGACCTAACATGTAGCTTACTTATGCAAGTGGGTGATGCTACCAAATAGGGGAGAAAGTCTCAACTACTATCAAAGAACCTAGGAATACTACCTGGAGTATGGACATTGAGGCCTCACCATCCACACTTGAAGTTATCCATACTCAACAACCTCCATAGGCCCAAATCAATGTGGATGTCTTAACTTAAAGATTATCTGAGAAGGGATACCAAGGGCTATGTCTACCCCATCCTATTCCAATGACAACCCAATAGTAGGATGGAGGTATAAAAATAATAGAAAAGCCCTTGTACTCTTTAGATTTAAGGTTCAACAAGGAGTGTTTAGTTTTAGACCCTAAGATACTATGAGAGTTTTCCTCTGGTTGACCATTCACTTACTAACCCAAGTCAAAATAGGTAAGCTGATAGGTTGGCTGAGAACATCCAGATGAGGATGCTTGAAGAGTTCAAGAGATGATCTTATCTATATAGATAGAGGCTAGCAGGGAAAACTGTTGGTCAACTGGATATTAAGGCAGACCTTAAGATTAGCTTCAAAGGTGAAACCTCAGTTGAAGGCGCAGCAGTAGAACCAGTGAACCTTGAGAGTGCAATTGTTTCAGCACCCAGTACCCTCAGTGAGACACCAGCTAGTAAAGGTGTCTCATACCCTCTCCCTAGCCAAAGCTCAAGTGGAGCACCAAATCAAGAAATCCAAAGCTCTCTCCACCCTAAGTCACATATGCATTGATTGACAAAGGGAAGAGGACTCTCACCTTTAAGGAGATTGAGGACAAGAAGAGGGAGAGGAAGAGGAAGGCAAGGGGGAGAGGACCTGAAAGACCCCTAGCTTCATGCAAGCCGTAATTAGGCCGCCCCTAGGCCAAATACTTAGTAGGACGAGTTAAGGGAAACCAGATTGATATATCTAGGGCATAGAAACTACAACATTAATGAAATAATCTCTCTTCCTTTGGATGAGTTGAAAGAGAGGAAGGAGGCTGAGGCTGTAGAATTGCTCCTCATGACTAAAAAAGAGGGGAAAATAGAAAGACTATATAAAGCCCCTATCCTCTTTTTAGTTCAAGAAAGTCCTGAAGTAGAGACTATGACAATTGAACAAGAAACTCAGGTAGGTAGGGAACAAGATAAAAAAAATATGATAATCTACCTGAGTGCTACAAGCCTTTATCAGGCAACATCCCTACCCCCTCTATCATATGAGTATATTGAGTTTGAGCACCTCAAGTAGCTAGAGCAAGAAGTTTTAAAAGAAGAGAAAGCTGCTAAGAGGAAGATGAGGGAGGAGGCTGCTAAGTCAAGAGCCACCATTAGAGCTAATCAGAAGAAGTCTGTTAACAGATGAAGATGGTGAGCTTCTTAAAGCTGTATGGGTTCTCTAGAAGGAGACCTGGTCTAATGTCTTTATGCATAATGGATGAGCACATTAGAGTGATCAAGTAGAAGATTAAGAAGGGTTACCTGGTAGACTTGTATTCTCCACCAAGTCAGGCTGCACCTGAAGCTGAGGTAAAGGTTAAACCCCAAGAGACAATAGTATCTGGATCTAGTGCTGAATCAAAGCCAACTTCATTTTCTAACCCATAGCAGAGTCCTAAACCTTCTCCTTCTTAAGATGTAAAGGGAAAGGACCTAACTGAGAAGGTTAAACAAGGAACATCTGGTACTCAATCCCAATCTTCTAAGTTGAAATATAGAAAGAGGAAGAGGATGGTCATTGGAAGGGACAATATGAAGAAGAAAAAGTATACGACATCCACCACTTCATTTCAGGATGAGTAAGAACATCCTGAGGGTGAACAAGAAGAGGCTTCTCAACCAACTACACTACAAGTAGAGCCTTTTGCTGCTGAGAGACCCATCATATCCTTGGCTTTCTTTACAAACCTAGATAGATGGTATGTCATAAGAAATCAAGGGGGTCAAGACATATACTTCTAACAAAATATGCTTGACCTTCCTCTACATGATGTCTTTAACATTAGGAGGTACTTTGAGAGTCTAAGGAATAAAGATCAAGACTCAAAGTCATCATCAAGTTTTTATAGCATCACCCTAGGGGGAGTTTGTAAGTGTTAACTTAGAGGCTGATGCAAACTAAAGTTCTCTCAACAAACATTCTAAAGTATAATGGAAGTTATTTTGGAAGATTTGACAAATACACAAAGAAATTCACAAAGTGTCAAATCTTTCGAAGCCAAAAACAAATTCTTTCGAAGCCAAATATGAAGTCTTCCGAAGCATCAAAACAAAGTCTTTCAAAGCCAAGAGACTAATTTCTTCCAAAGGCAGAGAAATGCCTTCTCTGACATGCTTTTGACAAAAGCTGAACCACTTTTCGCTGCTATCTTTGAAGACTCACCAACTTATACAAGTTGGTGATATCTCTATACTTTTGTCAATATAGATTAACGTCTTAGAGTCTATAGCTTTCTAATCTTATACTTTTGTCCTTTCTGTAACAGATTAGGATGTGAGCTATGACATGTCATAGTCACTAGTCAAAAGGAAATCTGCCTTTTTTACTTTACACTAATCATGTTGTCTAGATTAGTGTTCTAGCTGGCGTTTAAAGTATGGTCGATTGTAGGATGTAGTATAAAGTGTCTCATGTACTAGTACTTTGGACTAAGCTTATGTAATAATTGTAAAACACTTGAGAATAATATACATCATTCTTGAAAACCAATACTTGTGTTTTGCTTGTGTTCTTTACTCTTGTTCTTTGTTTCATTTGTCAGTTCCCTATTTGATTTGTTTAGTGCTGGTCTCTCCAACCTTGTGAAACTCATACATCACCCTTAACCGGTCCTTCAGGTAGTGTTGACTGCCTTTTCCCAGAAGGTGATGGGCAGTTTAGAGTCAGAAAACATGATTCTTCCAGTCTCAATAAGTGTCCTATTTCTCCTTTTAGCAATAACATTTTGTTTAGAAGTTCTAGGAGCACTATACTGTCTTGAACTACCCTTTTCATCACAAAATGAATCGAGGATTTGGTTTCTAAATTCGGTTCCTTGATCACATCTTATGATCTTAACCTTGTGATCACATTGATTCTTAATTTTTAGAATGAAGAATTTCAAGACTTCATAGGTCTCATCCTTCTAAAAAAGAAGATCCAAGTATATCTTATGAAACCATCTGTGATCACAAGACAGTATGAAGTTCTTCCTAAACTTATTACACTTGTGGTCTCAAAGAGATCCATGTCTAATACATGAATGGAAGTAGTGATGGCATTCATTTCCTTTGGCCTTTGTGATATTTTGTGTTTCTTCCCTTTCAGACATGCAACAAAATGATCATCACTTGTAAACTCTTTCTTTGGCATTCTAGTTACTATAGGACCGGTGAAGGGGGTCAATGCAACAGTTTAACAGTTGTTAGGAGAGTTATAACACCTAGTAGATCAAATAGAAAACCGGTTTATGATAAAATAAAGAACACAAGTAAAGAATAGAACATGAACAAGAACAAGATAATATGGTTTTCATGAATGATATATATTTCTCTCAAATTCTTACAAGTTTTACAAAGCTTACATGTGAAATGACAAGTACATGAGATACTTTATACTACATCCCACAATGGCCATACTTTGAAGACCAGGTATAAACTGTGACAACAAGATCAAGGTAAAGTCAAAAGCTAGATGTGTTTTGACTGATGACTATGAGATGCCACAGCTCACATCCTTATCTAATAAGAAAAGGATAAAAGTACAAAAGTAGAAAGTTACATACACAAAACCTTAATCGAAAGTTTGATAAATTTATGGACTTTCACCAACTCATCTAAGTTGGTGAGTCTTTATAAGTGGCAACATAAAGTAATCAACTTTTGTTAAAAGGGGATTCAGAAAAAAAGCATGTCTTCTCTGTCTTTGGAAAAAATCACTTTGGCTTCGGAAGACTCTGTCTTTGAAGCTTCAAAATGTAGGATTCTATATGCCCAAGACACTTAGAATATTGATGTGGTTAGTACGTTATGATCCAAGTCAGGTTATACCCAATAACAGGCTTAGCAAACACCAATTAATATTTATTTGATGATATGATCATGCAATTAAATATTTACACTAATTTAGAAAATGGGTTTTCTAAATAAGTTGCATATGAGATGGAACAATTTATTAGGATATTTTGTTCAATAATATTATTTGAAGTGTTATTTAAATTAGTTGTATAACACCAAATAATAATGAGAGTATACTACTTATACAATTAATTGGTTAATTGTATAAATTAGTTAAAAGAGTAGGCAATATATATACATGTGTGTTAATGTTTAATTTTATAAAAGAGATCTCTCTTTTATAAAATTGAAACCGTCCAACCCATTTGAAAGACATAGTGGTTGTTTCTTGAGAAGAACATCATGCATGCATGCTTTTCATGATTCCACCAACATATTCTCTTGAAGACTCAACACACATGCATAGTTGTCTCCCTTCCACTAATTAAATCAGCTCTCCTCTCATTTGAAAGACACACATTTTGCATGCAACAAAAAGAAGGCTTTCTCTTCTCTCTCAAAACCTACGGTTCCAGCAGCTTAGTTTTGAAGGGTTTTGAAGCTTCTTTTGGTGGTGAATCTTCCTAACAAGAAGGTGTTAGCATACAAGCTTGGGGTATAGACACTTGAGGATCCCTACACTTGGGTTCTTAGCCATTTGAAGCATCTCAAATCTCTTTCATCTTGGTCGATTTTCTGCTGGAGAAAGGTATCAAATCACAGCTTCATATGGCTGTGATTTTATGTACATTTGTGTATGTTCATAGCTTGTCCATTCACATATTTAAGATCCTATTGTTTTGGGTTTTGTTTTCATCTTAAAACTACATTTAGAACACAAAATTTTCAGATTATAAACATGTTATAATCCTTTACATCCACTGCGTTTTCTGAAAGTTTAAAAGGTTAAACTATGTTTTAGTGTTCTAACAAACCCAACAATGGCATCAAGAGCCGGTTATGTGGATGACTTGCTTGTTTTATCTTTTGAAATTGGTTTTAAAAGATGTTATTAGACATGTTATAGGCTGTTTTGGGCTGGAATTTTATGTCTTGTTGAAACCCCAACTTTCAAGGTTATATTACACATGCTTGTGATTAAACCTTGAAAGATATGTATGTTGATATGTTGATTGTTTGGACAATATTTAAAACCAAAAATTTCAGTTTATGTTGGCTGAAATTTAAAGGTTTTAAGTGGGGTTTCATTATATATTTTGATGATTTGATCATTGGATGTTTTAGTGCATAACCTAGCCATTGACCTTGTGATTGTTTGGATATTTATGATGGTTGTATTCATTTATTCGATTGGGTTGTATTATTTATTATTTGTGCTTTGTTTCAAATGTAATTTATTTATTATTGGGTTGTAATAAATAGATTAGGTGTATTTTCATTTTACTAGATATCTTATACTAGGACTTTATATCATGTAATATGAAGACATACACATTGGAAGCACAAAAGAGAAGACACAAGAAACATGGAGCATTTGGATGCGGTTTCTAGTGGGAGGTTCTTGGAACTTTTGTGATGTGTTTGACCCTTAGAAAGACCAAATGACAACACTTGTGATGGCAAACAAGTGTTGTCAACATAAGGGCTATGGTTATGCACATATGATTGTTAATGTTTATGCTTGTTTAAATGTTTGTTGTTTGTTTGAGTGGTTGATGTTTTGACATGAATAACAAACTCATTAACATCTTAACAAGCTAAATATAAAATGGTTCTTAGTCATTAAGTGTTAATAAATGGTTATTAAAATGGTATAATGATTTTAAAAGATTAAAATAGGTTTTAATCAAAGAACCATAGGGTACCTTGTATTTGAAAGCATGCAAATACAAGTACATAGAGTTTTCTAAACTAGAATTATGAAACCTCTAAACATTTAACAAACAAGTTTAACACCGTCCTTTTGCACAACACTTAAGTCATTTGGAAACTCTTAATGGGATAAAGGTCACCTAACCATTTTGAGGAAACTTATGACTTAAGGTGGGAATACCACATTGGTGGGATAAAGGTCACCTAACCACTTATGTTGGTAAACTCACATGTGAGTGCAAGTAGGGTAACTTGATTTGCAAACCATGTTAAATGGATCACCTAAAATATGGTTTCCAAATGGTGTTGATGGGATTAACATGCCGACTTTGCATATGATGTTTAAAATCGATCCCATACCTCTAGAAGTTGCAAATGGTTGCAATCGTCAATCGTTGACCACCTTATTAATTTAAATAGTGGGATAAAGGTCACCTAACCACAATTTAAATGTAATGTTGGGTTCTAGATTTTAATATATAAAATTGACCTCAAAAGGCATTAATTATTAAAATTAGCAATATCGAAAATACTAATATGGATCTTGGTTAAATTTGTAGATGGCCACCAATAATGAGAATCACGATAAATCATCCACATCAAACCAATCACTCCGAGCGATCCTCCAAAAGGAACGTCTAAATCATAACAACTTTATTGATTGGTATCGAAACTTGAGAATTGTTCTCAAGCAAGAGAAAAGATCATATGTTTTAGACGACCCTATCCCCGATCAACCTAGCGAGGATGATGAGGAGGCCTTTAACGATTGGCTGAAATACACTGAGGACTCCGTCCAAGTGTCTTGTCTCATGCTAGCGAGCATGACTCCGGATCTCCAAAAGGAGTATGAACATCACGGAGCTTACGACATGATAACCCAGCTGAAGGAAACGTTCCAACAGCAAGCAAGGGTTGAGCGCTACGAAACGGTTCGAGCACTCCATGCATGTCGTATGGACGACAACCAATCTGTTTCATCTTATGTACTTAAGATGAAAAGTCATATTGACCGCCTCGAGAGGCTAAATTGTCCCGTCTCAAAAGAGTTAGCCACGGATTTAATCCTAAATGGCCTAACCAAGAAGTTTGAGACATTCGTGTTGAACTACAACATGAATGCATGGGACAAAAGCATTGGTGAGCTTCACTCAATGCTTAAAACGGCCGAGGCGGCCATGGGTAAAAGGGTTTTACCCGTTCTCACCGTCAATGAAGGTGTGAACAACAATAGGCCTCATCCTGCACCTAAGGCAAAGGTTGCCAAGGGTAAAGGACCCATTAGGGGAAAGGGGAAAGGGGTTGTAAGGGTACCACCCAAACCACAAGAGAAGAAGCAAAAGGTTGCTACTAATGACCCATGCTTCAAGTGTGGGGAGATAGGACATTGGGCAAGGAATTGTCCTGTCCATCTCCAAGAGTTGAAAGCAAAGAGGGATGCCAGGCAGACCTTAGGTACAATATACATGATTCATATTGATCTTAATGTTACATCTTCTAACACATGGGTATTGGATACCGGATGTGGAACTCACATTTGCAATTTGTTGCAGGGGTTCACAAGAAATAGGGACTTCAAACAAGGGGATGTTAGCCTCTTCATGGGCAATGGAACTAAAGTCTTAGTAGAAGCTCGTGGGGACTACATCCTAAGACTTCCAAGTGGTTTGGAAGTTGTTTTGAAGAATGTTTTGTATGCTCCTAGTTTGACTAGGAACATTATTTCTGTATCCCAATTAAGACATTATAGTTATGTATTATCCTTTATCGAAAATGATATTCATGTTTCTTTAAATGGTATGTTCTATTTTAAAGCTATTCCCATTAATGGTATTTATGAATTGGTTCATGAAAATACTTTAAATAGTTCATTGTACCAAGCTAACACCAAGAAACTCAAGTTGGACTTGAGTGATACCTATCTTTGGCATTGTCGTCTTGGTCATATAAACAAGAAACGTTTACAAACACTTCAAAGAATGGTCTTTTACAAACAGATGAATGTGATTCATTTGATGTTTGTGAATCTTGTTTACAAGGTAAGATGACTAAGGCACCCTTTAGTGGAACTACCGAAAGGGCAAAAGATTTATTAGGAATCATACATTCGGATGTGTGTGGTCCTTTTAAACCAATGTCTAGAATGGTGAAAGATACTTCATTACCTTTACTGATGATTATAGTCGCTATGGGTATGTGTACTTATTAAGGCACAAAGATGAAGCTTTTGAAATGTTCAAAATCTTCAAGAATGAAGTAGAAAATCAACTCAATAAGTCAATTAAAATTCTCCATACCGATAGAGGAGGTGAATACCTAAGTGATGTTTTTCAAGATCATCTTAGGAGCTGTGGGATTGTCTCACAACTCACTCCACCTGGAACACCACAACATAATGGTGTGTCTGAGAGGAGGAATCGAACCTTATTGGATATGGTCTGATCTATGATGGCGAGAAGCACATTACCTCTATTATTTTGGGGTTTCGCTTTGCTCTCCGCGGCCCGTATTCTAAATATGGCCCCAACCAAAAAGGTGGAAAGGACACCTTTTGAGATATGGCATGGAAGAGTTCCATCCCTATCATACTTAAGGGTTTGGGGATGTGAGGCTTATGTTAAGACTCCCACTCCAAACAAATTGGAAGTCCGATCCACCAAGTGTATCTTTGTTGGATATCCTAGAGATTCTATGGGATATTATTTCTATGATCCACTGGAACAAAAGGTGTTTGTTGCCAGAAAGGGTGAGTTCTTAGAAGCAAAGTTCCTTATGGAAGGAGCTGGCAGTAGAACAGTGGATCTTGAAGAGGATCAAGAACCACAACCCGATACACGTTTGGTTGAAACTAGCACTCAACATGAGGATGTTGAAGAAGCTCAAGGGGTTGATCGATACACACAAGACGTTCGTAGAAGTGGTAGAACTAGTAACCCACCTGAAAGATATGGATTTTTCATGGATGGATGCTATGTGGTAGATTCTGATGAACCAACCACATACCATGATGCAGTGTCCAATACGGATTGTGACAAATGGCTTGAAGCCATGAATGTTGAGATGCAATCCATGTATGACAATCAAGTATGGGACTTGGTTGTACCACCTCTTAACTCTAAAGTAGTTGGAAGTAAGTGGGTTTTCAAGAAGAAGACTGATATGCATGGAAACTTGGATACTTATAAAGCTAGACTTGTAGCAAAGGGTTTCACTCAAACTCAAGGGGTTGATTATGATGAAACCTTCTCACCTGTTGCGATGCTAAAGTCTATAAGGATATTGTTTGCCATAGCTGCTCATTATGATTATGAGATTTGGCAAATGGATGTCAAAACCGCTTTCCTAAATGGATATCTTGAGGAAGATGTCTACATGGTTCAGCCTGAAGGTTTTGTCGATCCAAAACATCCTAATAAAGTATGCAAGTTAAAGAAATCAATCTATGGATTGAAACAAGCATCGAGAAGCTGGAATCATCGTTTTGATGAGGAAGTCAAGAAATTTGGCTTCATCAAAAACGCTGATGAAGCTTGTGTATATAAGAAGGCTAGTGGGAGCACAATAACTTTCCTAGTATTGTATGTTGATGACATACTACTATTTGGAAATGACATTCCAACCTTGGAAGGTGTAAAAACCTGGCTTGGAAGTTGTTTTTCCATTAAGGATCTTGGTGAAGCCGCCTATATTCTGGGAATAAAGATCTATAGGGATAGATCAAGGCGGTTGATTGGTTTGAATAAAAGTGCATACATTGATAAGATCTTGAAAAGGTTCAAGATGGAAAACTCTAAGAAAGGTACCGTACCTATTCAAAGAGGAACGATGTTGAGTACGACTCAATGTCCAAGCTCAAATGATGAGCAAGATAAAATGAAGGGAATCCCATACGCATCTGCTATTGGATCCATCATGTATGCAATGATATGCACTCGACCGGACGTGTCATGCGCCTTAAGCATGACAAGCCGTTACCAGCAAAATCCTGGAAACAGTCATTGGATGGTTGTTAAGAACATACTTAAGTACCTAAGGAGGACAAGAGATATGTTCCTAATCTATGGATCTGGTGACGAGGAACTCGTTATAAAAGGTTACACGGATGCGAGTTTCCAAACCGATCGTGATGATTCTCGGTCACAATCAGGATATATCTTCATTCTGAATGGAGGAGCGGTCTCTTGGAAGAGCTCCAAGCAGGATGTGGTGGCTCTATCAACTACAGAATCAGAATACGTCGCCGCCTCATTGGCAGCTCAAGAAGCTGCATGGTTGAAGAAATTCATTGCCGATCTAGGGGTTGTCCCTTCCATTCAGGACCCCCTAGAGATCTTTTGTGATAACGAGGGTGCAATTGCTCAAATCAAGGAACCCCGTGGTCATCAAAAGACTAGGCACATTGAGCGGAGATTCAACTACATACGAGATGAAGTTGAAAAGGGAAAGATATGTATTCGCAAAGTTCACACGGATCAAAACATTGCGGATCCTCTCACGAAGCTCCTTGAAAAGGCAAAGCATGAAGGTCATACTTGTGCCATGGGACTTCGATATTCTAGTGACTGGATTTGATCTGTATATTTTGTATTTGGACATGTGGAACTCTTTATTATTTGAATAAGATTATTTGGTTATAATGTTTCAATTAATGTTCCAATTTAGCATGTTTAATCCATGAGTAAATTAATTACTCTAAATGTCCGTAGTCGTTCAAACTTGTGGGAACAAGTGTGAGGGTAAGACTATTATGAACTTGGATTGGTTGATATTCATAAGGATGAATATAGAGCAATGGGTTGCTACCAAGGTTCATAGATATTTGTGGGATACAAATATTGGACTAACCCGCAACTCAAATTTTACTACATGGAATCTAATCGATTGATCATAAGTAAATTTGAGTAAAGGCGAATATCATTTGGTATCCTCCGACCTGAGATACATATTGGGTTTTGATATTCACTAAGTATTATACCTTGAGCTAATTCTTCACTGTCCAGAAATAGTGGACAGTACATAAGGGTATGTTCAGGTATAACACGAAGTGTTTGTGAGAAATGTATGTAGTCAAGATGGAATTTGTTCCTCTTATTCGTTGAGAGTTAGATGTCTAAGGCCTGATTAAGTTAAACCAACAAGGAATGATCATTCTATGTCCTTGGATTTAACATGACATCTGCAACAAAAGGATAGATGATTGATTCTCCTAAATCATTTCAAGTAGGGTACGTGAATGGGATGATGTTATTGAATGGCTATAAGTCATGCGTATTAAGGGTAGTAAACCGTTGTTAGGCGTCATTTACTGCTTGCATCAATCTTCTATGAATCTTGGGCAAGTGGGAGATTGTAGGATTCTATATGCCCAAGACACTTAGAATATTGATGTGGTTAGTACGTTATGATCCAAGTCGGGTTATATCCAATAACAGGCTTAGCAAACCCAATTAATATTTATTTGATGATATGATCATGCAATTAAATATTTACACCAATTTAGAAAATGGGTTTTCTAAATAAGTTGCATATGAGATGGAACAATTTATTAGGATATTTTGTTCAATAATATTATTTGAAGTGTTATTTAAATTAGTTGTATAACACCAAATAATAATGAGAGTATACTACTTATACAATTAATTAGTTAATTGTATAAATTAGTTAAAAGAGTAGGCAATATATATACATGTGTGTTAATGTTTAATTTTATAAAAGAGATCTCTCTTTTATAAAATTGAAACCGTCCAACCCATTTGAAAGACATAGTGGTTGTTTCTTGAGAAGAACATCATGCATGCATGCTTTTCATGATTCCACCAACATATTCTCTTAAAGACTCAACACACATGCATAGTTGTCTCCCTTCCACTAATTAAATCAGCTCTCCTCTCATTTGAAAGACACACATTTTGCATGCAACAAAAAGAAAGCTTTCTCTTCCCTCTCAAAACCTACGGTTCCAGCAGCTTAGTTTTGAAGGGTTTTGAAGCTTCTTTTGGTGGTGAATCTTCCTAACAAGAAGGTGTTAGCATACAAGCTTGGGGTATAGACACTTGAGGATCCCTACACTTGGGTTCTTAGCCATTTGAAGCATCTCAAATCTCTTTCATCTTGGTCGATTTTCTGCTGGAGAAAGGTATCAAATCACAACTTCATATGGCTGTGATTTTATGTACATTTGTGTATGTTCATAGCTTGTCCATTCACATATTTAAGATCCTATTGTTTTGGGTTTTGTTTTCATCTTAAAACTACATTTAGAACACAAAATTTTCAGATTATAAACATGTTATAATCCTTTACATCCGCTGCGTTTTCTGAAAGTTTAAAAGGTTAAACTATGTTTTAGTGTTCTAACAAACCCAACACAAAAGACTTCATCATTGGCTTGAGCGGATTTAGTCTTCTGGCTTCAAAAGATTTCATACATAGCATAATTCATCGATTTGTATCAAATCTTCTAAAGTATCTTCCTTGTACTTCACATGTGCATCCTGAGAGCTCTTTGGTTGCATCATCCTCTAGGTATAATCCTTACAAAATCCCCTCAGCTGATGCTACCAAAACTAAAGGAAAACTTTGAATCTTGATCTTTATCCATTGACAGTCCTCATCAAAATCAAGACCATTCCCTTCATAATTTGTTGGTCAGGATTCCTCAGACTTTTAATGTACCTTCTCATGTCATAGAGATCATGTAGAGGGAGGTAAAGTATGTTTTGTTAGAAGTACGTGTCTTGACCCCCTTTATCTCTTTTGACATACCATCTGTCCAGGTTAGTAGCAAATATCCAAGACAAGATGGGTTTCTTAGCAGCAAGAGGCTCTATAGTGTGTGGACTTTTTTGAGCAGCCTCTTCTTGATCACCCTCAGGATGTTTTGAGTCATCCTTAGGTGCAGAGGTGGATACCTTGGACTTCTTATTCTTGTTTTTGTCCCTTCTTATGGCCATTCTTAGGTGCAGAGGTGGATACCTTAGAATTCTTATTCTTGTTTTTGTCCCTTCTTTTGGCCATCCACTCCTCTTTCTATACTTGAACTGCAAAGACTGGCCTTGAGTACCAAATGGTTCTTGTTTTTCCTTTTAAGTTGGTCCTTTTCCTTCATAGGATGAAAAAGAGAGGGAACATGACCCAGCTGTAGGTCAAAAGTTGAAGCTAGCTGTAATGCAACACTAGGTACAGGGTATGTTGTCTCTTGGAGTTCAACCTTGACATCAACTTCAGGTACAACCTGACTTGATGGCGAATACAAGTCTACTAGCTCCCCTTTTGCTCTTCATCATGATCACTCTAATATGCTTATCCATGGTGGATAAAGACATTGGACCAAGTCTCCTTTTGGAGAATCCATATAACTTCAAGAAGCTTACCATCTTCTGTTTGTCAGAAGACTTCTTCTGATTTGCTTTGATGATGGCTCTTGACTTTGCAGCCTCTTTCCTCATCTTCCTCTTAATAGCCTTTTGCTCTTTTAGCACTTCTTGCTCAAGCTGCTTGAGGTATTCAAATTCAATGTATTCATAGGATAAGGGAAGTAGGTCTGCTGCCTAATAGAGGCCTGTGGCACTCAGGTAGGTTATCATGTTTTGGATGTCTTGTTCCCTACCTACCTTAGTTTCTTGTTCAACAGCCATAGCCTCTGCCTTAGGGCTTTCCTGAACAAAGGAGAGTTTAGGGGCTTTATACAATATTTTTTTTCTCTTTCTTTTTTATTTTGAGAAGCAACTATGCATCCTCAGCTTCCTTCCTCTCCTTTGACACTTCCATGTTAGCTAATTCATTCAGTTCTTCCAAGGGAAGAGAGATGAGTTCATTAACATTGTAGTTCCTAGACCCTAGATAGTTCAATCTGCCTGCCCTTAACTCATCTTCTTAAGTGCTTGGCCTAGTGGCAGCCTTGATTACAGCTTTCATAAAGCCAGGGGCCTCACTTGAACTCTCTCCTTTTTCCTTCATCTTCTTCTCTCTTTTCTCTTCGTTAATCTCCTTAGAGGTCATAATCCTCTTCCCTTTGTCAGTCACTGGCTTGTGTGACTCAGGGTGGAGAGAGCTTTGGCCTTTATTGTTTGGTGTTGACTTGAGCTCTAGCCAGAGAGAGGCTGTGAGACACTTTTACCAACTAGTTCCTCAGTAAGGTTACTGGGTGCTGAAGCAGTTCATGTCTCACGGTTTACAGGTTCAACTACTGGGTCTTCAACCAAGGTTTCCACTTTGAAGCTAATATTATAGTCCACCTTAGTATCCATTTAACCAACAGTCTTGCCTGCTAGCCTCTATCTATATAGCTTGGTTCTCTTTTTGAATTCTTTAAGCAGCCTATCTTGAGTCCTTCCAGGTAACCTTACAGCTTGCCTGTTTTGACTTGGGTTAGCAAGTGGCGGGTCACTAAATAGGTGCTCTCATAGTATCTCACATTTTAAAAGTTGAATACTTCTTGTTGTACTTGAGACATAAAGAGTACCAGGGCTCTTCTATTAGCATCATTCCTCCATCCCACTATTGAATTTTCAGCAGGGTAGGATGGGGTAGACAAAGCCTTTGGTATGCCCTCCTTAAACAAGCTTTGAATTAGGGAATCCACATCAATATGGGCATCAATATGGGCCTGAGGAGGTTGCTGAGTATGGATAACTGCAAGTGAGGGTGGTGAATCCTTTATGTCCATCCTCTAGGTAGAACTCCCAAGTTTTATGATTGTAGGTAGGACTTTCTTCACCTTTTTGGTAGCATCACCCTCTTACACAGGGATGCAAAGGTTAGGTCCACCATATCCATAGGTTCTTATGGACCTAGTTGAGTTTACCTGATAGGTCTCTCAGCTAACTTGCCCTCGATATCGCTGATCTCAAGTTGCTGGCCGCTAACCTTTTTTGTAATGTATCCACCTTATATTCCTGGTGACTTACCTTTGAAACAAAATAGGTGCATGCTTTTTATAGTTGTTGCACCTTTAGTTGCAGACTCCCCTTATATTCATCAGAAGAATCATAGAAGGATAAGAGAATAGGACCAAAGTCTTCTTCCTTGTCACCAACTTGTGGTTCGTGGCTACTGGATTTCCCAAGCACCATGAAAACTTCAAAGACGTGTCAATGGGCTGGGTTTCCATGGTTGAGGTCTTAATGTTGATGCATATTGATGTACCTAGTTTATGTTCTAAAATGTAAAAGTCTTTCATGTCTTACATATATGTAATTGATGTAATGAATTGAATGAATGATATATGAAGTGCATTTTGATGTTAATTTACGTTTGATTATGTCATGATATCATTATATTGAATGTGTTGCACGTGTATGAACTAACTATATAGGTTTGATGTTGTTCTACATGGTTCTAAGTCAATAAGAACGTAGAAGTATGTTTAACTTATCCATGTGATAGTTCATGCTAATGGACCATGCTAATGGACCATACGCATGAATATATCATGCTTATGGACCAGTCGGATGACTGAACCAGAAGACTGGATCAGTCGCACGACTGAGACATAAGATTGAGTCAGTCGCACGACTGAAACTTTAGTCGTGCGTATGAGTCAATCGCATGATTCAGTCGCACGGCTGAACCATGCTAATGGTTCAGTCGCACGACTGAACCATGCTAATGGTTCAGTCATACGAATGAAGACAAAAAACCTATAAATAGCATGTAATTCATGGAAAAAACATAACACTTCGAATACCTACGTACCCTAGCCGTCCAGAGCGTACCAAGTCGTCAATCCAAGTTCATAGTTCATTTCTGATCAATTCTCATTTGTTCTTAATGTTTGTTTCATCGTTGGATTGATCGGGATATTTGTTCTCACATATTTGATCACCAATCAAATAGGATTCCGCACTATTTGTTCTCGCAGAATCCGTTAGTACTCCGTAGGAAATCGGTCCTAACAAGTGGTATCAGAGCCTAGGCTCGTGATTTTGCGTGGATTCAATTGGTTTTGTGTCAAAACTAACATTTTATACAAAAGATACACTTTTTCGCTTCAAAACTTGTTTTTGTCGAGTTTCTATGTCAAAAGTTTCGACTTGTTCCCATACGGCAGATTAGGGTTCTTGAAAATTCATAATTTTAAGTCAAGTGTTCATAATTTTATTCAAAAGATACACTTTTTCGCTTCAGTCACACTATTAGCCCAATCGCACGACTGAATTCCATTCGCATAGTTCAATCACAAGACTGAACTCATTCACACAGTTCATTCGCACGGTTAAAGTTTTCTATTCGGTTGACCTCATTTGTCTAGTTCAATCGCACGACTAAATCCAATTGCACGATTGAAGCCATTCGCATCCTTCAATCGCACAGTTGAACCAGTCGGCCTGTCCAATCGCATAGCTCAATCTGTCCTGTTCTTAGTTCACCAAGTTTAAAGAAATGGAAGATTAGTTCTCTGCTTTTATTGCTGGAAAGCACTCACGCATCCAGAATCTTCTACTTTTGGAAAGTGAGATCGGGAACCATAACAAACCGCCAAAGCTGTTAACGTTGGATGAATACCCACAATGGAAACAGCTGTTTGAAATCTACCTGAATGGGGTTGACCCCAATTCTGTGGACGTCTATTGAGACTGGTTACGTGGTACCAGTCAGTGCTAATGGGGTAAAGCTTACATTGGGAGGAATGAGTGAAGCCCAGAAGACTATGCATAATGCTGAAAAGAAAGCATATGCCTTGTTGACTCAGTCAATACCTACATATATATTTCATTAGTTTTCTGAGAACAAGCAGTCTAAGAAGTTATAGGAAGCCTTAGAAAAGAGATATGAAGGCAATGCAACTCTGAAGGCACTCATGGCAAAAGCTCTTAAAAAAGAATTCGATAATTTCTCACCAATTGGAAAGGAGAGCTTAGATGATATCATCGACAGATTCTATCATCTTATGGGTGAGTTACACACTCATGGTGTGGTTACATCCATGGAAGCCAAAGTCTCTAGCTTTGCTGATGGGTTACCAGACAAATGGGATCCATTTGTGTCCAGTTTAAGACAAAATGAGACTCTTGCTACCTTGGACATAAATGACTTCATTTTAAAGCTCAGAGAGGAAGAACTGCATCAGAAATACAAGTCAAAGAAAGGATCATACGCTCAGAATCCTGCTTTATACAACTCAGTTCCAACTCCTACTACGTCAGGTGCACCATTACAAACTGCTTTTGTATCTAACTCCTCTGCTCCTTCTCGGTGCAGCCCATCAGGTACCGACACGTCCGGGTCATCTGGAACCCACTATATAGTTTCTGAGGAAAATGCTACGAAGTTAAAGACTGAGAATCTTGGGAATGTGACTGTGGAAGTAGCAAAAGAGCATATGGTCCTTCTAGCTGCAGTTGTCCAATCTTATGATGGTCTGGTTGCTGGAAAGATTGGAAACTATCATCTTGCTGATGAAGATTACGAGCAAGTTGATGAAACTGAGTTAGAGCGCATGGATATCATGTGGGCCTTGGCTAGTGCTGTGAGAAGAGCAAAGAGGTTTGTGAAGAAGATGGGACAAAACATGGTGGGAACTAAAGATACTATATTTGGATTTGACAAAACGAAGGTCACGTGCTTCAACTGTTGTGAAAAAGGGCACTTCAAGCGGGAGTGTGTTAAGCCCAAGAAGACAGGAAATGGAAATCCATTTCCCTCTTTAAATCGTCAGGAAAAGGATAAGATTAGGGCATCAACAACAAGTAAAGATTCTAAAGCTTTGGTTGCTTAAGGTGATGAAGGGCAAGACTGGTCCTTCCGATTCGTATCCAAGGGTGAATCTAATGTTGTTTTTGTCGACACCTTGGATGATGGATCTGCAAGTGAGGGAGACACATTAGCTGAGCATTCACGTTCAGATGTTGAAGAAGCTATGGATGTAGTTGATCACTTAATGGAAGAAGAGCTTAGTGCAGCAAACACAGAATATCAATAATCCAGGTATTAATGATGTGTGATACCTCTGGGACACCCAAGCCAGTTAAGGCTTGGGTCCCAAACTTGAACTAATAATTTCCTTTGTATGTGCAGGGTGTCCATTACAGCGCTATCACTAATACATGGATTATTGATAGTGGGGCGTCCAGGCACATGACCGGGAATTCGTCTCTCCTTTTCAACGTCAAACAAATTAACGGGGGACACGTATCATTTGCTGGAAATAAAGGAGGATATATCACCGCTCAAGGCGAAGTGGGAAATGAGAAAGTCAAGTTTGATAAGGTCAACTATGTTCAACAATTGCAAAATAACTTGTTTTCTGTCTCCCAAATCTGTGATAAAGGATTCAAAGTTGTATTCGACAACAAGAAGTGTCATATACTGAAGAAGGAGTATGTCATCGAGGAGGATAAAGTATTAATGTCAGCTTCAAGATATAATGATCTGTATGTCTTGGATCTATCAAAAGCCTCCATAACTAAATCGATTGCACAGTGCTTCCTGTCAAAGGCAACAGAAAGGGAGTCAGTCTCGTTGCATAGAAGAATGGGACACATCAATCCGAGGAAGATGAACCATCTGGTTCAGAATGATCTGGTAGAGGGAGTTACTGTCAAGAAGTTCCAGCTTCCAGATTTCTATGTCTCTTGCAAGAAAGGGAAATAGACCAAGAAGTCTCACAAAGCAAAGAAAGTCAACTCTATCAAAATTCCACTCAAGCTTCTACACATGGATCTATTTGGCCCAGTTAGCACAAGGAGTATTGTCGAAGACCAGTATTGCTTTGTCATGACTGATGATTACTCTATATTCTCTTGGGTAATGTTTTTGAAAGCCAAGTTTGAAACGTTTAAATCATTCAAGCATCTGGTTACGACACTGGAATCTCTCTACAAGCTGAAAGTTAGAAAGATTCGATCAGACAATGACACAGAGTTCAAGAATCAGTGGATGGAGACGTTCTGTTGAGAGAAATGTATTGTTCATCAATTCACTTCTGCATATACTCCGCAGATGAACGGTGTCGCTGAGAGGAAGAATCGAAGTCTGATTGAGACTGCAAGGACAATGCTAGCCGATTCAAAACAGCCTATTCAATTCTGGAACGAGGCAGTAGCTAATGCTTGTTATACTTTGAATCGGGTTCTGGTGGTCAAACGTCATGGAAAGACATGTTATGAATTACTCCAACGACGTAAACCTAACTTGGAGTATCTCGAACCGTTCGGTGCACCTTGCATGTTATTAAAGAAGAATCAGAGTGGAAAATTTTGTGAGAAGGAAGAAGAAGGTATTTTCTCGGCTACAGTATACCAGACAAGCGAGTTTACAACAACTTAACGGGTCAGGTAGAAGTGTGGTGTAACGTTGATGTTCAAAGATTCACCACCCCGTGTTGGAAAAGGACCTTCCTTCTTCTTCGACTATGATGGATTCTTCAAGTCCTTCAATCTACCATCTTCCCATTCTGAAGATGACTTAGCTGCTCGGATGATGTATGATGTGTTGAACTCTGCGACATTAGACACTACATCGTCTGCTCTATTAGATGATACTTCAAGCCCTTCAGGGGAAGAACTTGAGGTAAGTGATTCTTCTTCTGATGATGAAGCGGTTGAGACCACAAACGTGGATCAGACAGAACAGGTTCCTGCTACTACAAGTACACCCTCAGCTGAACCTGAAGCTGCTGACACGTCGGAACCTCACACTCCAACAACAAATGAGATTCCAAATCTGGATAATGTGGTAGTTGTTCCCACCACTTCTGGAACTCAGGTACATGTTCATCATTCCCTGGACAACATCATCTGGGATATTCTATCAGGAGTTCAAACTAGAAATCAGTTATATTCAGCTAATTATGCAGCAGTGATGGAAAAGGGCTATATTCATGATGGTGCCTATCGATGCTTTGTATCTAAGTTGAGCCTAAGTGTGTAAGCGAGGCATTACAAGATGAGTCATGGGTAAGTGCTATGCAAGAAGAACTCCTTCAATTCAAAAAGTTAGGAGTCTAGACACTTGTGGACGGACCAAAAGGTGCAAAGGTAATTGGCACTAAATGGGTTCTTCGTTGCAAGAAAGATGACCAAGGGGTCATAATTCGAAAAAGGTTCGGCTTGTCGTTCAAGGGTTTAGGCATGTCAAAGGCATTGACTACAATGAAGTGTTTGCACCTGTGGCAAGGATGGAAGCTATTCGTATATTCCTAGGCTATGCATCCTAAATGCAAATCAAAGTTTATCAATTGGATGTGAAAAGTGCCTTCCTTCATGGTGAGATTCGTGAAACAGTATACGTAAGTCAACCCGAGGGATTTGAGGACCCTTATCATCGGGATTTGAACTATTTAAATGGCACATTTTACTTTAGAAAATTTTATTTTCTTGATAAAAGGTCTTAAAAACTGTTCTCATAAAAGTATGTATTTTAGTATGCATATCACCCCAAAACATTGAAAATGGGTAAAGGAGGGGTCTAGAACTCACCTGAACTTGTCCAATAGCTTAAATTCTAAGCCTCTTAAGCTATAGCCTGAATACTCTAGCTGCACAAAATTTAATATGCAAAAACGTCATTTTCTTCATAGTTTCGCCCACAGTTTCACTGGTAATTTCGCTGCCAGTTTGGCTGGCAGTTTCGCTACCAGTTTCACTGGGCAGCACATCTGTCAGTTTCGCTGGACAGATTCGCTGGCATGTGTAAGGCCCTGTTCCCGGGAACCTCACAGTTGGTCGTCATCACCCATAAAACATACATTTAATATAACTTAATAAAAATCTTGCAGCGGAAACTTTGAATTTACTATAAATGCTTTTGCAAAGTAATACAACACCCATTACAAAATATCGTTTGTTTGCATTACAATACAAAAACATTAAAAAAAGAATGCCATCCCAAAAGAGCTGAGTAGCCGCCTCGTGCCATCCTCAGCAACACTACCTGCCAACTGGAAAACACATAAAAGTCAGCGTTGCTGAGTGAGTTCTAGTTTTATAATAAAACATACTTTTACTTATTTATAAGTATCCTTTCGTGCATGCGTTCATACATCATACGTACATAGAGATAATATTCGTTATTATCTTCATCATTCGTTATTCATCGTTATCTTTAGCTTCTCGTATGGATTCTGTCAGGCTTTACCCACTTCATAGCACTTGGCTATGATTACTGTGGTCGAATGACAAGAATCCCGTTCATACTTACTTGCACATTGAAAGGTGAATTGTACCAATACCATATGCTACACCCCGATCGTTATTAGCTACCGGGCCGAAGTCAACATATGAACAACAAAACGTATGCCACGGTACTTGAGGTAAGCGGTAGAGGTACCATGACCATGGTCAATCACAGAGAAGGACCAATCGCGTTATTCAATGCTTGCAAGACATAATTCGTTCATTCATTAATGCATGTATTCATCATCATTCTTCTTTTCGTTCATTCGTTAATACATGCATTCATCATCATGTTCCTCTTTCATTATCTTTCACTTTACGTTACATAATACTTCATTTGTTCATTCTCATTATTCGTAAAGTTTTGGAAAGATAAGCATACACAATTACAAGGAACATACATACTCATCATACATTCATCATCATACATTCATCATCATAGATAGCATCATACATACGTAATCATACGTAGCATCATCACTCACATTGCATAACGTCCTAGTCAACAGTCAGGTGAAACCCTACTGCACAAACTCCAAGAAAAGAAATCTGTAAAAAAAAGTCTAAGTATTTGGGCGTAAGAGCCCTGTTAGGCGTTTCACCACTGTTGGACTTACCAGCCTACACTTAGAAAATTTTTCAACCCTGGGCGTATGAGTACTGCTGGGCGTATGAGCCCTGTGGGACTTTTCACCCTACACTTAGAATAATCATCTGGTCATACGACCACCCTGTTGGGCGTATAAGCACTATTGGACTCTTCACCCTACACTTAGAATAATCATCTGGTCATACGACCACCCTGTTGGGCGTATGAGCACCATTGGACTCTTCACCCTACACTTAGAATAATCACCTGGTCATACGACCACCCTGTTGGGCGTATGAGTCCTATTGGACTCTTCAACACACTTAGAAAAATTATTTGGTCATACGACCACCCTGTTGGACGTATTAGCAACCTGGACATGTATCTAATTCATATTCCAAATCCCAAACATCATAATGCCTAGTTCTAAACATGCTCACATGATTCTATGCAAAACTTAACATAAACACATACATTCATACATTCAAATCATACGGGTATAAAACCCAAGTTTTATAAAAACATACTTACATGCATTTTCCAGCCCCAAAACATTTAAAACAGGTAAAAAGGGGGTCTAGAAACTCACCTTTGCAGTCTCTCGGGTATGACTCCTTCAAAACCCGTTTGCTACAAGTTGAACACCTTGAATCCGATTTCTTCTTCTTTCTCTCTCTAAGAATCGAAGTCCCTGCTGTTTCTCTCTCTAAAAACCGAATGCAAAGAAGTGTGAAGGGGGTTATGGGCGGCCATACCTTCTTTTACACCAACTTTTCAATGATTTTGTCCTTTTGGCACTTTTTACCCCTTAACTTTAAGTTGACTTCCGTTTCCTTCCTTTTTCTTTCTATTTTATTCTTTTATTTCTTTAAAAGAAATTACGGGTGTTACAAGTCCACCCCCCTTATATAGGTTTCGTCCCCGAAACCTGTTATTCCTCAAACAGATGTGGGTAGTGCTGTCTCATTTCCTCTTCAGTCTCCCACGTAGACTCGGATCCCTTCCTGTGCTTCCACTGTATACGCACAAGAGGAACCACTTTATTCCTTAACCTCTTCTCCTTACGATCAATGATTGCCACTGGTTGCTCCACGTAGTTGAGCCGCTCATCCACCTCGATATCCTCCAGTGGTACAACCATGCCTTCATCAGCTAAGCACTTTCTCAGAGGAGATACATGGAATGTGGGATGAATTCCACTTAACTCATCTGGCAATTCAAGTCGATAGGCCACCTCTCCTACCTGTGCGATAATTCGGAAAGGTCCTATGTACCTCGGGCTTAGCTTACCTCGTTTCCTAAATCTAATGATTCCTTTCCAAGGTGAGACCTTCAACATAACTCGGTCACCAACCTTGAACTCTATCAGTCTTCGCCTCTTGTCAGCATACGACTTTTGCCTATCTTTCGCCGCCTTCATGAAGGCTTTGATCTTTTCCAGCTTTTCAGTCGTTGCTTCAATTACCTCGACACCTCCCAACTCTTTCTGCCCAATGTCTCCCCAGCACACGGGTGTCCTACATCTCCTACCGTATAGCATCCCGTAAGGTGGCATGCCAATGCTGGCGTGATAACTGTTGTTGTAAGAGAATTCCGCTAACGGCAGGTGGTTGTCCCAACTTCCTCCAAAGTCGATCACGCACGCCCGAAGCATGTCTTCGAGGGTTTGGATCGTCTTCTCAGACTGACCGTCTGTCTGAGGGTGATATGCTGTACTAATGTGTAGTCTCGTCCCCATCGCATCATGAAATCTTTTCCAAAACTTGGAGGTAAACCGGGTGTCACGATCAGACACAATAGACACCGGCACACCATGACGAGCTACAATTTCTTTGATGAACAGATCCGCCAATATCTCGGATGAGTACGTTTCGCGGATCGGTAGGAAGTGGGCACTCTTTGTCAAGCGGTCAACTATCACCCATATGGAATCATACCCTTTTGGGGTACGTGGGTAACTTCGTGATGAAGTCCATGGTGATGTGCTCCCACTTCCACTCGGGTATATCCAACGGTTGGATCTTCCCGTAGGGCTTCTGGTGTTCCGCCTTCACTTGTAAGCAAGTCAAGCACTTACTTACGTACTCCACTACGTCGCGTTTCATACCCGGCCACCAATAGTCTTTCTTCATATCGTGGTACATTTTGGTAGCACCGGGGTGAATGGAGTATCGGGTGTTATGGGCCTCGTCCATAATCTTTTCACGTAGATCCCCGTATCGAGGAATCCACATTCGCCCAAATCGGGTCTTAACACCAAGAGTGTTCTCAACCAATTCCGTAACTAGGCCTCTCATCCTTTAGGAGTTAAGACGATCTTCTTTCAAAGCCTCGTCTTGGAACTCCTTAGCCTGTGTCATCACATCGGGGGTCATGATCAGCTGATAAGCCTTCACCCGAATCGGCTCAGGTCATTCTTTTCGACTAAGGGCATCGGCCACCACGTTGGCCTTGCCCGGATGGTAATGGATTTCATAATCATAATCCTTTATTAGTTCCAACCATCGTCTCTGCCTCATGTTAAGATCTTTCTGCTCGAAAAAGTACTTCAAGCTTTTGTGGTCGGTGAAGATTGTGCACTTCGTCCCGTATAGATAGTGCCGCCAAATCTTCAACGCGAAAACCACCGCAGCTAATTCTAGATCGTGTGTGGGATAGTTGGCTTCGTGGATCTTCAGTTGTCGAGATGCATAGGCGATCACCCTTCCACGTTGCATCAACACGCAACCTAGCCCGGAATAAGATGCATCTGAATAGACCACTAAGTCTTCATTCCCCTCGGGCAAAGTCAAAAAAGGAGCTTGTGTTAGTCTTGCCTTCAACTCCTCAAAAGCCGTCTCCTGCTCTCGACCCCACACGAATTTCACGTCCTTACGAGTCAATTTTGTCAAAGGTGAGGCTATCTTTGAAAAGTCTTGAATAAATCTCTTATAATAGCCCGCCAATCCCAAGAAGCTACAATTTCAGATGGCGTCTTTGGTGATTTCCATTGCATCACAGCCTCAACCTTTGCTGGGTCCACCATGATTCCCTCTGCATTTACCACGTGACCCAGAAATTGCACCTCGCGTAGCCAGAAAGCACATTTGGAGAACTTAGCATACAGTTTCTCCCTTCTCAAAGTCTCCAATACTTCCCGAATGTGACCGGCATGCTCTTCTTCGCTCCTCGAATAAATCAGGATATCATCAATGAACACAATCACTGATTTATCTAACATTGGCCGACACACTCGGTTCATCAGATCCATAAAAGCAGCTGGTGCGTTAGTTAGACCAAATGACATAACGAGAAACTCATAGTGTCCATAACGCGTACGGAAAGCTGTTTTAGGAATGTCCTACTCCTTTACCTTCAATTGATGGTAGCCAGATCGAAGATCTATCCTCGAGAACCAACTGGCACCCTGGAGCTGGTCGAACAAGTCATCGATCCTCGGTAACGGATACCGATTCTTTATGGTCAACTTGTTCAATTCACGGTAGTCGATACACGTTCTCATGCTACCGTCCTTCTTTTTCACAAATAAGACCAGAGCACCCCAAGGAGAGATACTCGGTCTAATGAAGCCCTTGTCAAGCAACTCCTTCAGTTGCTCCATCAACTCCTTCATCTCCGTAGGAGCTAATCGATACGGTGCCTTGGCGACAGGTTGGGCACCGGGTATTAAGTCAATTTGAAATTCAATTTCGCGGTCAGGTGGCAATCCCGATAAGTCTTCCGGGAACACATCTGGAAACTCACACACAACCGGAACGTCGGATAGTTGTGGTGTTGGCGTTTCCACATCCTTCACATAACATAGGTAGGCGTTGCACCCACGCCTCATGCACTTCCCCGCCACCGCCATCGAAATCACCTTCGGATCACCGTTACCCGATCACCGTATATTGTCACCCGACTTCCGTCAGATGCCGTCAATCTAATCATCTTCTTTCGACATACGATATTAGCTTCATAGGTTGCCAACCAATCCATCCCTAGTACTACATCAAATCCACCTAGGGGCATCACATGTAATCTAGCAGCAAACCTATGACCTTCTAATTCTATGGTACAGTCCTCTATCACATCAGTAACTCTAGTGGACTTACCAATAGCAGTTTCTACATAAAAAGGCTCACTAATGCATTTACTACTAACAGGCAATTTAGCACAGAAAGTAGCAGAAATGAAACTCCTACTAGCACCAGAATCAAATAATACAGAAGCAAGAGTTTGATTTACTAGAAACATACCTGACACCACATCGGGGTCCGTCCTAGCCTCTTCCTGCGTCATAGTGAAAGCCCTGGCGCTTGCTCTCGGACCTTCACTTCCCGTCTTCTTTACCCCTGAAGCCTCAGCCCTCGGCTTCTTACAGTCCCTGCTCATATGACCGCCTTCCCCACAGTTAAAACACTTGCCCATCCGGCAATCCTTTTATATATGTCCCGTCTTCCCACACTTAAAGCAGATGTTGGATCCCCATTTGCACTCCCCTGAGTGCTCCCTTCCACACTTACCACACTTCCTCACCCCAGCTCCCGTCACGACCACACGGTGATCATCCACCCTCGCCTTCTTGTTACTCGTCGAAGTATCACCCGACCAAATCTCTTCCCCTGCCAGTTTTTCTCTCCACTTCCTTTCTTGCTACCCTTAGCCTTTACCAACACAGCCCGTTCATCGAATAACCTTCCCGCCAAATCCACTGTCGACCTGAAAGTGCTTGGTCGGGCAGAAATCAAGTGCCAACGAATTTCAGCTGGCAACCCCTGAATATACCGGTTGATCTTTCGAGACACCGGCGTCACCTGCTCCGGCACCAACAGCGCCAATTCGTTAAACTTGGTGGTATATTGTTGGTGGGTCATCGTCCCCGCCTCTAACTGCAGGAACTCTCTCTCAATTCTATCCATTTCCCGACGAGGACTGAATTCCTCAATCACCAACCTTTTTAACTCAGCCCACTTCATCTTCCCTATAGCCCTACTACCCTTGGCTTGGACTATATTTTCCACCAGCACAAAGCCGACCCTGTGAAAGAGTGGGTAGCAAACTTCACCTTCTTGCCCTCCTGGCAATCACTAATATCGAGGACAGCTTCCATTTCCATCACCCATTGGTGAGCATCAGTGGCAGTACTAGAACCATCAAAAGTTGGGGGCTTGCACCTCATGAATGCCCCGTAGTTACCACCCCGGGCTGTCTCCCGTAACTGTTCTTCTTCCTCTTCCTCTTCATCATCGGATAATACTGTTTCTGCTTCTGTCTGTTGCTGTCTACCCGAGGACCGATTCCTCCCTCGTCTCTCATCATTACGTACTGCCTTTATCACCTCGGTCACTACAGACGGTAAGATCGTCTGCATGACCTGATGTACTTCCTCAACCACTGCCTCTTTTACCGAGGCTCTCAAATTCGCGCTTTCGTCTGCCTCCTCCTGATGAGGAGTCTCGTTTTCCTCATGAACTACTTTCTCTGTCCTAAGTCTTCCTCGCGTGTTACGCGGTTCATCTCCACGTCCACCGCCACGGGAAGCTTTAGATGATCTACCACTGACCATCTTCTATCACACTGGAAGATTTAAACACCAACACGGTCATTCAAGGAAATAGCTCAGTTTATGTCAAGTATAGTAAGTCCCTAATTACAGTGGCCAGTTGTGATTAGCCACTTACTTTACTCTTCGCACCCCGAGCATTACCTGTCCTGACTACATTAGTATCTAAGTCTAACAGTACACATAAACACATATCATGCGCACGAAATCATGATTAACTTTAATAAAAATACCTGATGGCACGCAACTACTCAGATGGCATTCTCTTCCTTTCTGTCCCATTTTCAGTTTAAGTTTAGGTTTATTTTAAAAATTTACCCATTTCACTTAAACTTTGGCTCTGATACCAACTTGTAAGGCCCCGTTCCCGGGCACCTCACAGTTGGTCGTCATCACCCATAAAACATACATTTAATATAACTTAATAAAAATTTTGCAGCGGAAACTTTGAATTTACTATAAATGCTTTTGCAAAGTAATACAACACCCATTACAAAATATCGTTTGTTTGCATTACAATACAAAAACATTAACAAAAGAATGCCATCCCAAAAGAGCTGAGTAGCCGCCTCGTGCCATCCTCAGCAACACTACCTGTCAACTAGAAAACACATAAAAGTCAGCGTTGCTGAGTGAGTTCTAGTTTTATAATAAAACATGCTTTTAATTATTTATAAGTATCCTTTCGTGCATGCGTTCATACATCATACGTACACAGAGATAATATTCGTTATTATCTTCATCATTCGTTATTCATCGTTATCTTTAGCTTCTCGTATGGATTCTGTCAGGCTTTACCCACTTCATAGCACTTGGCTATGATTACTGTGGTCGAATGACAAGAATCCCGTTCATACTTACTTGCACATTGAAAGGTGAATTGTACCAATACCATATGCTACACCCCGATCGTTATTAGCTACCAGGCCGAAGTCAACATATGAACAACAAAACGTATGCCACGGTACTAGAGGTAAGCGGTAGAGGTACCATGACCATGGTCAATCACAGAGAAGGACCAATCGCGTTATTCAATGCTTGCAAGACATAATTCGTTCGTTCATTAATGCATGTATTCATCATCATTCTTCTTTTCGTTCATTCGTTAATACATGCATTCATCATCATGTTCCTCTTTCATTATCTTTCACTTTACGTTACATAATACTTCATTTGTTCATTCTCATTATTCGTAAAGTTTCGGAAAGATAAGCATACACAATTACAAGGAACATACATACTCATCATACATTCATCATCATACATTCATCATCATACATAGCATCATACATACGTAATCATACGTAGCATCATCACTCACATTCCATAACGTCCTAGTCAACAGTCAGGTGAAACTCTACTGCACAAACTCCAAGAACAGAAATCTGTAAAAAAAAGTCTAAGTATTTGGGCGTAAGAGCCCTGTTAGGCGTTTCACCACTGTCGGACTTACCAGCCTACACTTAGAAAATTTTTCAACCCTGGGCGTATGAGTACTGCTGGGCGTATGAGCCCTGTGGGACTTTTCACCTTACACTTAGAATAATCATCTGGTCATACGACCACCCTGTTGGGCGTATGAGCACTAGGACTCTTCACCCTACACATAGAATAATCATCTGGTCATACGACCACCCTGTTGGGCGTATGAGCACTATTGGACTCTTCACCCTACACTTAGAATAATCACCTGGTCATACGACCACCCTGTTGGGCGTATGAGTCCTATTGGACTCTTCAACACACTTAGAAAAATTATTTGGTCATACGACCACCCTGTTGGACGTATTAGCAACCTGGACATGTATCTAATTCATATTCCAAATCCCAAACATCATAATGCCTAGTTCTAAACATGCTCACATGATTCTAGGCAAAACTTAACATAAACACATACATTCATACATTCAAATCATACGGGTATAAAACCCAAGTTTTATAAAAACATACTTACATGCATTTTCCAGCCCCAAAACATTTAAAACAGGTAAAAAGGGGGTCTAGAAACTCACCTTTGCAGTCTCTCGGGTATGACTCCTTCAAAACCCGTTTGCTACAAGTTAAACACCGTGAATCCGATTTCTTCTTCTTTCTCTCTCTAAAATCGAAGTCCCTGCTGTTTCTCTCTCTAAAAACCGAATGCAAAGAAGTGTGAAGGGGGTTATGGGCGGCCATACCTTCTTTTACACCAACTTTTCAATGATTTTGTCCTTTTGGCACTTTTTACCCCATAACTTTAAGTTGACTTCCGTTTCCTTCCTTTTTCTTTCTATTTTATTCTTTTATTTCTTTAAAAGAAATTACGGGTGTTACAGCATGAGTGCCCAACTTTCGTTGGAATTTCCTAGTTTCGCAATGTCTAAGGTCAGCCTAAGTACTTAGCGAAGCTATCAGCGAAACTGTAGTTTCGCTGTAGCGAAACTGTAGTTTCGCTAGGATTCTCCTAGTTTCGCTGGATAAATGAACAGTTTCGCTGGATGAATACTTAAATTTGCTGGATCGGGGCCCATTTTCGCTGGATGAATAAAAACTAAGAACCAGCCCGTTTTTAACCCAAAATCTTAACTTTTTACGTCCAAATCCTTGGTTTACCTTCCATGAAACCAGATCTTGCCTTTTTACACGTTTTCATACGTAAAAATTTGACCTTTATGTGTTTCTTTGAACTTTTCAAAATCCCAAAACCCTAGAATCTGGGTTTGATCTACAGAAGGTCTTAGAGGTCGATTCTTACCTTGTTTTGTTGCTCTTTCCTTGTGTTTTGCTGCTCCAATCACCCAGCTCTCCAATCCTTCAACCCTTCAAACTCCAAATCTTGATTTTCTTCACTTTCTCTCTCTACTTTCTCTCTCTACGAATTAGGTGGCTAGGGTTGCAAGGTGATGGAATGGAACTGATTATGCATGTTTAAGGGCTGATTAGGGCCCTTAAACCCATCAAGCCTAGCCCATTAAGGCTAATTTGATCCATAGCCCACTAATTTACCCCTTTAATTTTTTAAATTAACCCTTAAAAGCCCATTATTATTAAATGGCTTGTTTCGGGAAATTTCGGGGCGTTACAAGTCTCCCCCCTTATTTAGGTTTCGTCCTCGAAACCTGCCTCGTCGTTAAACAGATTGGGGTATTGTCGTCTCATTTCCTCATCGGATTCCCAGGTGGCATCTGACCCCTTTCGATGTTTCCATTGCACCTTGACTTGCTTGACAATTTTATTTCTCAGTCGTTTCTCCTTCTGGTCCAGTATAGGCACTGGTTGCTCAACATAGTTCAGCTTTTCGTCCACTTCGATGTCATCTAGAGGCACGACTGCCTCACCTGGTGCTAGACATTTTCTTAGGTGCGACACATGAAAGGTAGGGCGAATCCCACTTAGTTCTTCTGGAAGGTCTAGCCTGTAAGCTCCATCCCCAACTCTGCTAGTACCTTAAATGGTCCGATAAACTTGGGACTCAGTTTCCTCCTCCTCCTAAATCGGATAATCCTTTCCATGGCAACACTTTTAACATTACCTGTCCCCCACGCTAAATTCTATTGGTCTCCTTCTTTTGTTGGCGTATGACTTCTGTCTATCCTTTGCAGCATTCATATACGCCTTGATTTTCTCCAACTTTTCTGTGATGGCTTCCACGACTTCCAAGCTCCCTAGTTCCTTCTGACCGACATCACCCCAACAAATAGGAGTTCTGCACCGTCGACCGTACAATAACTCGTATGGGGGCATTTTAATACTGGCGTGGTGGCTGTTGTTATAGGAGAACTCTGCTAGTGGCAAATGATCATCCCAGTTACCGCTGAATTCGATAACGCATGCCCGAAGCATATCTTCCAGTGTCTGGATCTTTCTTTCCGATTGCCCATCGGTCTGCGGGTGGTATGTGGTACTAACGTGCAACCTCGTACCCATTTCTTCATTGAACTTTTTCCAAAACTTTGAGGTGAACCGCGTATCTCTATCTGAAACAATCGATACGGGAATACCATGCCGCACCACAACTTCTCGGATAAACATTTTAGCAAACTTTTCTGAACTAATTGCTTCCTTGATTGGCAGGAAATGCGCACTCTTAGTCAGTCTATCAACTATCAACCATATCGCGTCGTGGCCTTTTGTCATGCGCGGTAATTTAGTGATGAAGTCCATGGTAACATGTTCCCACTTCCATTCTGGTACTTCTAATGGCTGAACATAACCATAAGGTCTTTGGTGCTCAGCCTTCACTTGTAGGCACGTTATACATTTATTCACATATGCAACCACATCTCTCTTCATCCCAGGCCACCAATAATCTTTCTTCAAGTCGTGGTACATCTTATTTGCCCCTGGGTGTATTGAGTAGCGGGTCTTATGCGCTTCATCCATAATCTTTTCTCGCAAGTCGCCATGCCTCGGAACCTATATCCTGCCGTGGAAGGTCTTAACACCCAAGGTGTTCTCTACCAATTCATGTACTTTTCCCACCATCCTTTCCTTCTTGATTTGTTGCTCTCTCAAAGCGTCCATTTGAGCTCCACTTATCAATCTCATAACATCTGGGGGTCACTCCTAGTTGGCACGCCTTCACCTGAATTGGTTCATATCCATCCTTTCGGCTCAGGGCATCGGCTCCCACATTCGCCTTACCCGGGTGATAATGGATTTCACAGTCGTAATCCTTTATCAGCTCCAACCACCTCCTCTGTCTCATATTTAGGTCTTTCTGCTCAAAGAAATATTTCAGACTTTTGTGGTCGGTAAATATGGTGCACTTAGTTCCATACAAATAATGTCTCCATATCTTCAATGCGAACACTACTGCGGCTAGTTGTAAATCGTGAACCGGGTAATTAACCTCCGTGTCCATTAGTTGTCTGGACGCGTAAGCTATAACCTTTCCTCTTTGCATTAACACACAGCCTAACCCGCAGTAAGAAGCATCGGAGTATACCGTTAGGTCTTCATCTCCCTCCGGTAGGGTTAGTACAGGAGCTTTAGTTAGTCTAGCCTTCAGTTCCTGAAACGCGTCTTCCTATTCTTTTCCCTAGTCGAACACTACGTTCTTCCTCGTTAACCTTGTTAATGGGGAAGCTATCTTTGAGAAGTCTTTGATGAACCTTCTATAATAGCCAGCCAATCCCAAGAAACTACGGATCTCGGATGGCGTCCTTGGGGAATTCCATTGCGTAACTGCTTCAACTTTCGCTGGATCAACCATAACACCCTCGGAATTTATAATGTGCCCTAAAAACTGCACCTCCCGTAGCCAGAAGGCACATTTAGAGAACTTCGCATACAGTTTCTCCCTTCGTAAAGTTTCTAACACCTCCTTGATATGACAAGCGTGGTCTCCTTCGTTCTTCGAGTATATCAAGATATCGTCAATGAAGACTATTACTGATCTGTCCAACATCGGGCGACACACGTGATTCATTAAGTCCATAAATGCCGCAGGAGCATTGGTTAGCCCGAAAGACATAATCAGAAACTCATAGTGGCCATAGCGCCTTCGGAAGGCCGTCTTTAGGATATCTTGCTCCCTTACCTTTAGTTGATGAGATCTGGATCGGAGATCTATTCGGGAGAACCAGCTTGCCCCTTACACCTGATCAAACAGATCGTCTATCCTGGGTAGAGGGTATCGATTCTTCACGGTCAGCTTATTCAATTCCCTGTAATCTATACACATCCTCATGTCGTCATCCTTCTTCTTCACAAACAACACTGGAGCACCCCACGGAGAAATGCTGGGCCTAATGAAACTTTTGTCAACAAGTTCTTGTAGTTGTGACATGAGCTCCTTCATCTCGGACGGGGCTAGGCGGTAGGGTGCTCTGGCAATGGGCTGGGCTCCTGACAGTAAATCAATCTGAAACTCTATCTCCCTGTTCGGTGGTACTCCGGGCAGATCCTCCGGGAATACGTCAGGAAAGTCCCGCACCACTGGTACATCGGACAACTCCTTCGCTTTATCTTTAACATCCTTGACGTACGCTAGATAAGCTCCGCACCCTCGCTCATACATTTCTCCACCTTGATCATGGAAATGATTCTTGGAACCTTGCAATCATTATCACCGTAGATCGTAACCGGACAACCATCTGGAGCCGTTAATCGGATTATCTTTTGTTGACATACTATGTTAGCATCGTGGGCAGCTAACCAACCCATCCCTAGTACAACATCGAAACCTCCTAAGGGCATGGCAAACAATTGTGCGGGAAAGTAATGACCTCCTAGTTTAATGTGGCAATCCTCTATCACTCTGACTATTCTAATGGACTTACCATCGGCTGTTTCTACTTCGAAGGCATCATCTATTTCCTTAGTTTGGGCATCTAGTGTAGCACAGATGGATACGGATACAAAACTCTTACTGGCAGCACTATCAAATAATATGGAGGCACAAACATCATTGACATGGAACCTACCTGACACTACGTCCGGGTCTTTCCTTGCTTCCTTCGTGTTCATGGTGAAAGCCCTTGCCCTGACCTTGGACTTTCCATCATCCCCCTTGTCATTATCCCCGCTTGTTCCCGAGCCTCCCGACTTGGTTTTCTTGCAGTCACTGCTGCGGTGCCCCGACTCGTGGCAGTTGAAGCACTTGTCCACCTTCGCGCACTCTCTCACTATGTGACCAGTTTTCCCACACCGGTAGCACCCAGGGCTACCTATTCGGCATTCTCTAGGATGCCTCCTCCCGCACTTCCCACACTCCTTGACTTCTTCGACCCCTTTCACAACCACTTGCTTTGCATCCACCCTTTCCTTCTTGTTTCCCGGTTGGTAGTAACCACTCCCATACCTCTTCCCATTGTTATTCCAAACTTTCCTCGTCTCGCCCACTGCCACAGGCCTACGATGATCATACAACCTTCTGCTGAGGTCCACTGCTGACCAAAAAGTGCTAGGTCGGGAGGTGACCATATCCCTATGAATGTCCAGAGGCAACCCTTGTATATACCTCTTGATCCTCTTGGATTCGGGAGTCACCAAGTCAGGCACCAGACGTGCCATTTCATTGAATTTTGTAGTGTACTCCTGGTGAGTCATATTTCCAGCCTCCAAACTCATAAACTCTTGCTCAATCTTGTCAAGCTTTCTTTCCGGGTAGTACTCCCATATCACCAACCTCTTCATCTCCAGCCACTTCATCCTCTCAATAGCCTCCTCTCTGTAAGACTCAACAATGTTATCCCACCAACACAGTGCTGGATCCAAAAGGGAATGGGAAGCAAATTTCACCTTTTGGCTTTCCCGGCACACGCTAATCTTCAGTACGGCCTGCATTTCCCTGATTCAACGCTGAGCAGTAGCAGCGTTACCAGTGCCATCAAACGTTGGGGGCTTACACCTCTGAAAATCCCCGTAGCTGCACCCCTTCACCCTCTCTACTACCTCGGAATCGTCATGGTTACCCAGACGATCTCCCTCGTCGCTCAACTTCTCAGTCTTGACCGCTCCTTTCTTATCAACCTTCTCTGAAGCCGCACTCTTTTTACTGTCGCCCTTAACCTGCTCCACAAATTCCGCAAGCAGAGCGGGCATCACTCCAGATAGGACCTGGTGCACCTCCTGGGCAATAGCTTCTTTCACTGTTTCCTTTAGTTTTGCCTGGTCGGTGGTAGGCCCCTCGGCTTTCATTTTCAACTCAACCTCCTCCTTAACTGGTTTGTCAACCGGTTTCCTGGTTGACCTTCTGGTCGGTTTCGCAGTTCCACCTGCAGTTTCTTTCGCCTTAATAGGGGGCCTTCCCCTAGTGCTTCTCCGGGTGTCCATAACTGGAACTGCTTTCTTTTGTGCCATTCTCTCTACTTCCTATAAGATTCAGAATGTCAATATTGTCTTTCAAGGCAAGTTAAGATCATGACAAGTTTAGTAAATTTTTAATAGCAGTGGCCAGTTATGATTAACTACTTACAAAACTTCTCATGCCCTAAACTTCCCTATCAAATGAACCACACTAACACTAGAACCTACTATACCTATTCTATGCACGTGTAGGTCACGTAATTTCAGGTAGGCACCACAGATAATATTTTCATACCATACCCTCGGTTCTAACTTAAATAAGAAAGCACTACCCATCAGAAATATACTTATAACATACTTTGTTACCTCTTGGCATGGAGCTTCTTGGACTGGCATCCTTGACACTTGGTCCCATTATCTATTTAAGTTTAGGTTTATAAAAATGTTTTCCCTAAGTCTCTTAAACATTGGCTCTGATACCAACTTGTAAGGCCCTCCTTTCCAGGGGGACCTCACAGTTGGTCATTGACAGCAAAACATCGATTTAAAGAAATCATTTACTCATATAGGTGTAAATATATATTGCAGCAACAAATACTGTAATTTCAATTCATTACAATTAAATATATAAACATTGTCTTTAATCTTCAAAACTATTTAAAAGTCCTCTTAAGCTTTTCTCCATCAGGGATGCTAGTCTTCTAGTACCAAGAAGCTTCAGTCCTATGCTTCTATCCCATAGCTCTAACTCTCACCTATCCACTGATATGCATACAAAAGTCAGCTTCGCTGAGTGAATTCTAGGTTTACTTTGCTAAATAACTTTTATAAAAGATATTAGCTTTATCAATTGAAAATAATCATTGTCTATCAAAATATCAATACACACAGGCTATCGCTTTATCAATACCTTATCATTTCTTATTTTATTACTCTTCTTTATCCATCAATTCTCTGTCACTATCGGTGCCTAGGCTCGCCTAGGACTTTACTGACACGCCAGTTAAGGACTTACTGTCGTACCCGATCAGGCCATTATTGTCATGCCAATTCAGGACCTACTGACCTGCCTGTTCGAGCAGGCTTTATCACTTTATCACTGGTGAGGGCACAACGAATGCAACCCTTCTTTATCAATTTGCTTGCAAGGCTATACTTTCTCACTTTATCAAGGTACACGTTATGGGCCCAATAACAGTTCTTTAAGTTTCACTTATATCTTTAGTTTTCACTACACTTAACACATAATAAGAAGCAAACTCTTAGTCTAAGCATTCACATTTCATCAATCATGAGAGATAAACTAGATAACTGACCCTCCGCGGGACAGCGGGGGTTCGGGGCGGCAGCCCCTGATAGCGGGGTTGTAGGGGCGGCAGCCCCTAGTGGGGTCCAAGGGGCAACGCCCCTGCCAGGTCAGCGCGCCCGAAAATTATTTTGAACTATTTAAATGGCACATTTTACTTTAGAAAATTTTATTTTCTTGATAAAAGGTCTTAAAAACCGTTCTCATAAAAGTATGTATTCTAGTATGCATATCACCCCAAAACATTGAAAACGGGTAAAGGAGGGGTCTAGAACTCACCTGAACTTGTCCAATAGCTTAAATTCTAAGCCTCTTAAGCTATAGCCTGAATACTCTAGCTGCATGAAAGTTAATATGCAAAAACGTCATTTTCTTCATAGTTTCGCCCACAGTTTCGCTGGTAGTTTCGCTGCCAGTTTCGCTGGCAGTTTCGCTACTAGTTTCGCTGGGCAGCACCTCTGTCAGTTTCGCTGGACAGATTCGCTAGCATGAGCGCCCAACTTTCGTTGGAATTTCCTAGTTTCGCAATGTCTAAGGTCAGCCTAAATACTTAGCGAAGCTATCAGCGAAACTATAGTTTCGCTGTAGAGAAACTGTAGTTTCGCTAGGATTCTCCTAGTTTCGCTGGGTAAATGCACAGTTTCGCTGGATGAATACTTAAATTCGCTTGATCGGGGCCCAGTTTTGCTGGATTAATAAAAACTAAGAACCAACCCGTTTTTAACCCAAAATCTTAACTTTTTACGTCCAAATCCTTGGTTTACCTTCCATGAAACCAGATCTTGCCTTTTTACACGTTTTCATAGGTAAAAATTTGACCTTTATGTGTTTCTTTGAACTTTTGAAAACCCCAAAACCCTAGAATCCGAGTGTGATCTACAGAAGGCCTTAGAGGTCGATTCTTACCTTGTTTTGTTGCTCTTTCCTTGTGTTTTGCTGCTCCAATCACCCAGCTCTCCAATCCTTCAACCCTTCAAACTGCAAATATTGATTTTCTTCACTTTCTCTGTCTACTCTCTCTCTCTCTACGAATTTGGTGGCTAGGGTTGCAAGGTGATGGAATGGAACTGATTATGTATGTTTAATGGCTGATTAGGGCCCTTAAACCCATCAAGCCTAGCCCATTAAGGCTAATTTGATCCATAGCCCACTAATTTACCCCTTTATTTTTTTTAAATTAACCCTTAAAAGCCCATTATTATTAAATGGCTTGTTTCGGGAAATTTTGGGGCGTTACATCTATCCCAATCAATTTTACTAGAAAATTTTAAGGGGCTATTGTTCGTAACCACTTGAGAATACTTCATACCAAACCAATTGGACTATTATCATCACAATAATCTCGAATCACTCTCAACTTAGTTGTGTTTCTATCCAAATCATAGCCATTCAGGCAATTGTTTACACATTCATACACGTCTACACCAGTGGAATCAAAGCCCTAATGTTGATTTGACCAACGTATTCGAATTATGTTTCGATTTGGATTATTTGATTCTAGGGTTCATATGAATTTGGGATTGTTTAATTTATGTTTTTAAACACTTTTTTATGGATTCAAACGAAATATGGGTGCTAGCCCAGCCGGTTATGTCAAGACATACCCTTAGGGGACCGGGTTTGAACCCAGGCACCCCATATATTTTTAAAAAACTCATTTTCTTATAATTTTTAGATTGATGAAAAATATTATTATATAATTATATTAATATAAAAGTAATTTTGTAAACAAAATTCATTTCAGTAAATATTAATTAACTTTTGAATATTTTTAAGGTTTAAAAAATACTTATATTATTTAATTTTAAAGGCCTTAAATGTTAAAAAATTATCATAAAATTTAATTACAAGTTCTATGTTATGTAAAAATTATTTAATTTAAATCAAACCTTAAATATATCAAATCATTTTACAAATCATTTGTACAATTAGTTACTGAATTAATTATTTTGACCAAATTAGTAAATAATTAATTATTATTCAAACTCTACCGTTATAAATTAAATGATTCTATTTAATTGTTTATCTATTATTTTCAATTTTTAATATTTTAATCAATTTGTTTTATTCTTATTCAATCAAGATGTATTATAATTTGGTGATGTTATTTTAAAACTATTTACTAAAACCCCAAATCCTAATCGCAACCCTAATTCATGTCTCGTCTTTAAATTATAATTATTCTAATCTAGGACACCATTATTAGGTTATTCGTGAGAAACTTTGATGTCTATTTACGTATTCTAAAATTCAAATCGTTTAAATCCTATCATCAATTGGGTATTCATTGCCTCTTTTTATATATTTATTATTTGGGGAATCATGTGATACTTATACAGTTAATTGTTATTCATTGTTATTTTATTTCAAAATTCAAGTCAAGACATGCTATGTTATTACTTGCAATTATGTGTGTATAGTTAGATAAACTAGATGATAACACAGTTATTAGTTCATGCAACCACGGTAATAATTATAGATCTATTGGTTTAACAAATCCACCCCATTTGTTTAGTCGCATGATGATTGAAACCAGAATCATTCATTTTATAAGGCTTTGTCTGCGGACCGAGTCAATTCGGTCATTTGGTTTGATTGTGTTGGTTTGTGTTTCCTATTACACTATTGCATTTATAAATCTTGACATTGTCATGTGAATTGATTTGTTTTCAATCATCATAATCAATCTATGTATGTATGTAAACCTATGTTTACTTACCGGCTAATTCGCTAGCTGACTCGTTACTTTTTCACTTGATTTCAATAATGCTGATTACTGGATTTCTTCATGCTCATTTAGGACTTGGACATAGTTTAATAAAGGACTTCTGTTATATTTATTGGATTGTTGTTGATTGTAATGGATTATTTAGTTAGTATTATTTGAATGAAAGTAACTTTTAATATTATTTCAACGCAATTACTACCATGTACTACAAGCAATTGACTGAATTCATCCACCCCGATGATTCCACCATCGGTTGGGGTGTGACGGATTGGTATTAGAGTCATGTTTATAGAGAATTAGGTTATTAGAAATGAAAAGACCTAGACTATAACTACGAATCTTGCAAATGAGTTATCTCATGTATTTTATATGCTTAAAAAGCATTTTATGTGCCTTGTATGCTTATACGTGATTATGTGATTATATGCTTTATGTAATTAATCCTTACACCTTGATTTCAATCAATGCACATACGGTTCTCAAATCATATTCTAAGGCGTTGTGTGCCTAAAACAAATGGTTTTCAAATTTAAAATGATGCATTATTATTCATGGTTTTCAAATCCGGTTAAAGTCTATGTCACATGACTGAAAACATGCAATGCTAGAAGAGTAGGGTCCCTGTATCGCGAGGTGCTTTTTCTCGAAAAGGTATTCATATAGATCCAAATCAACCGATTGATCCGTTTACCTTACTCGGGAACCCTTGGGGTGAGTGTCCACTTATAGGTACGCATGTCTTCATTAAAGTTGTGGTTGAACAAAAGCTTTGATAAGTTAACGTATTCGCTTTGGTATGCAAACCGAACATTTACACTCGAAACATCTCATTGATATTCTAAATCATCTTATATTTGATTTTATCTTTCAAAAATTAGAAAACCCATTATCCGATCCTTATAGAAAATTTTCATAATCTTTTAGCATGTCTTCTCATCAAAACCGATCTCATTCTAAAAACTCCGGCCTCAAGAATACTGCCATCGTGGCACGTGCAGTTGTTGCAGTCATCCGGACATAACTTACCCATCTGAATCAAGGCACTGACACTGGTGAAACCCCAGCTGCACCTAATCCTCCACTAGCTTGTACTTGCATGCACTTCAGTTCTTGTAATCCCACCAAGTTTAGCGGGACCGAAGGAGCCACTTGTCTTTTATAGTGGTTTATCGAGAACACTTTCCTTAATAGTGAGTGTAACAAGAATCTTAAGGTTCGCTATGCTACAATTGTTCTTCAAAAGAGAGCACTCATTTGGTGGAACGGGGATAAACGAACATACGAAACTGATGCTGCTCTGAAAATGACTTGGAATGAAGTCAAAAACTGACGACTCAGGAATTCTATTCGAGAAAGGAAATCACGAAATCAGAAGCTTAATTCCAGGATTTGTCCCAGGAAAATGGAGAAAACCTAGCATATACCAACAAATTTCATGAACAGGGTCTGCTTGTTCCTCATCTAGATACTCCTCTATCTCGTGCCATTAAGAAATACATTGATGGCCTTCCTATGCAAATTGAAGATATTTTCTAGGGTAGAAATCCTACAACCTTGGAAGACACTATTTGATTGGCTGCCCAATTAACCGACAACAATGTCAAAGATGGAACATTGACAAGGAAGGGAAGTAAGAAGGAAACAGAGAAGCCTTCCACTGAAACGACCAAGGAAGATGAGACTGTAACTTCTAATAATAAGAAGAGGAAGGTTAAGTCTCAAAAATTCGTTGTGGTTACTCGTATCGTTCTAGTCAATCAAGTTGTACTAACACATACACTGATTTTTGTTAATCAATCCCGGACAAAGAAACCATATATTGGACCTTTTCTGCAGTATAACAAATGCAAGTATCACCATCTTGCTCACACACAATGTCGTCAATGCACCAATTATGGTCAATTCGGTCATACTTTCAAAACGTGCAAGAATGTTGCTAAGGCTCCTGTTAATCCCCTGTCATTCAACATCCACTTATAATCATGCAAAGTCATGCATGCTACCAATATGGAGATTCAAACTATTTCCACAACCAATGCCCTCAACTCGTCAACACTATTCCTATGTCTCAAGGGCATCCTTTTAACATCAATGACCATCAGGCTCAAAACAATAACAATGTAGTGAACACTACGTTCCTAATTAATAATCAATAAGTTTTATTCTTAATTGATATCAATGCCAATAAAAGTTTGTATCCTTAGAGTTTAAGTCATTACGTGTAAGTGCCCACACCATATTTACATGTCTTTCTCATGTTCATCAAGTCATGTTTGTATTGATTTTTTACCACACTAATACGTGTCAAAACCTCCCTATCGTCTTTCATTGTTTGAAATGCAAAAGTTTGCCAGTCAAAAGTCCAATCAAATTGATGATTCTATGCACTTGTCAAGAAACCCATGATATTTTAAGTTCGAAAACTCAAACTTAGCCAAATTCCGATAGCCAAAAAATCATTAAGTTTAAACGTGGCTAGAATTCACTTGAAAACGTTAAGACAAATGAAATCCAAATATCCTCACCTTATTGCATCAGCCTCCTTGTGATTACATTTTAGGATGAAAATTCAAAAAGTAGGGGAGAGTGTAACATTTGGCCTATTTTAAAAATTCAAACTCAAATCCGAACAGTTTTGAACTTTTATACAATGGAGAAAAAATCATCATTAAATCATTTTATCAATTTCTATGATTCAAACACAATAAATACGTTATTTAATTATTATTATAAATTATGTTATTTGATTTTTATTTATTAAATCATTAATCCATTTATAATAACTTTATAATTTATAAATAATAAAGCTTTATAAAGTTATAAAGTTTTATTTGACGTTTATGAATATAATTGTTAAATTAAAATGTATAATTAAATTAAGAGGTTTATTACATGGTTTATAAAATTCATAAAGTTTTATAGATGTAATATAAAACTTAAATTAAAACATTTCACATGAAATATTAACTTTTCAAAATCTAGGGACTAAACTATAATTTATCATAAACCAAAAGTCCCAAACCCCTCCCCATCGACCCTGTTCCGGCCACATCTCCGGGCCACCATCCGGCGACACCCAAAAGCACTCGAATCCATCATTTCCAGTTGATTAGACGGTCCCAGTCATGTCGTGGGTTTGTTTCGAAACCATGGTTTCTTCCAATTCGAGTTGAATGTCTGTTTCACAATGCTTAAATCGAAACCAATTCAAATTTGTTAAACCCATTTCTGTTTCGAATTAGAATTTATTTAACCAAATAAATAATGTTTGATATTCTTCTTTAATATCCAGCGGGCAATTGACCACTATCATAATCATGATCATTGTAAACGTAAACATCTATTAATTATGATGGAAACCAAGTAATCATCCTTAATTCCAACTGAAACCCTCGAATCAAACCTCATAGTACGTTCGATTCAAAACAACATAAATTGTACCTATTAAAGTGAGGGCAAACAACGTATTTGATCACTTCAATCTATTCCAGCGCATAATTTCAGCTACCAGACACTCACACGTCAAATTGACCCTCATCTTCTTCATCAACCTCCAACATGGTCGTTCATCATCTCCCAATCAATTTTACTGGAAATTGTTAAGGGGCTATTGTTCATAACCACTTGAGAAAGCTTCATGCCAAACCAATTGGACTATTATCATTGAAATCCTCTTATATCACTCTAAACTTAGTCATGTTTCTGTCCAGATCATAACCATTCAGGTATTTGTTTACACATTCATACATGTATACATCTTGTGAATCAAAGCCCTAATATTGATTTGATCAACGTATCCGGATTGAGTTTCAATTTGGATTATTTGATTCTAGGGTTCGTATGAATTTGGGATTTGTCTATTTAATGTGTCTAAGCACTTTTTTTATTCAAAGGGCGCTATCCCAACCGGTTAAGTCAAAACATACGCCCAGGGAACCGGGTTTGATAGCGGGCACTTTCATATATTTTTAAAACTCATTTTCTTATAATTTTTAGATTTAGGAAAATTATTATTATATCATTATATTAATATAAAGTACATTTGTTATCTAAAGTCATTTCAGTAAATATTAATTAACTTATGAGTATTTTAAAGGTTTAAAAATATATATTTTATTTAATTTTAAAGGTTTTAAATGTTAAAAAAATATTATAAAATTTATTTATAAGTTCTATATTATATAAAAATTAGGCACTGTCTGCAACGGTGCAGGGGAAGACTGTTTTCATCACACCAGCCACCATCGACACTCATCTAAGGCTGGATGATGAAGAAGGTGAACTTTCCTTCCCTAAAGAAGCTGTTACTGGATCATTCAGGCCGATGGGATATGAAGGGGACTACTTAGTCAGGACCTTGAAGAAGGGCAAGGTCTCTTTCCAATGGAAGTACCTCCTGCATGTTATAATCCATTCTTTATTAAACAAACGCGGAGGATGAGATCAAATTACAGATGACTTATCCTATATAGTTAATAGGATGGTCCAAGGGGTCAAGTTCAAGTACTCTTAGTTTGTTTACACAAACTTACTTGCTAACCTAGACTCCTTAGAGTATTACATGTTCCCTAGATATGCCAGCATATTCACAACTATGAACTTGGCTCACAGTTAAGGAAAACAAGTAACCCTCTTAAATTGGGATAGATGATGCCCGACATCTTCAAAATCATGGGCAAAAGCACTATTGGTTCCTCATGGGTAGAACAGCCATTGTCCCAAAAATGTTAGAGCTCCCTACTCAAGGTGACTGTTTTGCAGCACCAGCCAATGTTAAGCCCACACCTTCATCTTCATAACCCTAATAGCCTCCAATAACCATCACGTATAAAAGAAAATCCAAGCGAACCCCTACTCAGTCTATTTAGATTGACCAGGCCCTCGTACACTCACCTATGAAGGAGGAAGTGAAGCAAGAGCTCCCATTTCCCTTAAGGTGCAAACCACTCCCATCATTTCATTAATAAGTGCTAAGGTTCCTCTTGCTAAGCCTGATGATCTCATTACCCAAGATGCAAGCCTTTACTCTGAGTCTCAAACTCAGGTGAACAACATTCAAAGGACAGTTACCATCCACAGCCTTTAGACTTATACCAACCAATCCTTTACCACTACTTCTATGATGTTGAGGATATGATACCATGAGTCTCTCTTCTCCTCCCCTGCTTAAGGAGAGATGAATGCTCCTGATACCCCCATATCCAGCCTAAATCGTTCACCCCCTACTAAGGTGGATTTTCTTGGACATGTTCAGGAGGTCATATAGAAGAGGCTCTCACTTTAGAAAGTGATTACATCATTAATACCTCCACTATTGCAACCCAGCCCGTTGACACTTTTTATGAAGCTGTCATGGAGCAGGGAAAATCTAGAGTCCAAGAACCAATATCTGATGGTGAAGGAGATGACTTCGGTTATGTTCTCTCATCCTTTCATGATTCTTCCGATGAAGATGAGGGGAGTATACAACAGAGGGTGCAAACATTGTCAAAACATGCACCTACTTGGTTTCAAAGGTTAGTCAACTGGAATCTTAGGTGGCTACCTTACAAAGGCAGGTCCTTAATCAGCAACTTGAGATCACCGATCTTAAGGTTAAGTTAGCTAAAAAGCATTCCAAGCATGTTCAACCAGGTCCACAAGAACTTATGGATATGGTGGACCTAACATGTAGCTTACTTATGCAAGTGGGTGATGCTACCAAATAGGGGAGAAAGTCTCAACTACTATCAAAGAACCTAGGAATACTACCTGGAGTATGGACATTGAGGCCTCACCATCCACACTTGAAGTTATCCATACTCAACAACCTCCTCAGGCCAAATCAATGTGGTTGTCTTAACTCAAAGATTATCTGATAAGGGATACCAAGGGCTATGTCTACCCATCCTATTCCAATGACAACCCAATAGTAGGATGGAGGTATAAAAATAATAGAAAAGCCCTTGTACTCTTTAGATTTAAGGTTCAACAAGAAGTGTTTAGTTTCAGACCCTATGATACTATGAGAGTTTTCCTCTGGTTGACCATTCACTTACTAACCCAGGTCATAATAGGTAAGCTGATAGGTTGGCTGAGAGCATCCAGGTGAGGATGCTTGAAGAGTTCAAGAGAAGATCTTATCTATATAGATAGAGGCAAGCAGGGATAACTGTTGGTCAACTGGATATTTAGGCAGACCTTAAGATTAGCTTCAAAGGGGAAACCTCAGTTGAAGGCGTAGCAGTAGAACCAGTGAACCTTGAGAGTGCAACTGTTTCAGCACCCAGTACCCTCAGTGAGACACCAGCTAGTAAAGGTGTCTCATAGCCTCTCCCTAGCCAAAGCTCAAGTGGAGCACCAAATCAAGAAATCCAAAGCTCTCTCCACCCTAAGTCACATAGGCACTGATTGACAAAGGGAAGAGGACTCTCACCTTTGAGGAGATTGAGGACAAGAAGAGGGAGAGGAAGAGGAAGGCAAGGGGAGAGGACCTGAAAGACCCCTAGCTTCATGCAAGCTGTAATTAGGCCGCCCCTAGGCCAAATACTCAGTAGGACGAGTTAAGGGAAACCAGATTGATATATCTAGGGCATAGAAACTAAAACATTAATGAAATAATCTCTCTTCCTTTGGATGAGTTGAATGAGCTAGCTGACACTAAAGTGTCAAAAGAGAGGAATGAGGCTGAGGCTGTAGAATTGCTCCTCATGATTAAAAAAGAGGGGAAAATAGAAAGACTATATAAAGCCCCTATCCTCTTTTTAGTTCAAGAAAGTCCTGAAGTAGAGACTATGACAATTGAACAAGAAACTCAGGTAGGTAGGGAACAAGATAAAAAAATATGATAATCTACCTGAGTGCTACAAGCCTTTATCAGGCAACATCCCTACTCCCTCTATCATATGAGTATATTGAGTTTGAGCACCTCAAGTAGCTAGAGCAAGAAGTTTTAAAAGAAGAGAAAGCTGCTAAGAGGAAGATGAGGGAGGAGGCTGCTAAGTCAAGAGCCACCATTAGAGCTAATCAGAAGAAGTCTGTTAACAGATGAAGATGGTGAGCTTCTTAAAGCTGTATGGGTTCTCTAGAAGGAGACCTGGTCTAATGTCTTTATCCATAATGGATGAGCACATTAGAGTGATCAAGTAGAAGATTAAGAAGGGTTACCTGATAGACATGTATTCTCCACCAAGTCAGGCTGCACCTGAAGCTGAGGTAAAGGTTAAACCCTAAGAGACAATAGTATCTGGATCTAGTGCTGAATCAAAGCCAACTTCATTTTCTAACCCATAGCAGAGTCCTGAACCTTCTCCTTCTTAAGATGTAAAGGGAAAGGACCTAACTGAGAAGGTTAAACAAGGAACATCTGGTACTCAATCCCAATCTTCTAAGTTGAAATATAGAAAGAGGAAGAGGATGGTCATTGGAAGGGACAATATGAAGAAGAAAAATTATACGACATCCACCACTTCATTTCAGGATGAGTAAGAACATCCTGAGGGTGAACAAGAAGAGGCTTCTCAACCAACTCCACTACAAGTAGAGCCTTTTGCTGCTGAGAGACCCATCATATCCTTGGCTTCTTTAGAAACCCAGATAGATGGTATGTCATAAGAAATCAAGGGGGTCAAGACATATACTTCTAACAAAAGATGCTTGACCTTCCTCTACATGATCTCTTTAACATTAGGAGGTACTTTGAGAGTCTAAGGAATAAAGATCAAGACTCAAAGTCATCATCAAGTTTTTATAGCATCACCCTAGGGGGAGTTTGTAAGTGTTAACTTAGAGGCTGATGCAAACTAAAGTTCTCTCGACAAACATTCTAAAGTATAATGGAAGTTATTTTGGAAGATTTTACAAATACACAAAGAAATTCACAAAGTGTCAAATCTTTCGAAGCCAAAAACAAATTCTTTCGAAGCCAAATATGAAGTCTTCCGAAGCATCAAAACAAAGTCTTTCAAAGCCAAGAGACTAATTTCTTCCAAAGGCAGAGAAAAATGCCTTCCCTGACATGCTTTTGACAAAGGCTGAACCACTTTTCGCTGCCATCTTTGAAGACTCACCAACTTATACAAGTTGGTGATATCACTATACTTTTGTCAATATAGATTAACGTCTTAGAGTCTATAGCTTTCTACTCTTGTACTTTTATCCTTTTTGTAACAGATTAGGATGTGAGCTATGATATGTCATAGTCACTAGTCAAAAGGAAATCTGCCTTTTTTACTTTACACTAATCATGTTGTCTAGATTAGTGTTCTAGCTGGCGTTTAAAGTATGGTCGATGTAGGATGTAGTATAAAGTGTCTCATGTACTAGTACTTTGGACTAAGCTTTTGTAATAATTTTAAAACACTTGAGAATAATATACATCATTCTTGAAAACCAATACTTGTGTTTTGCTTGTGTTCTTTACTCTTGTTCTTTGTTTCATTTGTCGGTTCCCTATTTGATTTGTTAAGTGCTGGTCTCTCCAACCTTATGAAACTCTTACATCACCCTTAACCGGTCCTTCAGGTAGTGTTGACTGCCTTTGCCCAGAAGGTGATGGGCAGTTTAGAGTCAGAAAACATGATTCTTCTAGTCTCAATAAGTGTCCTATTTCTCCTTTTAGCAATAACATTTTGTTGAGAAGTTCTAGGAGCACTATACTGTCTTGAACTACCCTTTTCATCACAAAATTAATCGAGGATTTGGTTTCTAAATTCGGTTCCTTGATCACATTTTATGATCTTAACCTTGTGATCACATTGATTCTTAATTTTTAGAATGAAGAATTTCAAGACTTCATAGGTCTCATCCTTCTAAAAAAGAAGATCCAAGTATATCTTATGAAAAATCTGTGATCACAAGACAGTATGAAGTTCTTCCTAAACTCATTACACTTGTGGGGTCAAAGAAATCCATGTCTAATACATGAATAGAAGTAGTGATGGCATTCATTTCCTTTGGCATTTGTGATATTTTGTGTTTCTTCCCTTTCAGACATGCAACAAAATGATCATCACTTGTAAACTCTTTCTTTGGCATTCTAGTTACTATAGGACCAGTGAAGGGGGTCAATGCAACAGTTTAACAGTTGTTAGGAGAGTTATAACACCTAGTAGATCAAATAGAAAACCGGTTTATGATAAAATATAGAACACAAGTAAAGAATAGAACACGAACAAGAACAAGATAATATGGTTTTCAAGAATGATATATATTTCTCTCAAATTCTTACAAGTTTTACAAAGCTTACATGTGAAATGACAAGTACATGAGATAATTTATACTACATCCCATAATGGCCATACTTTGAAGACCAGGTATAAACTGTGACAACAAGATCAAGGTAAAGTCAAAAGCTAGATGTGTTTTGACTGATGACTATGAGATGCCACAGCTCACATCCTTATCTAATACGAAAAGGATAAAAGTACAAAAGTAGAAAGTTACATACACAAAACCTTAATCGAAAGTTTGACAAATTTATGGACTTTCACCAACTCATCTAAGTTGGTGAGTCTTTATAAGTGGCAACATAAAGTAATCAACTTTTGTTAAAAGGGGATTCAGAAAAAAACATGTCTTCTCAGTCTTTGGAAAAAATCACTTTGGCTTCGGAAGACTCTGTCTTTGAAGATTCAAAACACTTCATCTTTGGCTTTAGCGGATTTAGTCTTTTGGCTTCAAAAGATTTCATACATAGCATAATTCATCGATTTGTATCAAATCTTCTAAAGTATCTTCCTTGTACTTCACATGTGCATCCTGAGAGCTCTTTGGTTGCATCATCCTCTAGGTATAATCCTTACAAAATCCCCTCAGCTGATGCTACCAAAACTAAAGGAAAACTTTGAATCTTGATCTTTATCCATTGACAGTCCTCATCAAAATCAAGACCATTCCCTTCATAATTAGTTGGTCAGGATTCCTCAGACTTTTAATGTACCTTCTCATGTCATAGAGATCATGTAGAGGGAGGTAAAGTATGTTTTGTCAGAAGTACGTGTCTTGACCCCCTTTATCTCTTTTGACATACCATCTGTCCAGGTTAGTAGCAAATATCAAAGACAAGATGGGTTTCTTAGCAGCAAGAGGCTCTATAGTCAGTGGACTTTTTTAAGCAGCCTCTTCTTGATCACCCTCAGGATGTTTTGAGTCATCCTTAGGTGCAGAGGTGGATACCTTGGACTTCTTATTCTTGTTTTTGTCCCTTCTTATGGCCATTCTTAGGTGCAGAGGTGGATACCTTAGACTTCTTATTCATGTTTTTGTCCCTTCTTATGGCCATGCTCTCCTCTTTCTATACTTGAACTGAAAAGACTAGCCTTGAGTACCAAATGGTTCTTGTTTTTCCTTTTAAGTTGGTCCTTTTCCTTCATAGGTTGAAAAAGAGAGGGAACATGACCCAGTTGTAGGTCAAAACTTGAAGCTAGCTGTAATGCAACACTAGGTACAGGTTATGTTGTCTCTTGGAGTTCAACCTTGACATCAACTTCAGGTACAGCCTGACTTGATGGCGAATGCAAGTCTACTAGCTCCCCTTTTGCTCTTCATCATGATCACTCTAATATGCTTATCCATGGTGGATAAAGACATTGGACCAAGTCTCCTTTTGGAGAATCCATATAACTTCAAGAAGCTTACCATCTTCTGTTTGTCAGAAGACTTCTTCTAATTTGCTTTGATGATGGCTCTTGACTTTGCAGCATCTTCCCTCGTCTTCCTCTTAATAGCCTTTTGCTCTTTTAGCACTTCTTGCTCAAGCTGCTTGAGGTATTCAAATTCAATGTATTCATAGGATAAGGGAAGTAGGTCTGCTGCCTAATAGAGGCCTGTGGCACTCAGGTAGGTTATCATGTTTTGCATGTCTTGTACCCTACCTACCTTAGTTTCTTGTTCAGTAGCCATAGCCTCTGCCTTAGGGCTTTCCTGAACTAGGGAGAGTTTAGGAGCTTTATACAATATTGTTTTTCTCTTTCTTCTTTTATTTTGAGAAGCAACTATGCATCCTCAGCTTCCTTCCTCTCCTTTGACACTTCCATGTTAGCTAATTCATTCAGTTCTTCCAAGGGAAGAGAGATGAGTTCATTAACATTGTAGTTCCTAGACCCTAGATAGTTCAATCTGCCTGCCCTCAACTCATCTTCTTAAGTGCTTGGCCTAGGGGCAGCCTTGATTACAACTTCCATAAAGCCAGGGGTCTCACTTGAACTCTCTCTTTTTTTCCTTCATCTTCTTCTCTCTTTTCTCTTCATTAATCTCCTTAGAGGTCATAATCCTCTTCCCTTTGTCAGTCACTGGCTTGTGTTACTCAGGGTGGAGAGAGCTTTGGCCTTTATTGCTTGGTGTTGACTTGAGCTCTAGCCAGAGAGAGGCTGTGAGACACTTTTACCAACTAGTCCCTCAGTAAGGTTACTGGGTGCTAAAGTAGTTCATGTCTCACGGTTTACAGGTTCAACTACTGGGTCTTCAACCAAGGTTTCCACTTTGAAGCTAATATTATAGTCCACCTTAGTATCCATTTAACCAACAGTCATGCCTGCTAGCCTTTATCTATATAGCTTGGTTCTCTTTTTGAATTCTTTAAGCAACCTATCTTGAGTCCTTCCAGGTAACCTTACAGCTTGCTTGTTTTGACTTGGGTTAGCAAGTGGCGGGTCACCAAATAGGTGCTCTCATAGTATCTCACATTTTAAAAGTTGAATTCTTCTTGTTGTACCTGAGACATAAAGAGTACCAGGGCTCTTCTATTAGCATCATTCATCCATCCCACTATTGAATTTTCAGCAGGGTAGGATGGGGTAGACAAAGCCTTTGGTATGCCCTCCTTAAACAAGCTTTGAATTAGGGAATCCACATCAATGTGGGCATCAATATGGGCCTGAGGAGGTTGCTGAGTATGGATAACTGCAAGTGAGGGTGGCGAATCCTTTATGTCCATCCTCTAGGTAGAACTCCCAAGTTTTATGATTGTAGGTAGGACTTTCTTCACCTTTTTGGTAGCATCACCCTCTTACACAGGGATGCTAAGGTTAGGTCCACCATATCCATAGGTTCTTATGGACCTAGTTGAGTTTGCCTGACAGGTCTCTCAGCTAACTTGCCCTCGATATCACTGATCTCAAGTTGCTAGCCACTAACCTTTTTTGTAATGTATCCACCTGATATTCCTGGTGACTTACCTTTGAAACTAAATAGGTGCATGCTTTTTATAGTTGTTGCACCTTTAGTTGCATACTCCCCTTATATTCATCAGAAGAATCATAGAAGGATAAGAGAATAGGACCAAAGTCTTCTTCCTTATCACCAACTTATGGTTCATGGCTACTGGATTTCCCAAGCACCATGAAAACTTCAAAGACGTTTCAATGGGCTAGGTTTCCATGGTTGAGGTCTTAATGTTGATGCATATTGATGTACCTAGTTTATGTTCTAAAATGTAAAAGTCTTTCATGTCTTACATATATGTAATCGATGTAATGAATTCAATGAATGATATATGAAGTGCATTTTGATGTTAATTTACGTTTGATTATGTCATGATATCATTATATTGAATGTGTTGCACGTGTATGAACTAACTATATAGGTTTGATGTTGTTCTACATGGTTCTAAGTCAATAAGAACTTAGAAGTATGTTTAACTTATCCATGTGATAGTTCATGCTAATGGACCACGCTAATGGACCATACGCATGAATATATCATGCTTATGGACTAGTCGCAGGACTGAATCAGAAGACTGGATCAGTCGCACGACTGAGACATAAGATTGAGTAAGTCGCACGACTGAAACTTTAGTCGTGCGTGTGAGTCAATCGCATGATTCAGTCGCACGACTGAACCATGCTAATGGTTCAGTTGCACGACTGAACCATGCTAATGGTTCAGTCGTACGAATGAAGACAGAAAACCTATAAATACCATGTAATTCATGGAAAAACATAACACTTTGAATACCTACGTACCCTAGCCATCCAGAGCGTACCAAGTCGTCAATCCAAGTTCATAGTTCGTTTCTGATCAATTCTCATTTGTTCTTAATTTTGTTTCATCATTGGATTGATCGGGATATTTGTTCTCACTGATTTGATCACCAATCAAATAGGATTCCGCACTATTTGTTCTTGTAGAATCCGTTAGTACTCCATACGAAATCGGCCCTAACAAGTGGTATCAGAGCCTAGGCTCGTGATTTTGCATGGATTCAATTGGTTTTGTGTCAAAACTAACATTTTATTCAAAAGATACACTTTTTCGCTTCAAAACTGGTTTTTTTCGAGTTTCTATGTCAAAAGTTTTGACTTGTTCCCATACGGCAGATTAGGGTTCTTGAAAATTCATAATTTTAAGTCAAGTGTTCATAATTTTATTCAAAAGATACACTTTTTCGCTGCAGTCACACGATTAGCCCAATCGCACGACTGAATTCCATTCGCATAGTTCAATCACACGACTGAACTCATTCGCACAGTTCATTCGCACAGTTAAAGTTTTCTATTCGGTTGACCTCATTTGTCTAGTTCAATCGCACGACTAAATCCAATCGCATGATTGAAGCCATTCGCATCCTTCAATCGCATGGTTGAACCAGTCGGCCTGTCCAATCGCATAGCTCAATCTGCCCTGTTCTTAGTTCACCAAGTTTAAAGAAATGGAAGATTAGTTCTCTGCTTTTACTGCTGGAAAGGACTCACGCATCTAGAATCTTCTACTTTTGGAAAGTGAGATCGGGAACCATAACAAACCGCCAAAGCTGTTAACGTTGGATGAATACCCACAATGGAAACAGCGGTTTGAAATCTACCTGAATGGGGTTGACCCCAATTCTGTGGACGTCTATTGAGACTGGTTACGTGGTACCAGTCAGTGCTAATGGGGTAAAGCTTACATTGGGAGGAATGAGTGAAGCCTAGAAGACTATCCATAATGCTGAAAAGAAAGCATATGCCTTGTTGACTCAGTCAATACCTACATATATATTTCATTTGTTTTCTGAGAACAAGCAATCTAAGAAGTTATAGGAAGCCTTAGAAAAGAGATATGAAGGCAATGCAACTCTGAAGGCACTCATGGCAAAAGCTCTTAAAAAAGAATTCGATAATTTCTCACCAATTGGAAAGGAGAGCTTAGATGATATCATCGACAGATTCTATCATCTTATAGGTTAGTTACACACTCATGGTGTGGTTACATCCATGGAAGCCAAAGTCTCTAGCTTTGCTGACGGGTTACCAGACAAATGGGATCCATTTGTGTCCAATTTAAGACAAAATGAGACTCTTGCTACCTTGGACATAAATTACTTCATTTTAAAGCTCAGGGAGGAAGAACTGCATCAGAAATACAAGTCAAAGAAAGGATCCTACGCTCAGAATCCTTCTTTATACAACTCAGTTCCAACTCCTACTACGTCAGGTGCACTATTACAAACTGCTTTTGTATCTAACTCCTATGCTCCTTCTCAGTGCAGCCTATCAGGTACCGACACGTCCGGGTCATCTGGAACCCACTACATAGTTTCTGAGGCAAATGCTACGAAGTTAAAGACTGAGAATCTCGGGAATGTGATTGTGGAAGTAGCAAAAGAGCATATGGACCTTCTAGCTGCAGTTGTCCAATCTTATGATGGTCTGGTTGCTGGAAAGATTGGAAACTATCATCTTGCTGATGAAGATTACGAGCAAGTTGATGAAACTGAGTTAGAGCGCATGGATATCATGTGGGCCTTGGCTAGTGCTGTGAGAAGAGCAAAGAGGTTTGTGAAGAAGATGGGACAAAACTTGGTGGGAACTAAAGATACTATATTTGGATTTGACAAAACCAAGGTCACGTGCTTCAACTGTTGTGAAAAAGGGCACTTCAAGCGGGAGTGTGTTAAGCCCAAGAAGACAGGAAATGGAAATCCATTTCCCTCTTTAAATCGTCAGGAAAAGGATAAGATTAGGGCATTAACAACAAGTAAAGATTCTAAAGCTTTGGTTGCTTAAGGTGATGAAGGGCAAGACTGGTCCTTCCGATTCGTATCCAAGGGTGAATCTAATGTTGTTTTTGTCGACACCTTGGATGATGGATCTGCAAGTGAGGGAGACACATTAGCTGAGCATTCACGTTCAGATGTTGAAGAAGCTATGGACGTAGTTGATCACTTAATGGAAGAAGAGCTTAGTGCAGCAAACACAGAATATTCAGTTGCTGACGAGTCTGACACTGCACTGATGGCTAATTCGTCCGGTATTTCACCGGTAAATTCTAAACGAATTATTTGATAAACATGCTTGTTCTGAATGTCACAAATTTAGAGAAAGCATTGATTTAAAATTTGCTAGGTTATTAGAACACAATGATAATCTGGTAAATGATTTGCAACTCTGCACTGAAGCAAATCGTGTGCTAAAACAAAATGAGTGCAGTTTCAAAGAAAAGATAGAACTTCTGGGGAAACAATTGAGGGAAACCAAAGTTTTTGCTCTTAATCAATCAAATGATATTAAGTACTATTTAAATTCTTTGGAAGAAACAAAGAAGCAAAAAGCAGTTTTGGAAGTCGAAGTTGAATCATTGAAACAAAAACTGCATAGCTTGGCAAGTTCTTCACACATACTTCAAAACTTAGTGAAAGAACGAAATGGTGGGGGAAGGTTTGGGTTATAAAGTAGTACCGCCACCACATGCTATCCTTTTGAGTACTAAATGTAGACCAATAAATAACAACCCTGTAAAGGATAATGTGGTGTCTACCCCTCTGGTCAGTGATCCAGATTCTACGGGTAAACCTGTGAAGTCAGTCACCGAAAAGACGAATACTACTTTGACATCTAAAGATAAGATGCCTCTTGAAGATTTGACTGATAAAATTGAAAAGGTTAACTTAGAATCAGGTTCACAAACGTCTATTTCAGAACCTAAAAAGTTTACTCAAAGAACCCTAAACGTGTTAATCATCAAATTCCAAATCGAACTAAGGCAAAAGATGTTCAAAAGGTCAAAACAATTAAATTTGTTAAAGAAGGTGAAACATCTAAAAAGGAAGAGAAGTTACCAAGCCCCCAACCACACTCAACCCCACATCAACAATTTCCACAATATGTAGAAGGGAGATCTTGCTACAGTTATGGAAAACGAGGACATATCTCTTCAAATTTTCCTTATTATCCGACACCCAAAAGGAAAATTGAACTTTTTGATGAAAAACCTAGATTTTCTAAGACCAGATCTAATACTCCTCCAAAATACCAAGGGCCATACAGACGAGCTGAAAGCAAGGCTATGTCACCCAAGGTTAAACCTAGGATTATTAGTGAACCTAAAGTTCAAACCATTAGCCAGTTTCATCTGTTTACCACAAACAGACCTTACACAAAACTGGGTTATGGAAAGAAAATCAGGTAATGTGTCTGATAGTGAGGACAAGAAGAAGAAAGATCTGTCCTCATCCTCTCAAGGACAGTGGGTTGAGTTAATAATGTGTGATACCTCTGGGACACCCAAGCCAGTTAAGGCTTGGGTCCCAAACTTGAACTAATAATTTCCTTTCTATGTGCAGGGTGTCCGTTACAGCGCTATCACTAATACCTGGATTATTGATAGTGGGGCGTCCAGGCACATGACCGGGAATTCGTCTCTCCTTTTCAACGTCAAACAAATTAAAGGGGGACACGTATCATTTGCTGGAAATAAAGGAGGATATATCACCGATCAAGGCGAAGTGGGAAATGAGAAAGTCAAGTTTGATAAGGTCAACTATGTTCAACAACTACAAAATAACTTGTTTTCTGTCTCCTAAATCTGTGATAAAGGATTCAAAGTTGTATTCGACAACAAGAAGTGTCATATACTGAAGAAGGAGTATGTCATCGAGGAGGATAAAGTATTAATGTCAGCTTCAAGATATAATGATCTGTGTGTCTTGGATCTATCAAAAGCCTCCATAACTAAATCGATTGCACAGTGCTTCCTGTCAAAGGCAACAGAAAGGGAGTCAGTCTCGTTGCATAGAAGAATGGGACACATCAATCCAAGGAAGATGAACCATCTGGTTTAGAATGATCTGGTAGAGGGAGTTACTATCAAGAACTTCCAGCATCCAGATTTCTATGTCTCTTGCAAGAAAGGGAAATAGACCAAGAAGTCTCACAAAGCAAAGAAAGTCAACTCTATCGAAATTCCACTCAAGCTTCTACACATGGATCTCTTTTGCCCAGTTAGCACAAGGAGTATTGTCGAAGACCAGTATTGCTTTGTCATAACTGATGATTACTCTATATTCTCTTGGGTAATGTTTTTGAAAGCCAAGTTTGAAATGTTTGAATCATTCAAGCATCTGGTTACGACACTGGAATCTGTCTACAAGCTGAAAGTTAGAAAGATTCGATCAGACAATGACACAGAGTTCAAGAATCAGTGGATGGAGTCGAGAGAAATGTATTGTTCGTCAATTCACTTCTGCATATACTCCGCAGATGAACGGTGTCGCTGAGAGGAAAAATCGAAGTCTGATTGAGACTGCAAGGACAATGCTAGCCGATTCAAAACTGCCTATTCAATTCTGGAACGAGGCAGTAGCTAATGCTTGTTGTACTTTGAATCGGGTTCTGGTGGTCAAACATCATGGAAAGACATGTTATGAGTTACTCCAACGACGTAAACCTAACTTGGAGTATCTCGAACTGTTCGGTGTACCTTGCATGCTATTGAAGAAGAATCAGAGTGGAAAATTTTGTGAGAAGGCAGAAGAAGGTATTTTCTCGGCTACAGTATATCAGACAAGCGAGTTTACAATAACTTAACGGGTCAGGTAGAAGTGTGGTGTAACGTTGATGTTCAAAGATTCACCACCCCCTGTTGGAAAAGGACCTTCCTTCTTCTTCGACTACGATGAATTCTTCAAGTCCTTCAATCTACCATTTTCCCATTCTGAAGATGACTTAGCTGCTCGGATGATGTATGATGTGTTGAACTCTCCGACATTAGACACTACATCGTCTGCTCTATTAGATGATACTTCAAGCCCTTCAGGGGAAGAACTTCAGGTAAGTGATTCTTCTTCTGATGATGAAGCGGTTGAGACCACAAACGTGGATCAGACAGAACAGGTTCCTGCTACTACAAGTACACCCTCAGCTGAACCTGAAGCTGCCGACACGTCGGAACCTCACACTCCAACAGCAAATGAGATTCCAAATTTGGATAATGAGGTAGTTGTTCCCACCACTCCTGGAACTCAGGTACAAGTTCATCATTCCCTGGACAACGTCATCTAGGATATTCTATCAGGAGTTCAAACTAGAAATCAGTTATATTCAGCTGATTATGCAGCTGTGATGGAAAAGGGCTATATTCATGATGGTGCCTATCGATGCTTTGTATCTTAGTTGAGCCTAAGTATGTAAGCGAGGCATTACAAGATGAGTCATGGGTAAGTGCTATGCAAGAAGAACTCCTTCAATGCAAAAAGTTAGGAGTCTAGACACTTGTGGACATACCAAAAGGTGCAAAGATGATTGGCACTAAATGGGTTCTTCGTTGCAAGAAAGATGACCAAGGGGTCATAATTCGAAAAAGGCTCGGCTTATCGTTCAAGGGTTTAGGAAAGTCGAAGGCATTGACTACAATGAAGTGTTTGCACCTGTGGCAAGGATGGAAGCTAATCGTATATTCCTAGGCTATGCATCCTAAATGCAAATCAAAGTTTATCAATTGGATGTGAAAAGTGCCTTCCTTCATGATGAGATTCGTGAAACAATATACGTAAGTCAACTCGAGGGATTTGAGGACCCTTATCATCGGGATAGAGTGTACAAATAGGACAAGCTTTTTATAGGCTTCATCAAGCCCCTCGAGCCTGGTATGAGAAACTCTCTACTCATCTGCTTAAACACGGTTTTCGCAGAGGGGTTATTGACTGTACATTGTTTATCAAGGAGAAAGATGGTGATTTACTACTGGTTCAGATTTACGTGGATGACATAATCTTCGGTTCGAAAAACGAATCTTTATGTAAGAAATTCGAATCTGTGATGAAAGCTGAATTTGAAATGAGTGCCATGGGAGAAATAAAGTTCTTTCATGGGTTACAGGTGGATCAGACACCCAAAGGAATCTTCCTGCATCAGACTGAATATATAGGAGACAATCTTAGTCAGTTTGACATGGAGAATACAACTGTTGCTGGAACTCCACTTGCCACAAACCATGATGTGGCACCCGACGAAAATGGTGATCTGGTAGATGTATGTACCAAGGGATGATCGGATCTCTTATGTACCTCACAGCTTCTCGTCCTGATATCATGTATGCCATGTGTCTCTGTTCTAGATATTAGACTAAACCAAAAGTAAATCATCTCATCGGGGTTAAAAGGATTTTCCGTTATCTGAAGGGCACTCTAACACTTGGGGTTGTGGTATCCTCATGATGATGATTTTGAGCTTACAGTGTATAGTGACTCGGACTACGGTGGTTGCAAGATGAATTACAAGTCAACATCAGTGGGTTGTCAGTTCTTTGGAAGACGGTTAGTCACCTGGAGAGTGTAAGAAGCAGACGTCTGTTGGTCTGTCAACATGTGAAGCTGAATACGTTGCTGCTGCAAGTTGCTGCTCACAGATCATTTGGATTCAACAGCAAATACGCGACTACGGTTTGCAATTTTCTAACACCCCTATCTTTGTTGATAATTATGCTGCAATTGCTGTAACTAAAAATTCGTCCAGCATCATAAGACTAAACACATCGGTATTAAATATCACTTTATACGTGACTGTTTTGAAAAGTAATTAATCGATGTTGTTAAAATTAATACGGATTTTCAACGCGTCGACCTCTACACAAAAGCTTTTGATAAACCTCGGTTTTTATATCTCTTAGAGGTAAATGGCATGAAAAAGAAAAGTGATATGATTCCAAAATAATAGAGTTCATAGTCCGTCTTTCTGTTTATTTCATTTTTTTCTTTATTTAAATTTTTTCTGTCTTAAAAATCCAAAAACACAAAAAGATTTTCGGTTTTAGAATTTTAGGGGGAGATTAGTTTAGTTTCAGTAGTTATTTACTTAAAAAAAAGGAGGCGGGCAGATAGGCTGAAAGCAAATTAAATTTGTGAGATTGATCCGAAACTATGAAAATGATAGTATACAGGGAACTAATTGTTTGGGACTTAAAAGGGACTGAAAAGATCAAAAAGCTATAATTAAAATTGTAAGTCAACGATGTTTAAGCTAAATAAAGGAAAAATGATAGTACACGAGTCTGTTACTGGGGTTACATAGAGAAAGTAGACCTATGGGTTGCTAGTCCATTGTACAATGTGTCGGTACATTCAAAACAATAGACAAGTAGACTTCGTTGGTGAAACAATCTAAACTAAACTGTTTAATAGGCTGTGGGTTTCCATCTTATCACTGGTTAACGCAATCAAATAAATTTCAATAAGGGGTGACGAGCAAAATAAACGCCATAAATGTGTGCGGACGATCATAAAAATGAGCAAAGTACATGAAAAAAATTGATAAACGCAATCAAACAAATGACTAATGTTGTTGGTGCGTTATGTGTAAAAGAAAAGGTGCTCTTACAAGAAGATAGGTTGTGTGCCTCTCTGCTATGCGATGGCACTGACCTGAGGATAAGCACAACCTAAATATTCTAGGATTCATTGTTGTTTGCGCCTCTCTGCTGTGCGATGGCACTGACTTGAGGCTTAGCATCTCTTTGAAAGCTCTTAGAATACTTTCTTCTTGTCTCAAAACCCGTAGACCACTTAAAAATCTCCTGAGGAATGTTGATTACCATATAAGTGTGGGATCCATAAACGCTTGTTGAAATAATAAAATCTAATCACCAATGTGAGTTAAAAGTCCATGTATGGATTTAAGTGGACAACAATACCGATAATCATCGTGGCTATGACTCTCGACAGTCGAAATCATTGTGTGCTTCTCACAGCTCTAGTATGATTCCCTGTAAGTGCTTGTGACTCTGAGAGTAATAAGAATTATTAATTTAAACATATATCAAAGAGTCCCAAGTGATTATGATACACATGTATGATTCCATATGAATCTCTCCTGAGATGATAAAACCAAATTGAAGTCGTTCTACTCAGGGGGAGAAATCGGTTAAAGGATAACTTAATAGTTTTCAACCCACCTCAAACAAAAAAACACAAAAAATTATGTCTTGTTTTATTTTTCAAGTTGTTTTTCTGTTCCAGTTATTATCTTTTATGTCGGACCATGTGACAAGGTGAACTCTGTGAATCACACTTTAAAAGGGTCATATCTGAGGTGATCAAATGTTGCAAAGTTAAAAAGATCATATCTGAGATGATCAAAGTTTAAAAGGTAAAAGGGTCACGTCTGAGGTGACCAAAAGGTTTTAAATTAAAAGGATCACATCAGAGGTGATCAAATGGTTCTTGTTAAAAGGATCATGTCTGAGATGATCGGTGCTCATAGTGTTATATCAATCAAAAGTTAAAACTGAAGGTTTGCAAAAGTATGAAGTCAACTCATGAGTATGAATCAATCACACGATTGGATCATAAGTATGAACCAATCGTATGATTGAACTGTAAGAATGAGTCAATCGTACGATTTGACCATGAGAATGAGCCAGTCATACGATTGGACCATGAGTCTGAGACAATCATGCAATTGGACCATAAGACTGAGCTAGTCGCATGACAGAAGAGCGGCAACTGAGCCAGTCGCACGACTGAAGAGAGGAGTATGGAGTCAGTCGCACGACTGAACCTCAGTCGCATGATTAAGCCATGCGTCTGGGTTTAGTCGCACGAATGAAACCCGAAATAGTATAAATAGAGGCTATTCGGTCGTAACCTCTACCAGACTTCAAACTTTCAAAAAACTGCCTAAGCACTATTACTCTGCCAAAATTTCAAACTTTTCAGATTACCTTCTGAATCCTGTTCTAACCGATAGTGTATTCTTATACAGGTAATTTGTGAAAGATATCGGGACAAACAACTGGTTAAAACAAATCAAACATGACCCAAATTATTAAAACAAATAATTGAGACATAAAGCCTAAAATAGACAACTTAAATGATCAAAATTGTTGATTTAAAGGACCTTAAATGCTATATCGGGTCCCTGCGAACCATATGAACCCGAAAACAACGTCTAATTTCACTTGGTGACAAGATTCAAGTTTATGGTGTCGCACAGGGGTTTATGCGAATGGACAGACTGATGAACTTCAGTCGCACGATTGAGCCAGTCACATTCTTCAATCGCATGATTGAACCAATCGGTGATTCAGTCACACGACTGACTCAACCGCATGGCTTTGCACACGACTGAACTCAGTCACAGGCTCAATCGTACGACTGAACCTAGTCGTGTGGTTCAATCGCACGATTAAACCAGATTGGTCAAAATCTGTTCTAAGTCAAATTGTTTATCTATTATGAATGGAACTAATGTGTTTGTCCCGTGTATTGTAGCAATATGGCAGATAGATAGACGATGAGCACAAAGCGCAATATATGTGCTCATCTGGACCCCACATCCTGGAACACCTCTAAGTTTACCGGGATCACAGCCTTTGTACGACGTTCAAGGATCCTCAACGCCATTGTTGACTGATCTACAGAGCCCTACTGCATTAGCAGTTCTATCTTTGGGGAAGATATCCAGATCAGTGAAGAGGATATAAGGCGAGTCTTGGTCTTGGGTGACGATGGTGCACACCCAACCATGCTGCATCCCCTAACACTATGGGGATGCTTCCTCAGGATCAAGTACGTCGGTGATATCAACGCCGGCATGCTGAACAAGAGTAACATGTGCCCACAATTCAAATATTTGGCACATGTGATCCTGAAGTGCATAGCCTCCAGGAGAGGAGGATTCGATGAGCTGTCAGATCAGATCCAGAACGCGTATGTGGCTTTGCTGCTGAACCATCCGTTCAGCTTCTCACGGATGTTCTTTACTTATCTGATCGAGAACATAGAAGCCAAAGGGAAAGAGGGCTTCTGTATGTACCGAAGTTTTAGTCAGATGATGATCGACGAGAAGCTTCCTCACCTTCACAAGGAGAAGGACGATGCAGTGTTGTTGGATGTTATGGACGACACCACCTTGGGAAGGATAAAGGTCTACCGGGGGAAGCAGGTGAAGCCTCCGTTTAGGAGGTTGTTCGGCCACCTGGCCAGGGAGGACTACGTGGCGCTAGCTTGTAAAAAGTGGCATTATGATGATGCTGATTCAGATGTTGAGCTAATCATGGTTCCTGTTGATGAGGAGGATGACGATGATGACCATGATGCTGGTCAAAGTGGTGGAGACACAGGCCCAAGTCAGCCAAGGGCCACTGAGACTTCCACTAAGTCTTCACCACCCCCACACGGTAGTTCCTCCGCTCCTGGTGGATTGGAGCAGGCAGCCATCCATCGGGACTTCCTACCAGACGACGAGGACGACGAGTCTGATGAAGAGCCTCTCACGAGGACAGTCGGTAGTCGTGTGGTGGCTACTGAACGGGGTATGGAGGCCGCTGGAGGATGCCAGGCTGGGGTTGAGGGTACTGACACTCTGATCCTACCTACAAACCTTCCCAGCCAAGCCCAGGGGGAGCCCAGAGCTCCAAGGGCTTACGATTGAAGAGGATGGCATAGCCACATGGCAAGAAGGCCAAAAGAAGACATATAGCTTTGATGACCTCTCCTACCACCACAGCCACTACCTCCACCATCCCTACCACAGCTACTACCACCACAGCCACTACATCCACCACTCCCATCACAATTACCACCACCACTAAAACTACCACCATTCCACTCACCTCATCCATTCCACCACAAACCACAACCACCACCACTCCCACATATACTACATCCACCACTCCACCCACCACATCACATGCCGGACCTTCCACCTCATCAGTACCACCACTGGGATCTTCTCTGCCCATCGTTGGGTTAGAGGAAACTGCTCGTAACTGAAGATATTCGAGTGAACTAGATGAATCAGTTGATGGCTGTCAACGCTGCGCAGGGCAAGCAGATCGCCCTGCTGACCGAGAAGACTACAACTCAGAGTCAACAGATTGCCCATCGGACTGAGAGAGATGCTACCCTTGAGAGAGATTTGTCTAGAGCTCACCGTGCCTTAACCATACAGAATGATCTTCTGATGGCATCGGTGAAGCGAATTGAGGATATTGAGAAGAAAAACAAGAAGCTACACCTAAGGCTAAAGGGAAAAAAGGGCGAGCCTCTCAAGATTAAAGGTGATGGTGATGATGATGATGATGATGAGTCATCCGATGATGATGAGTCTGATGATGATGATGTTGAAGGATGGAGCAGTGGTAAGGACATAGAGAGAGGAGACGAGGATGAGCCTGAAGGTGACGCATCCGCATCAGCCTCAGATCCATCAGCTCAGGAACGGAGGTTAAAACGAAGGCAAGAATCAAGACCGTCCACCTCAGCTCCTCAAGCTGAAGAGGCAAGTGATAAAGAAAAGAGTAATGATTCGTTGTCTTAGCTTTTGATTATCTTTTGTACTTGAATTATGTATTACAATTATGTAATTAATGTTTATCAATGTTTATTAATGTAAATTAATTGATTACTGATGTGTTTGTATGGTTTTGAATATTTAAACAAACAGATGAATCTCAACAGACTGATAAGCACGACGTAGTACCCTTACAACAAATCAAGACTCAGCTAACCATGATTCTTGATTTGCAAGGGATTGTTCGAAGGTCTGTGAGTTATACCCCCGAAGAGGGAGAGATCATTCATGATCTGACTGACGAGCAGCTGGCCAATACGTTCAGACTCAACCCGGATGAGCTAGTCAAGGATGCTCCCGAGGTTGATGTCATGAGTGATGAAGAGCTACAGGGCGTCGATGTGATTGATATCGAGGATATCACTACACAAGAGTATCCACAGTACACTGACCAATAGGGAAATGTTATCCCTGATTTGGGTGAAACATTTAGCAGTGATATGTTCGGAGCTCTTGATGCTAAAGAGAAAGAGAAGGAGAAAGAAGAAGGGAAAGCCCAAGCCTCGGACACTGATGTTGATATCAAGAAGGCTGAGTGGGTTGTGTGCCTAGAAGAATGAGAGCCCAGCGACAACAACCAAAGTCTAACGCCTACACCAAACTCTACGGAGTTAAGAAGCATCAGAAGGTGTCTGGGAAGATCATTAGTTGGGCTTATTTTGAAGACTAGGATGTGTACGTGGTGAAAAAAGAGAGGGGAATAGAGTACTTTAGATACCCGCATGATCTGAAGACTCTCCCTGGTTTTGAGTTAAACAGGATTGCTTGTTTAGACCTTTTGTACGCCAACCCCAGAAAGATGTCGGGGTGGTTTGAGATGGCGTTAAAGAGAGAATACCACACCAGGTGGGTCAACTTCAGGCCTTAAAAGCCTAAACAGTTCATAAATAAGGCCGAAGTTGATCCGCATACTGGAAAGCCTAAGGTAGTGCTGAAGTGGAGTCCTCCGCGCACAATGTCAAAGATCCTATTATGGGAGATGCCTTAGGACTTCACTCCACACTTCAAATGGTGGTATTACGACTGACGAACGGGTGAAGGGGTCATAGTTTTGCACAAAGATGCTCAGATTGAGACTATCCGGTGTTTGACCCTATGTGGCTGACCAACTTGTCCAAAGACGATGTCTACACTCTATACAAGTGGCCACTATTCTATGATACGCAGGACATTGTACAAGCTCTAAAGTTTGAACACGTCATATGACTCTGCTTTGCATTCGAGATACATGCAGGAGTTACTAGAGAAGAGAAGTACAAGAAGTTTCAAGAACATGTGCAGAATGTTAGACAATAGAGTAAACTAGGTTCAAGGGGGAGTTTGCTGATGCATATTGATGTACCTAGTTTATGTTCTGAAATGTAAAAGTCTTTCAAGTCTTACATATATGTAATCGATGTAATGAATTGAATGAATGATATATGAAGTGCATTATGATGTTAATTAATGTTTGATTATGTCATGATATCATTATATTGAATGTGTTGCATGTGTATGAACTAACTATATAGGTTTGATGTTGTTCTACATGGTTCTAAGTCAATAAGAACTTAGAAGTATGTTTAACTTATCCATGTGATAGTATCATGCTAATGGACCATGCTAATAGACCATACGCATGAATATATCATGCTTATGGACTAGTCCCACGACTGAACCAGAAGACTGGATCAGTCGCACGACTGAGACATAAGATTGAGTCAGTCGTACGACTGAAACTTCAGTCGTGCGTATGAGTCAATCGAATGATTCAATCGCACGACTGAACCATGCGTCGTACGAATGAAGACAGAAAACCTATAAATACCACATAATTCGTGGAAAAACATAACACTTCGAATACCTACATACCCTAGCCGTCCAAAGCGTACCAAGTCGTCAATCCAAGTTCATAGTTCGTTTCTGATCAATTCTCATTCGTTCTTCACGTTTGTTTTATTGTTGGATTGATCAGAATATTCATTCTCACTGATTGGATCGCCAATCAAATAGGATTTCGCACTATTTGATTCGGTATCACGCAGAATCCATTAGTACTTCGTACGAAATCGGTCCTAACACTTAATGATGTAATCACTTATAGAAGTGAAAGCCTCTTCTATATGGACTTCCTAAACGTGTTAAGGAGGGTGTACCTCAGTTGGGGTTGATGATCGGGGCTAGATATGAGTGATTTAGGAGCACTTATCTCTTCTTCAGAAGGGGTAGAGAAGAGAGACTCATGGAACTCACTAAACTCCATGTCCTCATTATCATAGATTTAAAGGTCAATGTTGGGTTGGTTTAAATCTATACGCTGGCGATGGTAGCTTTCTCCTAAAGGTTGATCACATGAGTTTTGAGACTCAAAGTGAAGGCTGAAGGCTGAGGCAATGAGTGCATCAAGTTGAGCATGAGTAACCCCAGTACTAATTAAAGAAGTAATGGGAGTGGTTTGCCCTTTAGGGGAAGTGTGCGTTTGTTTCCACTTACTCCTATATTGGTGGTTGTATGGGGGCCTGCTCAACTTGAGTAGCTTAAGTACGGATTCTTTTGGATTTTTTGGTGTAGGTGATGGTTATTATTGGCTATGTGGGTGGTGCAGATATGGAAGGTGTGGGTTCAATATTTCTTGGTGTTGCCAAGTTGTCACCTTAAGCAATGAGCTCTTACATTTTTAGGACCAGGGCTATTTCTACGCCTGAGAACCCAACAATGGAGTTTCTTATTGTTTTGAAGATTACGGGCTTTATCTGTCCTATTTTAAAAGTATTACCTTTTCCCCTTAACTATGAGCCTAGTTCACAGTTAAGAATGTGTTAAACATATCTAGGGAACATATAGTACTTTAAGGAGGGAAAGTTAGCAAGCAGGTTTGTATAGACAAAATATGAGTATTTGAACTTGACCCCTTGAACCATCCCATGGACTATGTAGGATAAGTCATCAGGAATATGGTCCCAACCACCATGTTTGTTTGATAGAGAGTGGATTACAACATGGAGGAGGTACTTCCATTGAGAGGAAACCTTAACCTTCTTGAAGGTTCTGATAGAGTAGTCTCCTTTGTAGCCCATCTGATGGAATGAGTTATTAATAACAGATTTTGGGAAGGATAACTCACCTTCTTTATCATTTAGACTCAGGTGATAGCTGATGGTGGCTGGAGTAATGAAAATTGAGTTCTCCATCACTATTGCAGATAGTGCATTCTCACCATCCAAGATAACCTCTTAGAAGGTCCTCTAGAACTCTAAGAGCTGATCTTCATACAATATAGGGTCTATTTATGAGGGTAGTGAGGTAGTTTGAGTGAGTTAAGAAGCGGAAAATATCTAAAAAAGCTGGATCTTTATCAGATGATAACAGAGCAACTTGATTGTGTTGCTTGTGTAGATGCATGGAAAAATCTGATTGGTTTTGGGGATCAAGGTTGGCCATTTTAAGTAGCTTATAGATGAAGAATGCTATCAACAAAGTCAGCTTGTCAGTGAATCTACAGTTTGAACTTTCGTCAATGAAGAGGAAGGAGAAAGAGCGGGAACCATTAAAGGTATATTTAAATGGTTGGATTTGAGACATAGTTAATGCAAAAGGATAAACTTTAAAACTCAGATGTTGGTCCCACCTCTGAAAAATTGCCCAAAAAGGTAGCTTTTTTGAAAATTTAAAAATCTTATGAAGGTAATTTTGTCTTCAGAAATTTTGAGAAAACTTCCGAAGCCAATTTGACTTCGGAAGGTATTCCTTAGCTTGAGAAAAATTTGCTTCAGAAGAAAAATATTTAGAGTAATTTGCTTCAACGATATATTTGGTTTCTGAAGGTATTATACTTTAGAAATTTTATTCAAATGATGAATAAAGGTTCCAAGACTTAATTGCATTTGGAAGAAAATTGTCCTTCAAAACATACATGTACTTAAAAGCATATTTAAGCTTCGGAAGATATATCAAAATTTCTTCTAAAGTTAAATTTCTTAGTAAGTAGTTATTATTTTTGAAAACATGATTTCTTTTGAAGTCAACTTACTATCTTCCAAAAGAAAATATATCTCAAATTTTTTGAATTTTAAGGAATATTATTTTGAAATTTTTTTACCAAAGTAATCTAGGCATATATAGGTGATGATATAGAGAACTTAATACACATATTTTTGAAAAAGTAATCTTGAATTTAGTTTTAGAATCTACTCAAAGTTAATTATCTCAATAGCTGATACAAGATACTTAAATCTCTATTCATAAGAGGCTTTTGTGAACAGATCTGCATATTGTTCATTTGTGTTAACTTTGACTAGTTTTATCAATCCCTTATCAAAATTATCTCTAATAAAATGATTCCTAATGTTGATATGCTTTGTCTTTGAGTGCTCCACAGGATTCTCTATAATAGAGAGAACACTGTTGTTGTCAATATAGATGGAAGTCTGTTTGGAGTTATATCCATAATCCAGTATCTGATTCTGAATCCAATGCACTTAAGCACAGCAGCTTGCAGAAGCAATATATTTAGCTTCATTAGTTGATGCAAACATATATGATTGTTTCTTTCATTGCCATAAGACTATCCTTTAACTAAGATTTTGACATCCCCCTAATGTGGACTTTGCAGTCATGTTACAACCATTATAGTCACTATCTGTATGAGCATACAGGTTGAAGTCAGAATTCTTTTGATACCAAAGGCCCAGTTTAGGAGCACCTTTGAGATACATGAGAATACTTTTGACAGCAACCAGGTTTGACATCTTGGGTTGGCTTGATATCTTGCATAAATACATGTAACAAACATAATATCAGGCCTCCTGGTTATAAGGTACATAAGAGACCCAATCATAGCCCTGTAGAGATGTTTATCAACACACTCCCCCTCAAGATCAGGTCCTAGGGAGTGGTTTTTAGCTATGGGTGTCTTAGCAACCTTGCTCTTTATCAGATGAAATTTGATAAGTTTGTGTTGGATCTAGAGTGTATACGTCTAGATCATTTTGTATAGGCTTAGTACTTGAATCAAGTCTTGTAATTAATACTTGTAACAGTCAATATATATATATGTGTGCATTGAATCTATAGGTTAACCCATATATGTGTGTGTTGATTTGTGACTGTTGACAGGAAGAAACAATATACTTGGAAGGATTCATGATATTGACCAAGTGTTAGAAACATCTACGGATGAACATTATTGTTAATCCGTAGATATGTTTCTTACAAGACCAAATGACCAAGTGAATATTCCTGCGGATGATCAAAGGACCATGAAGTGAAGACTCCTACGGAAGAAGGATTTCCTACGGAAGAACAACACTTCTACGGAAGAGCAATTCATCTATGGAAGAACAAAAGTTCTGCGGACGACAAGACTCCTGCGGAAGAACATTATACTTGTGCGATTGCAAATGCCAAGAAGTCAAACAAGTCAACACAATCAATAACAAATCCCAAGAGATTCAGTGTTTCCTTAGCCGACTCAAACCATCTATAAATAGGAGTCCTAGGTTTCACATCTCGGCGAACACAATCAATCAATATATGGCTGTCAAGAGTTACATCATTGTGCAACCCTAACTGCCGTCACATCAACATCAATATTATTCGATTCACAGAATTCGTTGTTCATAATTATTCATTATTATTCTTTTGTAATCATTACTTGATAGTTAATGAAATACGTTTGAATAATTATTGAATTCGTAGTGATTGTGTTTCTGTGGTTGTGTTCATCATTAATCATTAAAACAATTAAACGTCAATTAATGATAATTCCGCGATCATTGAATTTATTTATTTTAATACTGATAATTCCTGAATTGAGATCCTTGTATTCACAGGTGGTATCAGAGCATGGTGCTCATTGATTTAGATCAATTGATCTATCAGTATTAAAATTGTTTAATTGATTTTCAAACAATCAAATCAACGACTTGTCATTCAGCAAGCATTCTCTTATTGCTTGTTTGATTTAGATCTATATTCAAATCAATTGAATACTAGATCTGAGTCTTCGATAGATTTGTCAATTTTAACATTTAAGTTTTGATTCATACTTTTGCATCAAACATGAGTACTTTTGGTGGAGGATCTTATCAACCGCCAAAGTTGGAAACCAAAGCTGATTTTAAATCCTGGAAGATCAAGTTCAGGAACCATGTGAACTACATAGATTCTGACTTGTGGGAGTCCATCACTCAGGGTCCATATATTCCACCCACTCTTGGGCCGGATTATAATGACAAAAACCAGCCGATCAGCACTAAGAACTTGTCACCTGATGATGTCAAGAAGGTTAAAGTCGATATTAAAGCATACAGTTTGCTTAGTATGGCTTTACCAGAAGAGATCTTAATCAGGTGCGAGAATTACAAAACAGCAAATTCCCTGTGGAAGATACTTCACACTCTCTGTGAAGGGAGTGATGAGATCCGAAGCAGAAGGAAAGACACCCTTAGATCACAATATGAAACTTTTCATCATATTTAGGGTGAATCAATTCCTCAGCAACTCCATAGATTTATGCAACTTGTTACTGAGATGAATATCTTGGAGTTAAAATATACCACTAAGGAACTGAACAAGAAGATGCTCCACACTTTGCCTGAAAGTTGGAAGCAAACAGTGTCCATGTTCAAGAACACCATAGATCTCAAGACAACTGGTCTAGATACATTGGTTGCTAAGGTAGAAGCTCTTGAACTGGATGAACAATCAAGAAACAAGAGTGTGAGAACTCATGTCTCACCTTATCACTTCAAGGAAACCAAAAATGCTGGAAGTGCATTTATCTCAAATAATGAAGGTGATAACTCTTGTACTTTGAGTGATGATGAAGAGGAAGTCAGTTTTTATGCATCCAAACCCTCTAAGAAATCTTCTCAGAGTAAAAATCAAAAGGAAAAGGGAAAATCTGCAGAGAAAAAAGATACATCAGCAACTGCAAACTCTTCTTAACATAACAAACAGTCAGAACCAATAACAGTGATAGTGGATTCTGAAGAACAAAAAGCAGCCTTTGCAGCTTTTAGTTCTAGCTTTCAAGCTTATCTTGGAAGTTCACTTACATCAACAAACATCTGTCAGCAAGACTTGGAGGAACTCCATCCTGATGCTGTAGAAGAGATGGATCTACAATGGCAGATGGCAATGATTGCTTACAGAGCTAAGCAATATCTGTGGAGAAATAAAAATCTGGCTGCAGCAAGCAAAACATCAAAGATTGGTGTTGATAAGTCTAAAGTCAGATGTTTCAAGTGAAATCTCTATGGTCACTTCTCTAGAGAATGCAACCAACAATCATCTCAGCAGTATCAACAGCAGCAGCAACAACATCAGCAACAACAGCAATATCAGAATCAGCAATCAACCTCTCAACGATCTTTGCATAGACAACCTCAGCTGCCCTCCCAACCACCCACAAATACATCAACAGGACCAAGCATTTCTAAAGAGTCAGGGCTGATCATACTTCAAGATGGAACATGTGACTGGAGTATGTATGAGAAGGACGTGTTAGAGGAGAATCAGGCATTAATGGCTCATATGGACAACAAAGTTCCTCCTATGGCCAGAGGGGTAAAAGACAGGTTATGTTCATCATCATGTGTTGAGGAAGTTGAACGATATAGAGTCCATGCTCAACAATTGGCTGATAAAGTAAAGGAAACAATGATTTTGAATGAATCACACTTAAGAGAACAAAAATTATATCAAATCAAAATCAGTTCTTTACAAAAAGATTTAGAAAAATATGTTTCTGAAAACTACAGCCTCAAAGCCCAAGTTGAGCATCTGACCACTTCCTTAACAAAATCCATGGCTGATCATGCATCCACTGAAGTGAAACTTCAGAAGTTTCAATTATCATCTCAGCAATATGAGAAGTTGCTAAACTCTCATATTGAATCAAAGAACAGGTCAGGGTTGGGTTATAATGCTGTTGCACCACCTATTAATGATAACTACACACCTTTACCTGAAACAATGACTAACAATTTGTCAAATCATTTTGTGCCAAGCACCAATATTGACATAAAAACCAGTCTTATAAACACTAATGAAGCTGAAATGAGTGAAACTAAATCTACTGAATCAGAATCACTTAAACATAATGAATCAGATTTTGATAAATATGATGACTTGGATGATTCTGATGAACATGATACTATTCAACTGAACATTGGTAAGAATGTTCAAGTTGAAACTGGTCTTCCGCGAGTTCTTGAAGAATCAAAGCTGCAGTATCCTCCAAAGCAACGAAACATGCTGAAGACTATCTGCAAGAGGATTGCTGAATTGAATGATGGCCTTCAAGAACTGAACCTTCACAAAGTTGATAGCTGCGGATCAAGTGCTCAGATACCTTTGTCTTCTTCAGAGAAAGGTAAGAAACCACAAACTTCAACAAAGAAAAAGAAAAGTGTTGAAGATCTGCGGAAAGAGAAATCTGAAGAATCCGTAGACATCTGCGGAAAGCAAAAACTGCCAAGTCCGTAGATCATCTGCGAAAGGGAAAAACTACTGAATCCGCAGAAAAGCAACGGAAGAGAGAAACTGATTCTACGGACGAGGTAAAAAGGGATGCCAACAAACATGCACAGAAAAAAATAAATATCAAGCTACAAAAGGCAGTCAAAGGCAAACAAGAAACAGCTGATGATGCTCCCAACAAAAACAAGAAGAAATCAACTGATGCTTCAGCAAGTGAGAAAAAGAACAATAAAAAGAAGACTGAATCTGAAGAAAATTCAGAAAAATATTACAAATGGTGTGATATAAAGAATCACAATACTGATGAATGCTATTTCAGCAGCTATTGTTCCATTTGCAATATGAACAATCACATGACTGCTGATTGTTTCTTCAACAAACACTGTACCATATGTGACAAAAATAACCATTCCACTCAGGAATGTTATTTTAATAAAAAGAACAAGAAAAAGAGCAAAAAGAAGTCACAAGATGAATCATCTGAATAAGATTCTCAATCCTCAGTAAGTGACAAGGAGACAAAGATTCAGAAAGAACAACAAAAGACAAAGAAAAGATCATCTGCTGAGGACAAGACTTTGAAGAAGAAAACACCAACACAGTCTAAGACACCTCACAAAAAGGTGGATTTGTCTGATAAACAGACTATAGCAGTTGATGGTTTCTTTGATAACTTTGCAAAAGGAACTCCTGTGCCTCAATCAAAGCTGAAAGATGAAGAAACTTTCAAAACTACAGGATCCTCCTCAAAGTTAAAATATCAACCAAAACAACCTACGTTGAAGAAAGACTCAGACAAGCATGAAGACATCCAAAAACCTGAATCATCTTCAACAGAATCATCCTCACCACCATCAAATCAAAAAGAAACAACTAATACTGAAACTTCAAGATTAATTCATGAAGGAGTAACTATTGTTGACACATCTGGCAAACCCAGGACAATTAAGCCTTAGGTTGTCAATTCTAACTAATTTCTTTTTGTGTGCAGGAAGAATCATGGAGAGCTGACAACAAGTGGTATGTTGACAGTGGTTGTTCCAGACATATGACAGGCAACTGTGCACTTCTCCATGACTTCAAACATAAACATGCCTCATATGTGGCATTTGGTGGGGATAAGAAGGGAGGTAAAATTGTTGGTGAGGGAATGGTAACAAATGGTGTTTTAACATTTGAAAAAGAAAATTTCTGTGAAAATTTGCAGTATAATTTACTTAGTGTTTCCCAAATTTGTGATCAAAATTACTTAACACTATTTGATAACACTAACTGTTACATTCTTAAGCCAGGTTTTGCAGTTCCAGCAGACTGGATCCTTCTTAAAGCAGCAAGAAAAGGCAACACATATGTCTTGGATATGAACAACACATCACTCACAAATCATGAGACATGCCTGCTGTCTAAATCTTCAGAAGATGAATCACAACTGTGGCATAGAAGGCTTGTCCATTCCAACATGAAGAACATGAATAAATTGGTGAAAAATGACTTAGTCATTAGATTACCAAAGAAAGAATTTCATTGTTCTACTCATTGTTCTTCATGTTATAAAGAAAAACAACACAGAGTGTCTCATAAATCCAAAACAATCAACAGTAACACTACACCACTCAAACTGCTTCATATGGACCTCTTTGGTCTAACCAATGTGCTAAGCATTGGAAAAAGGCAATATTGTTTGGTGATAGTAGATGATTTCACTAGATTCACATGGGTCTTTTTCTTAAAACATAAGAGTGAAACATCTGAAACATTAATGGACTTTGTGATCAAGATTGAGAATCAACTTGATCTAAAAGTTAAAATTTTTAGGAATGATAATGGAACTGAATTTGTCAATGCTGATTTGGATTCTTTTTGCAGGAATAAAGGGATAGCTAGACAATTCAGTGCACCAAGAACTCCACAACAAAATGGAGTGGCTGAAAGAAGAAATAGAACACTCATAGAAGCAGCAAGAACAATGCTAGCTGATTCTCAGTTGCCCATAACCTTCTGGGCAGAAGCTGTGAATACAGCTTGCAATGTTCAAAATAGAACATTAATTGTCAAAGAACATAATAAAACCCCTATGAGCTCTTATTTAAAAGAAAACCTTTTATAGGATATCTTAGAGCCTTTGGGTGTCATGTGTCTGTTTTGAATACTAAAGAACAATTGGGAAAATTTTCTGAAAAAGCCTGTGATGGTTTCTTTGTTGGATATTCATCCACTTCTAAATCATATAGGGTTTATATTCCAGAACATAACATAGTTGAAGAGACTCCCAATGTTTCTTTTGATGAATCCATGTTTACTACAAATGTAAAAGGGTCATCTTGGTTATTTGATATAGATGCATTAACTGAATCATTTAACACTGGCTATCTGATGAATGCAGGTGCTGTGGATACATGCTATCCATTTGTGCCTCCAAGTTTGAATGAAGTACCCCTGACAGCTGACCCACCTAGGGCACAAGTTTCAACTGCACCTCAGCAAGAATCATGTCAGCAACATGAAGTTACATCAGTAAACACATCCGCAGATGCATCAGTATCCGCAGATGTATGTCCTGCTTCAGCCTCTGAACAAAGGGATAAAGAGGAGGTGTTGAATCAACAAACCATGCCTGCAACTCAACAATGTTCATCCGTGGATGGTGCTGTAACTCCTGCGGAAGTACAAAATGCCTCCGTAGATGTTTCAGTTACTCCTTCGGAAGAACAAAATGCTTCCGTAGAACTTCCTGCGGAAGAAGACAACCCAGCAGCAACTGATACACAAACTAATCCTGATGACCATGAGCCTTTTGATTACTTCATAGACTCAACTTCTCAGCTGACTCCATCTGCTTCAATGGGTTTCTCAAACTTAGAATCCACAGTTCCAGTTGATGCTGTCTCAACAAGTAGAATTCACAAGTCTCATCCAACTGACAATATCATTGGAGACCTGAATGCAAGAACTACAAGGAGCAAAGGAGGTGTGGCAAAGATTTGTTTGTTCACCTGGTTTTTGTCACAAACAGTTCCTGCAAACATTACAGTTGCTCTAAAGGACAACAGTTGGGTTGAGGCTATGCAAGAAGAACTTCAACAATTCAGAAAATAGAAGGATATACTCAAGAAGAAGGGATAGACTATGATGAAGTTTTTGCCCCAGTTGCAAGAATTGAAGCTATAAGGGTCTTCCTAGCTTATGCCTCCTTCAAGAAGTTCGCAGTCTATCAAATGGATGTGAAGTGTGCTTTCCTTTATGGGAAAATTAATGAAGAAGTCTATGTGGCTCAACCCCCTGGATTTGAAGACCCTGATTATCCACATAGAGTATACAAGCTTGACAAAGCTTTGTATGGTCTTCATCAAGCACCCAGAAAGTGGTATGACACATTGTCATCTTTCCTACTGAAGAATGGCTACAAGAGAGGAACAATTGATCAGACACTCTTCCTCAAACATGAACATCAAGATCTTTTGGTGGTTCAAATATATGTTGATGACATAATATTTGGATCAACCAACAAGAAACTGTGTCAAAGCTTTGAAGACTTAATGAAATCTGAATTTCATATGAGCTCCATGGGAGAATTGACATTCTTCCTTGGCTTACAAGTTCATCAAAAAACAGATGGCATTTTCATCAATCAAGAAAAGTACATTCATCAAATTCTGAAGAAGTACAATCTTGCTGATTCAACTTCATGCAAGACACCAGCCTCAACAATAGACAAGATTGTGCCTGACACTGCTGGAAAATCTGTAGATCAAAGATTGTATAGATCAATGATCGGTTCTTTAATGTACTTAACTGCCAGTAGACCTGACATAATGTTTGCTGTCTGTGTTTGTGCCAGGTATCAATCAGACCCAATGGAGTCACATCTGAATGCTGTGAAGAGGATTTTCAGATATCTGAAAGGCAAACCTGCATTAGGACTGTGGTATCCCAAAGATGGAGATTTCAGCCTCTACTCCTATTCAGATAGTGACTATGGAGGGTGCAACAACAACAGAAAATCCACAACTGGTGGATGTCAGTTTCTAGGACCAAGACTTGTTTCTTGGCAGTGCAAGAAGCAAACCAATGTATCCGTGTCCACAGCTGAGGCTTAGTACATAGCTGCTTCAATTGGTTGCTCTCAAGTACTTTGGTTGCAAAACCAATTACTTGATTATGGTTACAATTTCCTTCAAACACCAATTCATATTGATAATTCAGCTGCTATGTTTATAACTGCTAACCCAGTTCAACATAGTAAAACAAAACACATTGAAATCAGATACCACTTTCTGAGAGACTGCTCAGAAAAGGGTCTAATCAAGTTAGTCAAAGTAGACACAACCAATCAGCTTGCTGATTTGTTCACTAAAGCATTTGATTCTGTTAGATTTAATTTTCTGATAGAATCTTTGGGGATGATTAACTTAGAGTAACTAAACAAAAGCATATGACTGACTTTGTGTAGAGTAATGGTTAGGGATAATTTAAGTGTCTGATAGAACATCTGTGCATGCATTATATTTGGGACATGATAGTAGCCTATGCTTGGTTTTTTAAACAAACACTCAAACTGACTTGTATCATTCTGATATGTGAGTAGGTTCATCTTGAGTGGAAACAAAGCTAAGAGCATGCAAAACTAAGAGCAACAGGTATCTGTCCGTGGGTACTCCATTTTGAGAGTCAAAAGAATAAGTTATCTCTTGATGTGATCAAATCCACTACATAAGCACACTATGTAAAATACTTTATAATCTTCTATCTTTGCAAAGTCATATTCCCTCTGTTTTGTGTGAACAAAGACCTGGGGATATGATCCAAGATTATGATCTTCATTCTCCCTCTGTTTTGTGTAAACAAAGACCTGGGTTAAGTTCACCTCTGTTTTACGAAAGTAAGGACCATGAAGTGAAGACTCCTACGGAAGAAGGATTTCCTACGGAAGAACAACACTTCTACGGAAGAGCAATTCATCTACGGAAGAACAAAAGTTCTGCGGACGACAAGACTCCTGCGGAAGAACATTATACTTGTGTGATTGCAAATACCAAGAAGTCAAACAAGTCAACACAATCAATAACAAATCCCAAGAGATTCGGTGTTTCCTTAGCCGACTCAAACCATCTATAAATAGGAGTCCTAGGTTTCACATCTCGGCGAACAGAATCAATCAATATACGGCTGTCAAGAGTTACATCATTGTGCAACCCTAACTGCCGTCACATCAACATCAATATTATTCGATTCACAGAATTCGTTTGTTCATAATTATTCATTATTATTCTTTTGTAATCATTACTTGATAGTTAATGAAACACGTTTGAATAATTATTGAATTCGTAGTTATTGTGTTTCTGTGGTTGTGTTCATCATTAATCATTAAAACAATTAAACGTCAATTAATGATAACTCCGCGATCATTGAATTGATTTATTTTAATACTGATAATTCCTGAATTGAGATCCTTGGATTCACAGTTTGTCTTGCACATATTTTGACTGGTTTATAAAGATGCCATTGTCAACCTGCTTCACTTGAATTCCTAGAAAGAAATTGAGTTCCCCATGGTACTCATTTCAAATCTATTCTTTATCAGCTTCTTAAATCTTTATAGAGTTTTGCATTAGTTGACCCAAAGATGATGTCATCTATATAAACTTAAACTAGCATCAAGTAATTTCCTTTTTTTAATTAAGAGTGTTCTATCAATATTAACCGTCTTGTAGCCATGTTGAACAAGGTACTGTGATAGTGTCTCATACCACTTACTTGGATCTTGATGCAGCTCATAGAGAGATTTGTCAAGCTTGTATACATAATCAGGATGATTTGTGTATGCAAAGCAAGATGGTTAATTGACATACACTTTTCATCAATCACCCCATATAAGAAGGCATACTTGACATCAAATTGGTAGACCTTGAAATCCTTGGATACAACAAAAGAAAGGAGTATTCTAAGTGCTTCAAGCTTTGCAATAGGAGCAAAACCATCTATGTAGTCAATCCCTTCTTCTTATGTGTACCCTTAAACAACCAATCTTTGCCTTATTCTTGATGACAAGTACTTTATCATATTTCTTATTCCTAAGAACCCACCTGGTACCTATGGTGGTCTTCCCTTAAGGACATAGGTTCCAAACCTTTTGCCTTTTGAATTGAAGTAGCTCCTCCTGCATAGCTTCAACCCAACTTCCATCCCTTATAGCCTCATGAATCATCTTAGGCTAAATCAGGGACAAGAAAGAAGAATGAAGACATAAATTTTTGTCATGGGCTTGTCCTCTTATTATCACCCCTGTCTTAACATCTCCAATGATGTTTTTGGTGGGATGTGACTTGTGGATTCTCAGTTAAGGAATCATAGCAAGATGATTGGATAGATCTAAATTGGTGAAATTCAGATTTGGTGATTGAGTATCACCCACCACATCAATCACTTATCAAGAGAAACTTGATCCAATGAGTGTGTGGCATCATTAATTTTGTCGTCGATGGAGTGATTATCAGTTCAAGAACATCATGACCACTATCACCACCTCTATTTCCTCCAATATTGGAAACCTCTTCATTTAAGTTTTGTGCCTCTGTGCTGGAATTGGTAGGCACCTTAGATGTATTAGCTGAACTTTTTGCCATTATTGTGCTGACAGGATTTCCAACTATAGTGTTTGTTACCACTGGAGCTAAAGTAGTTTTCTTTGTCTTCCCAGCTTAAATCTTGGGTCAGAATCACCTAATGATAAGCTAACTGTAGATCCTGAAACATACTCACAAGATTTGTTAAATAGTTGGTAACTAAATCGAGATTAAACAACCAATCTGAACGAGAACCTTTCACACTAGTTTTAAGATTGTATGCTCTATAAGCCTTAGCTTGGGAAGAGTAAATTCTAAGCAAATTTGGCTATCTGATCTTTGGTATTCAAGATAGGGCAAGGACATCCAAATGATCCGAGGAAACCAATAAAAGGCCTCCTTGTTATGCCACATCTCATAAGGAGTTTTACCGTGAGACTTGACTACTAAATCTCTCTTCTGCACATACCAGGAAGTGTTGTCTGCCTCTTCCCAGAAGGTGTTGGGCAGTTAAAAGTCAGATAGCATGGTTTTTATAGCTTCAATAAGTGTCCTGTTTCTCCTCTCAGTAACACCATTTTACTGAGGAGTCCTGGGAGCACTGTATTGTCTTGTAATACCTTTCTCATCATAAAATGAATCAAGGATTTGGTTCTCGAAATCAGTTCCTTGATCATACCTTAGATTTTGATTTTATAGTCACATTGATTCCTAATTTTCAGAATGAAGCTCTTTAAGATCTCAAGGGTCTCATACTTAGTTCTATGGAAGAAGACCCAAATATACCTTATGAAGTCAACTGTGATCACTAAAGAGTATGAGGTCCTTCCTGGACTCATTACATTGGTGGGGCCAAAGAGATCGATATGTAATAAATGTATTGGAGTAGTGATGGTTTCCTTTGCCTTGTGCGACACTTTGTGTTGCTTCCCTTTTAGACATGCAACACAATAGTCATCACTTGTATACTCTTTCTTTTGCATTCTAGTTACCAAATCATTCTTAATTAATTTCTTCATGTTTTTAAAGCTTACATAGCACATTCTTTTATGCAAGAGGAAAGACTAATCACCATTGACTTTAGATAGAAAGCAAGAAACCTCTCCTGATGGGAATGTTTCCTACAAATCCATCTTGTGCATGTTTCGTTCCCTGTGGGCTTTAACAGGATATGCTTCTGAGGAATGATCACTTCAGGCCTAAAAACAATGCACTCATGCTTAGTAAAGAGCATGTTATGTCTCTGGTCACAAAAGTAGGATACACTCAAGAGATTGTACCCAAGCTCCTTAACATAGTTTACCTTTTGAATATTGAGCATTCCATTTATGACTCTTCCCCTTCCAATGTTGTATGCCACCTGATTGTCCTCAAAAAGCAACTGGCCTCCATCAATTCTTTCAAAGTCATGAAGCAAAGTGCCATTGCCTGTCATGTGCCCTGGAACAGCCACTATCAGTGATCCGTATATTTCCTTTAGTCTTCAGCTATTCCTACATAGAAAGAGATTGTTAGATACATTTGGAAACCTAAGCCTTGTTCGTATTAGGCTTGTCAAAGTGAACCGAAGATAATTCAATAGTTATTTATTTTATATTCAAGCTTTGAAGATCATTTGCTATTATTTATGAATAACTTTCAGTCACATGGCCTTCCATCATCTTCCACACTATCTTTGGAAGAGAAAACTTGGGCTTCAATAATTTGAAAGTTTTGATGACTTTGGAAGTTCTGGAGACTAGACCTTGAGAAGCTTTTGCATCCACTGAGCAGACTTTAGTACTTCGGAGGCATTCCTTTTTTCCGAGACCAATTTTTCTTCCAAATGTTGTTTTTCACTTATTTTCTTCTTCACTTTGGAGCTTTTAAAAGGAAGAGATTTTCCTTTTGAAACTATCATCTTCGTCCTCTTCTCAGAACGTTTATTCTTGGTCACATGGATGGTACCTTTAGGAGAGTACTACCAAACATGATACATTCAGTTGACATACTTTGAGTGTCTACTCCTGAGTAGAAGGGTGAGCTTGATCTTTTTCCACTTCCTTCTTCATCTTCATAGATGATGTAATAGACTTTTTAGGGTGAGACTTGCTCTTGAAACTTCATGGTTTAGGCTGTACAGCAGTGGTGCACATTTGATTAACCTTCTTCTCTTGACAAGGATGATTTGGACATAAACTAGGACTCCTGATACTAGAGTCCATGGTTGAGTCTTCAGTCTTCACCATTTCAAATCCAGTAGAGATAAATACTAGCTTTTCTTAGAGTTGATGGTGGTCTTGATCTCTTGGGATTTCTTTGATTTTATTTTTGGCTACCCTGATCAAGTTTTTCCTAGCAAACTTGGTCATCCTAGGTTCTTTGTTCTCTCTAGGAGAATAGTGACCCTTTTTAGGATGATCTTCTTCACTCACTTTAGATCCATCCTTCACTCTCTCTTCTTCATCTTCATCCTCTTTTTAGATAGGGTCATTAAGGGGCAGCTCATCTTGACAAGTTCCACACCTTAGAGGTCTTATAGAGAGTAATGTGTGTGGAGGTGCTATCTCACTTGAACCTAATCCCTACCTGTCCTAATAAAAAATATTTGCATGCATGGATGAAGATATGTTGTTCTTGAAGGTTTCCTCTTATGAACACACTTTTGTTCCTTGGCTTTGCTGATCATAAGCTCAGCTTGGCATTAAGTTAACTTGGTAATGAGATCTTTGTGTTGGTCCATTGATGATCGACAATAGTGATAATGATAACAAATGACAATCAAATCCCACTGAAACACAATCCAAATAATAATCTATGAAAGAGTTTTAAGATAAAACCATTTTAAACAAAGAACAATCAATCAACAAGGCTCAATGATCAGAAACATATGATTCCAGCCAACAAACACAATGAGAACAATAATGCAAAAGTGAAGGGTTTGCTAGAACACAAAATCGATGTTTAACCTTTTAAACATTCTGAAAAACGCAGCGGATATATAGCTCTTTAAAACCAATTTTAAAGTTGAAATTTCATGTTCTTTATGTTCTTTTAAGATGGAAAAACAAACCCAAACAAAAGGATCTTTTAATATGTGAATGAGCATGCTATGTAAATACTAAAACACATAATATGACAGCCACAAGGGGCTGCCATAACTACCTTTCTCCAAGCTTTGAAGTCGACAGAAAGAGTAGATTTTAGAGGCTGAAATTCGGCCAAAGAATGCTGAAGAATATGCCCAAATCTTCAAGCTTTGAAGTCTCCAAGTGTTCACTCCATAAGCCTCTAAGCATGCATCAAAGTTCCTTGGTCTTGGACATCAAAACTCCAAAGGGAAAGCTGCCAAAATGGGTCTTCAAACCGTGATATTCAGCAGCAAGTTTGAAGATGTAGGATGATGAAATCGACCCCAAGATTCCAAGAAAAGGAACCCTCAAGTGTTTATACCCCAAGCCTTGCACAAACACCACTCTTGCTAGGTAGAGATACACCAAGATCAAGCTCCAAAACCCCAATTTTCTGCTGCTTATTACCGTGAACAAGAGGAGAGAAAGAGAGAGTTTTTGAGAGTTTTTCTTTGTTGCATGTCTTGTGTGTGGGTGGTTCGTTTTTTTTTTGAGAGTTCAAGACAAATTTAATGTGTGCAAGTAACCAAGCAAAGTTGGTCCAATGGGAGCATAGAGGGCGGCCGAAAATTGGGTTTTAAAACCCTTTCCCTCTCAATTTTTATCACACATTAAAGGTCTTGTGTACTAGTCATACAATTTACTAAATAAATTGTATGTACAAGTTTTATATATACATACTTATACAATTAACCATTTGATTTATAAGTTGTAATTTCTCATTATTATTTGGTGTCATCTAACTAATTTAAATAACACTTCAAATAATATTATTGAACAAAATATCCTAATAAGTTGTTCCCTCTCACATGCAACTTATTTAGAAAACCCATTTTCTAAATTTGGTGTAAATATTTAATTGCATGATCATATCATCAACTAAATATTAATTGGTGTTTGCTAAGCTTGTTATTGGGTATAACCCGACTTGGATCATAACGTACTAACCACATCAATATTTTATGTGTCTTGGGCACATAGAATCCTACAATCTTGCATCTATGGTTCCTAATCATTAAGTGATTAATAAGAGGTTATTAAAAGGATTGATGATTTAATAAAAGAGGTTTTATTAAAAATGAACCATAGGATACCTTGTATTTGAAAGAAACATATTATGAAATATTGATTGTTTGGACAATATTTAAAACCAAAAATTTCAGTTAATGTTGGCTGAAATTTGGTGGTTTTAAAAGGGGTTTCATTATATGTTTTGATGATACAAATATTGGACTAACCCGCATCTCAAATTTTACTACATGGAATCTTATCGATTGATCATAAGTAAATTTGAGTATAGGCGAATATCATTTGGTATCCTCCGACCTGAGATACATATTGGGTTTTGATATTCACTAAGTATTATACCTTGACCTAATTCTTCACTGTCCTGAAATATTGGACAGTACATAAGGGTATGTTCAGGTATAACACGAGGTGTTTGTGAGAAACGTATGTAGTCAAGATGTAATTTGTTCCTCTTATTCGTTAAGAGTTAGATGTCTAAGGCTCTGATACCATTGTTGGGTTTGTTAGAACATAAAATCATAGTTTAACCTCTTAAACTTTCTGAAAACGCAGCGGAAGTATAGCTTTAAAACTCATTTTATAAGCTGAAAATTATGTTCTTCAAGTGACCATTCAAGTGTATAAAACAACCCATAAATCAAAGGATCATTTATGTGAATAAACAAGCTATGAACATATGTAAATGCACATAAAATCACAGCTGCATAGAGCTGTGATTACTACCTTTTACAGCAGCAAAAACTCGAATGTAATGATGTTGTATGATGCTGGAAATGGCCAAGAACTCAAGTGTAGAGGTCCTCAAGTGTTTATACCCCAAGCTACCTTGCGAACACCTTCTCTTGTTAGGTAGAAATCACCAAAACAACACCAAAAACCCAGCTTGAAACCCTTGTTCACTGCTGCTAAAAACCGTAGCTTAGAGATAGAGAGGAAGCTGATTTTTGTTGTTGGTTGCATGCAAATGGCATCAAGAGCCGGTCATGTGGATAGCTTGCTTGTTCTTGTCCTTTAAAAACTAGTTATATGTATGTGTTATTATTTGAACTTTATAAAAAGGAAAAGCTCTTCTTTTTTTTAAAAAAAACCGTTCACTTTGATGGTGGGAGACATGCATGTGATGCATGCATGCTTGTGTGGGTCTTCATAATGATTCTCTTGGTAGAATCATGCACATGCTACTTCCACTAACAAAAGGAATAAAGCTCTCATAAAAAAAGAATCCAACACATGCAAGAGATTTAATTTTTCAGCTCACTTCTCTCTCTATCTTACGAAAAAGGACAGCAGCATTGAAGAAGAATGAAAGCTGATTTGAGCAGTTTTTTCATGTTCTTGTGTTGTTCTTGAAGTGTTCATGTGTTGTTCTTGGAGTGCTCTAATAACAAGAAAGGTTAAACAATAATCTATGAAAGAGTTTTAAGATAAAACCATTTTAAACAAAGAACAATCAATCAACAAGGCTCAATGATCAGAAACATATGATTGTAGCCAACAAACACAATGAGAACAATAATGCAAAAGTGTATTTTCCAATTAGGGTTGTGCAAAACTTTTACAACCAATTATAAAGATTGATACATATAGAAAAGCTAGTTTCACTGACAGTTTCACTGGGTAACGAAACTGTCCTTACCAATATCATAGATTCACCCGGCTACGGAACATAGTTTCGCCAGGTGACATAAGTCAGCTGACTACCAGCGAAACTATAGTTTCGCTAGTACTTGTCAGTGAAACTTCTACAAAAACTAGACTAAATACCATTTGCATATGATAGACAAACAAACATTAAACCTATTACAAATAAAGCGAAATAAACTAAATAACTAAGGTGAGTCCAACCTATAGTTGATCTTCAATACTCCCCCTAGGTTGGACCTCACCAGCTTAATCTTGATTCTCCTTTTTAGCTCCTGCCTGGACTCCCCCTTGATCTTCATCTTCTTTAGCTTTCTGTTCTGCTTCATGATCAACTCCAGCCTCTTCTATCATATCGTCCTCAGCATGTGCACTTGCTTGTAGTAATTGCTTAGCTAAATCCTGCACGTCCATTCTTGTCTCGTCAGCTTGGATCACTTTCTGTGTAAGCTCCCTGACCTCAGCTCTCACCCTTCTAGATTTGTTTACCACTCTCACAAAGAGACTGGCTTCAGTCCTGGTCTCAGCTCTGGCTCCAGCTTTAATGTGATTTTCACACAAAATCCTCAGATCTTCATCTCCAAACAGGGTTACCTCCATCGGATCAAACAATCTGATCTCCTGAACACCCTTAAGTCTTATCACAGCTTCCCCAGTATTGTTGTCATAAAACCACTTGACAAAGTCTTTTAGCATTGGGGGAAGTGGATTGGGCACACGTATTCTATTTATTGTCAGCAACCTTCTTACTGGCCTCTTGTATGATTTAAAATAAGGGATTATCTCCTAGGGTTCCCTCTCCTTTTGGAACCAGTCCTGCTGATCAAGCTCAATGACATCACCTTCAGTCGACCCTTGTTGAGCTACATATGTTATAGGCCTCCATCCACCTCATAGTACTCGGGCTCTTAGCTGTAGTCAATGAGTTGCTCATTATCATCTTCTTCTTCATCAATTAGCCTTATTTCAGGCTCCTTCCTTTTATCTTTTCAATTTAAGTTCACATGAACTTCCTCTCCACTCAGATCTTTTTCGACATCAAATCTCAAGTTAAATTCAACCTCTGAGATTTTAACTCCACCAACATCCACGTCTTTCTCAAAACCACTTCCTCTAGCACCTGTATCAACATTACCAGCCCTTTCACCTGCTACATTAGCACCAGCTTCACTGGAGTCAACATAAAAAATTGGATCTGCAACTCCACTCATGCCCTCTCCTGCCCTTGATGATCCTCAAACATTTAGAAACTCATATTTTGGAGGTATCAATAAGATCTTTCAATTCAGCTTCAGATCTATGATTTGGCAGGCCGGCTACCGCTTTTAACTCATTCAGCTCTTTTAATATAGTTTTGATCAATTCCTACTGGTCTACCACCATCATCTTCAAACCCTAAATCATTACATCCTTCTCCTTCTCCCGAATCTCTTGATTCACCAGCTTGGTTTTTATCATGCTTAGTTCATTTTCCAAAGATGCATTGACATTCCTGATCACATCTTGATCAAGATCAGAATGGGTATCTTTCCAACCTGCTTGTTCTGTGAATGCCTGCTGTTTGTGTTTTGTTCTTCTTTCAGACACATTATCAGGTTCACTTTCCTCAGTCCACTTCTTCCTTCTCCTTTCTTTTTGAGCTCTCACCTCTTCAGCTATCTCATTCACATCCTCTTCAAAATCATATTCCTTATCTTTCGCATACCGTTTTCTCTTCTTTCTAGATTCTTCTTGTCTCACTCTACCTTCCTCAACATTCATGTTCTTAGACTTAATCACCCTTCTGATGTAGTTCCACCTCTCAGGCGGATACATATTCTCACACAAGTAAGTGATCTTTCCACTAAAGTTGTAAAAGTCAGTCAAATTCCCAAGATGATCAACCAAGATCTCAATCACAATAACGTGGAATGAAATTATGATTGGAAGAAGACAAAGAATGATCAAAACAACTTCAATTGATAATCAATAGTGATTACAATCTTATGCGAAATCGCACAGAGTGATTACAGAAAATAATTGAACTGAATACTGCGAACACTATGAAAAACTTATCTACAAAAAGCGAAAATTACATATTTATACTAAAACAACTGTTCTCGCGCGAGGCAGGCTTTTCGCGCGGGTCTTCATCTCGCGCGAGTTCTACTTATCGTCTGAGATGAGATTTCGCTTGACTTCTTCATTTTGCTTTCGTTGTTTTGCCGAGCCTTATGTAGCCTTCTACAATCTTCCCCTAGGCTCGGTGAAATATTATCAGTCAAAATCAACATTGTCTTTCTTGTATGTGCCTGAATATGCATACCATTTATTTCTAAGGATCCGATCTGTCATCCAAACATATTGGCAAGACAAAAAATAAACAGACTCGTCAGCTGTGACAGGACAATGAAGCAGCTTGTTCAAGTCGTCTTTGCCAAACTTCATTAAGTCAGCTGGATCGATGATTCTATATGTTCTATCAATGCATTTGATCACAGCCTGACTTGAATCCTTCTCACAACTCCAAGATAGAAATTGCTTCAAAGAATTTGGAGGAACTGAGCATGTACTGGGACTTTCTTTATGTATTTGGGATGTTGATAGACTCTGATTTTCATTGGAGCTTTAGTATTTTCATCAATTCTGGAAGAGTCATCAATCACCTTTGTCTTTGAAGTTTTAAAGTCCTTGAAGTTATTTCTCATCTCTCTTCTTATCTTTGATCTCATTAGTTCAGCTTCTCCATAGTTGATTTCATTGAAGAATGGAGCTTTTCCCATTGAATAAAGATCAGCAGCTCTTAAAGTATGAAAATCTTGAGGGCTTTTCAGATAATTTATCTCTCCATTCCTTCTCTTAATTACGTACATCTTCTTTTCACCATCATAAGCCCAGCTAATAACATGCGAAAGTTCACCATACTTGTCTTTCGGCTTTGATAAGAATAGAAAATGAGTCTCTTTGGGTGGTGGTGGCACTTTGAACTGCAATCCTCCTCTGGTATATAAAGCAATCTGCCCAGTAGAGTCTTTTTGTATTGTACCAGAAGGAGTTGGATCACTTACAGACTCAGTAGGAATTTCTCCTTCTTCCAGATCAATGTCTTTGAATAAGACCTGTAAGTTGTTCCCAAAAATGTTAGTATACTCATTTTGCTCTTCAACATCATCAAATAACCCAAACTCTTCTTCTATAGCTTCAGTTGAAGTTGATTATTGAAATGAGTATAGCTCTTTCTCATACAGACTTTCAGTATCAGGATCCAGTGGATCATATCCTTCTGGATTGCTAGCACTTGGTCCTGAGACATTTTCAGTGCTAGTATCACCAGTTGGATTAGAAGATAAGCCTCCAACATCACCTCCATCATCATCATCATTATTATCATCATTATTTCCTCCGTCATGTCCACCATCATCTCCACCATCATCATCATCACCATTATCATCATCCTCATTATCTTCTGAATCACCATAATCAATCAAATCTTCATCATCTTCTTCAGTAACAACAGGAAGAGTAATCATATATTCCGGTTCAATGAATGTTGTAGATGTAAAAGCTTCAGTGATAGGTATTTCAGATGAAATTGAAACATCTTCAGTAGTACTAACACTTGGCTGTTCTTCAGTTGCTTGAGCTTCGTTGACCTGTTCACTTTCTTGAATATTTTCTGGAGGAGATGGACTTGGAGAACGCCTGCTCGTCTCACCAACAACAGTTGTAGAACGAATAACTGGTGGTTGATGGAAATAAGTCTGAGAAATAAACTCGCGTAGCTCATTCAACTGCCTTTCTAACCCCGAGGAATAATCAAACATACTCTTCATTTGTTGCTCTAAAGAGGCTATCCTTGTTTCCTTTATTGCAGAGTCAAGATGAATCATGGTAATCGTCTTAGTCTTTTCTTCATTGTCTTTTCTCAACTCAGCAATCAGCTTGACATTCTCGAAGCTTTCTTTCTCCAAATTCTTCACTCTTTCTTCTAAAGTTATAGAATGAGGAGCACTGGTGGATTCTTCTCTTCCTTGGAAATCTGGTGGAGTATTCAGAAAAGTATCGACATCAAACCCCAGATTTTCTTGTCTGGGAGGAGTGGAAAAACCAGTTCCAGGAATATTTGCAGATTCAGAAACATGAACAGTTTCTGTTTCAGTAGTAGAAGTAGTCACATCAACAGGTTGCTCTTCTTCAGTCACATCTTTCTCAGGTGATCTTGGAATATCAGAAATAATAGGCTGTTCAGTTTGTGTAATGATCACATGAGTTCTAGGTTTTCTTGGAATCTCACCTCTTCCCCTTTTTCTAACCGGGAAATCTTTTCTCCTAGCCATTCTCTTTCTCCTCATGGAAGTACTAGGTGAATCCACAGGATTATAATCAGAATCTCTCTCATCAGTACTTATCCTGGAAGAAGTAGAAGTAATAGGAGGTTGATCTCTTTGAAGAATGTAAGGTACATTCCCAATTTGATCACTATCTGTCTCAGAACTGGAAGCAGTGTGTACTTCACCTTCCATTCTCCCTTCATTGATTGGCTCCTCCTCAAACATTCTTTCTATCTCCTCATCAATATCGTCTCTAGCTTCAGATGCAGAAGTGCCAGTCTGTGCTTCTTCAGTGTTAGCATTTTCTCCTTCCAAATCTCCAACAGTGTCAACTATCTCAGAGAATTTACCAATCTTAGCAAAGCTTTCTCCTGAGCACTTGTTTCCTCGTGCTCCAGTAAGATGAGTCAAGATCTCCTTCTTTATGGTCTGAACAACATATTTTGGAGACCTCAGAGTGGCAAACTCAGGATAGGCGTCATTAATTACCAGCTGAATAAACCGAGGATACATGATAAACTTCCTTCCCTGATTAGCTGTGGCATTTTTCTGCATCTCCTGGAAGATTACTCTAGAAATACTTAACGGAATATCATCCACTAGGGAGACTAATAAAGATCCAAACATAGCACTCAGACTGTCTATCCCAGCCTTCAAGTTACTCAAACAGTGTATTACCACAGGAAATAAGTACTTCCAGTATGGTGGCAACCACTTCTTTTCCAGACATGGATATCTACACTCGTATCCCATCCTAGTCAGACAATCAATAACAACGTCATCTTCCAACTAGTTGGAGCATCTTGTTGGTCATCAAAAAGTAACACCCTGCTCAGAATAGCTTGGGAGACAGTCACTCTTTTATCTTTGACTGTAGCAGTAATAATTGGATTTCGAGCTTGATCTTTTTCTAGAGCAGCTGTGCTCCAGAAAGAATCGATCAACTCAGAATATATAGCTGGATCAGTAGAAATGGCATAAACTATACGAGAATTCTTCAGCCCTTCTATCATAGATGCGAAAAGTTCCTTTCCCTCAGGAACATCATCTAAGTAGGCTACGCAGTTATGATTTTTATTAAAAATCATTTGAGCCATCTGCAATGTCACAAACAAACAATATTAGATCATTGAAATAACTTAATCACACATAAGAAAATTTTAACACTTAGAAAAGTTTCATCATTCGAGTTTCCTTTCATGTGAATATAACACATTTAACACTTAGAAAAATTTTCAGCATGTAATTATTTTCAATTGTACGAAAAAGAAATATTCAACACTTAGAAAAATTTAACAAATAAGGTTCTATCGCGCGAGAACTATTTTCATGCGAAAACCTTTTCAAGCGACAAATCCCTGTCGTGCGAAAATCTCATTTCGTGCGAATACAAGTTTCATGCGAAAGATCATATTTCAAGCGAAAACACATTATATGCGAAAGTCAACATTAAATCAGAAGTCAAACTTTATGCGAAATTGTGTTTCACGCGAGAACATTCTCAAGCGAAAACACACTTTTCGCACCTGTTCATTACCCTCATGCAATTCGCGCAGACCCATTTTCAAATTGAAGATCAAAATCACAATCTTAAACAAAACCAATTGTGTCCTAACCGTCGTCTATGTTCATCAAGGTCGTTTAATCGTTCAATTTCAACTTTTAAGTCCATTTATGAGATTTTAGTTTAAGTTGTTAAGGTACCTTTTAAATTTGTCTCTTTAGTAACCATACAGATCAAATTATACCTTTAAAATCACAATATGAATGTAATGTGAACGACTACGTGGAGTAGAATGTCTAATAAGAACAAGATGAACTCTGATTTTGATTTTTAAGAAGGAAGCGAAAAGGGTTTTCGGATGGTGTTTATGCAAAAAATGGTTTCGTTTAAACACACTGTGATGTTTATACTCCAAGTTATTCACGCGATAAGTCCTTTCGCGCGACAAATGTTTTCACGCGACAACTCCAAGTCGCGTGAGTGTGTTTGATCCTTTAAAAAATTTTCAATGTTTTCAGGTTTTCAACATTTCTTGTCTTTACACAAAGATTTATTATCAGTTATGTATGTCAACAAAAAGTTTTATTTACCAAGTGACCAATTAATTTAATGAATCTTCAATTTTCAAAATTTATCTGTTATTTATTTGTCTTATCCTAAACAAAACAGAAGTAAAATGAAAAACAATAAACACAAAATAACAAAATATCAGAATAATGAAAATAAGAAAGAATCAAGATCAGATTTGTTTATTGATCAAAATTGTTTTGTAAGAATTTTCATAATGAGATCATATAGTTCTTTGTCAAGTTAAGACTCTGTCCGGCTTTTATTTAAAATAACTGGTTAAGTTGATTGTCAAATATTTTGTCCTTTTTAAACTTATACCTCAGATTTTACTCAGAATCATAAGGAGTGATACATATCATGTTTTGTTTTGATTTAATATAATTCAGTGGATCCCACAATCAGATCTTCTATAAAATAATTATTATCCTTCAAGACATTGTTGAGATTTCAAGTCACCCCAAATTGACTTAAACAATTTATTGTTGATCAGTGATATCATTTATTTTATTCCTAAAATATAACTATTTGAGCATAACTAGCCTGAGAAATATTTCTTAACACGGAATATTAACAAGTTTAAGGACTTACTAACAGCCATCCTGACTTACATCTGCCCTCTCAAGATGTTTAGGACTTACAAGCCATCCGGACTTACATGCCCCATCTTTTGATTTTGCCTTCCATGATCAGAAAATATTCTCAAAATAGAAAATATATACCATATAGTATGTATGTCTTTAGACATATCTTTTGATTTGTTGTGCTTCTTGGCATCTTATATCCTATATGGCCTTTTGGCATCTTTTTGCTCAATTATTTGCTCAATTATTTGCTCAACTATTTTCTTTTTGTATTTTTATTTCTTTTTGTCTTTTTGTATTTTCTTTTATATATATATACATAATTATGATAATCACTGAATCAAACAAATACAGGCTTGAGTATGACAAGATTATAACTCTCAGTCTGTGTTAGAACATTTTTGACATTGTCATAGAATCCTGATATATTCCCCACGAAATCATATCACTTTAATTCAAGTTTAATCACTCAATTATGATCTTCTCATTTCTGAAAGCAAAGCCTATCGACACATCAATAATAATCCAAGTCTATTCACATTTAAGCCTTTGAAAGTACTTAGACTCTTTTAGAACTTTGTAATATCATTTCTCATTTAAGTACGAAAATTTCTTTTCTTTTTATTTTTCAATCCTTTGATCTTGACTCCCCCTAAAACCAAAAATATTTTTAGAACGTGTTTTTTCTAATTCTCTCCCCTTAAAATTATGATTGTTTTTTTTTGTTTTTTTAAAGAAAAAAAACAAGTGCAATTTTATTTGTTATTAACAAAAGTGAAAAAATCTTTTTGTGAAGATTCAAAAAATCAATTTATCCAAAATTAATCATTCCCAATGATTGCACAAGGAAATCAAATCGAGAAGGATCAAATGCCTTGGTAAATAAGTCAGTAATGTTTTCGGTTGACGGCACTTGTTTTAAATGAATAAGTTTCCGATCAAAATAGTCACGGGTAAAATGGATGTGGATGTCAATGTGTTTAGTTTTGGAATGTTGAATAGGATTTTTAACGATGTTCAAAACTGCCGTGTTATCACACCAAATTGGTGTGTCATAAATATTGAGAGCATAATCGAGAAGTTGTTGTTGAATCCAGACAAGCTGGGAACAACAGCTCGATGCAGCCACATATTCAGCTTCAGCAGTGGATGTGGAAACAGTGTTCTGCTTTTTACACTGCCAGGAAATGAGTTGGTTGCCCAAGAATTGACATCCTCCTGTAGTTGACTTCCTGTCTAAATTACAACCACCATAATCACTGTCAGTATAGGCAAATAAATTGAAATCAGAATTTCGAGGATACCAAAGACCAAGTTTGGATTGACCCTTGAGATACTTGAAAATCCGCTTGACAGCTTTCATGTGTGATTCTTTTGGATCACTTTGATATCATGCACACTGACAAACAGGGAACATGATATCCGGCCTGCTTGCTGTGAGATACATTAGAGAACCAATCATTGATCTGTACAGATGTTGATCAACGGATTCGCCTAATGGATCTGGAGTGAGAGTAGGACGAGAAGACATAGGAGTTGGAGCAACTTTGGAGTCTTGAAACTTGTACTTCTCAAGAATAGTCTTAACATATTTTTCTTGATGAATGAGAATACCAGTTTCAGATTGATTAACTTGGATACCCAAGAAAAATGAAATTTCTCCAAGAGAGCTTATCTCGAATTTCTCCTTCATCACTTCTTCAAACTCCGTGCACATACTATCATTTGTAGAACCAAAAATGATATCATCAATATAGATTTGAACCAGAATGATGTCATCGTCTGATTTACGAATAAATAAGGTTTGATCAATTGCTCCTCGTGAATAACCATTTGCAGGCAAATGTTCAATCAGAGTTGCATACCAAGCACGAGGTGCTTGATGTAGACCATATAATGCCTTATCCAACTTGTAAACATAATCAGGATGATCTGGGTCTTCAAATCCAGGAGGTTGACAAACATAGGTTTCTTCTTTCATTTCTCCGTATAAAAAGGCAGTTTTAACATCCATCTGATACACCTTGATATTCATGTATGAAGCAAAGGCTAAGAAAATGCGTATTGCTTCAAGTCATGCAACTGGAGCATACACTTCTTCATAATCCAGTCCTTCAACTTGATAGAATCCCTGCACCACAAGACGTGCTTTGTTCTGAACTATAACACCTTTTTCATCCGTCTTGTTCCTGAATATCCACTTTGTTCCAATCGGAAGCTTATCCTTTGGAAGTTCTACAAGATGCCAAACATTCAGCTTCTTAAATTGCATCAACTCATCTTGCATTGCCTCTATCCAACTATTTTCCTTGAGTGCCATTTCAACATTCTTGGGCACTATTTGTGATAGAAAGCAAGCATATAGACATGTGTTGATTGCCCCTGAACGACTTCTGCTAAGTACGCTATCATGCAATGGACCGATGATTGCTTCAGTTGGATGAGATTTATGGATTCTCAGTTGATGAATGTCATCTGCAACAATCCCATCTTCCAAGTTAGTGATGTGTTCAACATTTGCATTCACTTCTTCAGAGTTTCTAGACTGATACACAATATTTTCTTCAATCGTGTCATTTGAAGTGTGATTTTCAGAAGCAGTGGACACATCTGGAGATTCTTCAAATGGAACTTGAATGACTTCTCTTGGTGTATCCATAGTTTTTGAAGAAGATGAAGACAATGGTGAGCTCAATGATTCTTCCAACTCCTGATTGTGAATTTGTTCTGAAGGAATGTCTGATAACTCAGAACTTTCAGATACTTGCACAGAAGCTGTGGGAATAGCCTTGGATGATGAAGAAATTGCAGAATCATCAGATATAATAGACGGAAGTTTCTCAATGATTTTGTTCTCCAAAGATATTGCTTGAGAATTAGAATCTGCAGACAAAGATATAGAAATTTTAAAATTTATGAACAAAGATTCATAATCATAAACCTATGAAGGAACTGAACCTGCATCAGTTATGTTAAGCTTGTGCCAATCAATATTAAATGACTCAATTATTTGTCAAGTTCTTTTATTATAAACACTATATGCAACTTTATTAGTTGCATATCCCACAAAGTAACATTCATCAGTCTTTTCAGAAAATTTTGAAATTGATTCAGTTGTGTGTAATAAAGTACAACAACAACCAAAGGCTTCAAAATATTTAACTTTGGGTTTGTGTTTATAAAATATTTCATAAGGAGTCATATTTAATATTTTATTGATTAAAACACGATTCTGAACATAACATGCAGTATTAACTACTTCAGCCCAAAAGAACAGAGGTAATTTGGTAGCAGATATCATTGTTCTAGCAGCTTCAATTAATGTTCTATTCCTTTTTTCTGCAACTCCATTCTGTTGTGGAGTGCCTGCAACACTGAGTTGTCTAGCAATGCCCTTGGATTCACAAAACTCACTCAACGTTTGATTGCAAAACTCTGTTCCATTGTCACTTCGGATGCATTTTACCTTTTTATCTATCTGATTCTCCACCAAATTAATGAATTTGATCAAAAGGTGTTGAGTCTCATCCTTAGATGCTAAGAAAAACACCCAAGTAAATCTAGAAAAGTCATCGGTAACAACCAAACAGTAAGATCTTCGACCCAAACTTAAAACACTTACTGAACCGAAAAGATCCATGTGTAAGAGTTGTAAGATTGATTCGATTGAGTTGTGTGCAATTGGTTTGTGAGGAAGTTTATGTTGTTTACCCTTTGAACATGACAAACAATGTTCATTTAATTGAAATTCTTTTTCGGGTAAACCAATGACATGATTTCCACGTACCAGTTTGTTCATATTTTTAAGATTGACATGTCCTAACCGACGATGCCATAACATGGAATCATTCTCCGAGGCTTTGGATAATAAGAAAGAAGTAGTTACCAAAGAATTTGAACAATGCATATCAAGAAGATATGTGTCATTGTCTCTCGGAGTCCTCATCAAAACCCATTCATCAGGAATAACAAAACCCGGTTTTAAGATTAAACATTCTTTGTTAGTAAAGTGTGTAGAATATTATTTGTCACATATTTGAGACACACTTAGCAGTTATGTTTTAATTCCACAACAAAGTTCACATTCTCAAAGCTAAGGACACCATTTGTAACTGTACCACGCTTAGTAATACGTCCTCCTTTATCGCCTGCAAAAATCACTCTTCCACCATTATAAGACTGAACATCTTGTAGTTAAGATAAATTCCCAGTCATGTGTCTTGAACAACCGCTGTCTACATGCCATAGGCTTTCAATGGTCTTTTGCGGTTGTCCCTGCATAAGTAACAAACTTACTTAGCTTTTGGTACCCAAGTCAAACATGACTTGAGCACACTATGTGTTGCATTAAGACAAAAAGATTTTAGATTGTTATATTTATTTAGCACATCAGTCTTTTCATTAACACTTTTCACCTTGATGTTTTCTTTTAAATCATTTTTCAAACTCTTATGCTTTTCGACATTATAAGCATTATCAACTTTTGATTTCATTTGTTTTGCAAATTTTCCACTAGTGAAAAACATTTTTCTATTATGAGCAATAGAATTATGAAATCGTTGTTTGCTTAATAATTTTTGTCGAAAAGGACAATTATTTGCTAAATGATTTATGTTTCCACAATGATAACATTTTCTTTGTTGTGTGTGGAAAACAAACTGTGGATGACAATTATAAAAATTGTCATAAAAACCAAAGTCAGATTGACTTTTTGATTTAACACTCTGCACAGTCTCTCGAATCTTTGCTTCATTTGATAATTGCTTGTTCATCTTTTGCAAATTCGAGGAAATTGGTGAATTGTGACCACTTGTAATATGAGATTTAGCAGTTTTGACTTTTGGAAGTGATGATGCTGGAATTGGACCAGTCTTATAATTTGCTGGAGTACTGTAAAGCCCCGTTCCCGGGCACCTTACGGCTAGTCATTCATCGCACATAAAAACATTTCAAACGTACATTTACTTTGCAGCGGAATTTAAATTTTTCATTAATAACTAACACATGTCATTTCATAACTTTACAACAGTCGTTTTCTTCTCAAAATACAATGACATGTCAAAATATGGATGCCAGCCTCATCAACTGAGTAGTCGCGCTGTGCCATCCTCAGCAACATACCTGCCAACTGGAAACACATCAAAGTCAGCGTTGCTGAGTGAGTTCTAGTTTTATATTAAAAACATACTTTTCTATCCTTTAAAACCGTTTCTTTACTTTTACGCTATCACACATCGTACGTACACATAGATAATATCATTATTATCTTCTTTTCTCGTTCATTCTTTATCTTTTACTTTTATTCGTTCTCTGTCTGTCATTCATTCATTATCTCTTTTTAACTTTCATTCGATCTCTATCTTTTGCTTCTATCGAGATCCGGTCACACTTTACCCTCTCTTCATGGCACACAACCATGATTACTGAGGTCGAGTGACAAGGATCCCGTTTCATACGTCATCATTATGTTCCTTCCGTTCATTACTTTCATTCGTTCGTTGTTTAGCTTTCATTACGTTCATTAACTTTTGTTCGTTTCATACTTTCTTTTCTTCATAACACTCTTTCCTATTTCTCGTCTCATGCAATTCGTACCAATGGAATTGTCACTAAGACCAACTCTCCTGGTGGGTGAGAATTCTTGGGGTTTAGCCAACATCGTACGCCATCTCATGGGTTAGCCCAGCATCGCACGCTATATAATCCACATGAGGTAGGCCAAAATCACACACTACATAGCACACAGTAAATACCACATCGTACGTATCGGAGCAGCTAGCAAAACTGAACTCCCACTGTGTCTATGTCCCCTTATGAGTTACGCCGTACATATTGCACTAATCGCACCAACGGAGAGGTCATCTATACCGACTTCCTCTATGTGTGTGAGGGCTCTCGGGATTTAGCTAGAATCGCACGCCATCTCATGGGTTAGCCCAACATCGCACGCTACATGATCCACATGAGGTAGGCCAAAATCGCATGCTACATAGCACATAGTAAATACCACATTGCACGTATCGTAGGAGTCACCAAAATGGAACTCCCACTGTGTCTATGTCCCCTTTAAGTTAGCCAAGATCACACGCTATAATACACACACCGTTGAGCTAACAACTCTCAATGAGTTATGGGCCTCCTTTCTCTCTACCTGCATGCCAATCTTACTCTCATTCTTCCGGATCCTGTCTCCTGCAATGCCGGAGTACGCGACAGGGATCTCATTCGAGTCTGTTGCGACACAAAGTTGCTCACCTCATAACTATGTTTGGCTTTATGCCACACCCCCGAGGTTAAACATAACTCGGGTATCAACACCCCCACCGAAATGGGTAACATCACCCCCACCGAAGTGGGTAACTACACCCCCACCGAAGTGGGTAACATCACCCCCACCGAAGTGGGTAACTATGACATACTACACCCCCACTATGTGGGTAACTACTATACACCATGTACCACACCGAAGGTCAATCACAAGACTGTAACCTCTACGTGCACCCTTAAAGATTAGCTGAACCTCATGCGGTTGAGCTTGAGGCATTTAGGGCCATGCACTTAGGTACAATTCTCTTGCAAGTCTCTCATCTTTTCATTCGTTCATTAATGATTCATTCAATCATCATATTCCTCTTTTATTATCTTTCACTTTACGTTATTAATACTTTCTATTCGTTCATAACAATACACGTAAAGATACGGAAAGATAAACATACATCGAAGCAAGGAACATCGGCATTTACAAATCGTCGGTATTCACCATCTATTATGGCAACATCATACTTAACATACATACCTCAAGCATATACTTACAATACTATCTCTTCCCTCGTGCACAACAACTCTACTTGGGCGTTCGGGCATTCTTCAGTCACATGGCCTACATGCGACTGAACACTAAGCGAATGGGCTTCTGTGTGACTGAACCCTCATTTGTGCGATTGAATAGCTATGCGGATGGACCAATGCGACTGAACCATGTGGTTAAACTTCTATGCGACTGGACCTCAGTCGCTTGACTCCCGTGCGACTGGATCCCCATGCGACTGGATCCCTATGCGACTGGACCTCAGTCGCTTGACTCTCATGCGACTGGATCCCCAGTCATACGACTAGACCTCAGTCGTGCGGTTGAGCCTCAGTCGTCCCTCAGTCGGCCGATTGACCCTTCAGTCGCCTAGCCCTAGCTGGGCAGCGACTGGAGTTCATCACGAACAGCAGCCGCGACATTCGGCTTTCAAACCCTTCCAGACCTCGTTTGAGCTCAAATTAGCCCCTCTAGTCCATAGGGAAACATACCTCGACCACATACAAGCCTATCCTAGTCCCGGATCAAGCCCCAAACGTACCATACACATACACATACGTACATACACGGGTTAAGCACCCAAAACTCGAAAAATAGGGTTTCAGATGTGTTCCAGCCCCAAAATCATTCAAAAACATGTAAAAGAGGGGTCTTAGAACTCACCTTAGTATCCTCCTCGGTTTGAGCTTCGATTTGACCCGCTACACGTCGATTTCGGCTCACGAACCCGCTTGAACTGAGCTTTCTCCTTCTTCTATCTCTCTATGGCTGATGGTTGCGAGTGTGGGAAAGAGTGAGGGCTGCCCTCTTCCTTAAATACTACTGTCCAGTCACCCGAGCTTTCCATGCAATTGGACCTTCAGTCGTCCAAGCTCCATGCGATTGGACACTCCAATCGTACGATTGAGCTCCAGTCGTGCGGTTGAGCTTCAATCGCATGACTTCCATGCGTATGGGACTCCAGTCGTGCGACTACCATGCGATTGGATGCTCCAGTCGCATGACACCTCATGCCGAAATTTCCGGGTGTTACAAGTCCACCCCCTTAAACGGGTTTCATCCTCGAAACCTGTTGTTCCTTAAACCTTCGCGGGCAATACTGTCCCATCTCTTTTCCAGTCTATTAGTTGGAATCCTATCGCTCCACATCGTTTGTCAACATTCGACTTCGGGTCTATCTTGGACTATCGCCAACGGCAACCCATACATACTGATCAATGTTCATTTGACCAGCACCTACGACCTCAAACATGCCACGTAGAGTGCGGTCACTACAATTAAAAGAAACATCACAATATCCGAGCAAAGACCCGGCGTCATAATCATTGAGCTTCAGAGCATTACTGAGAACCTTCAGCTTTAATGCTTGAAAAACACAGCCATCAACTTGCGTAAAGTTGCTAGCCCTTGTTTGATATTCTTTATGTATGAATAATCACCCTCTGGCAAACCCAACAACTGACATGAAAGGTAAATCGGCTTATTTGGTGACCCAAACCAAATTTATCCTTTCTCTTTTGCTTCCGATCTCCCATTCTTCTTGTTTGCTATGCGTACTTTGCTGTCCATGAACAATTCATAGGCTGATACTGTTCCTTAGACAACGGGTGACACAGCTTTCTCAATTGCATCATGCAATCCTCTAGGGCATCCGGTGACCTAGTGAATCCACTAATAGTAATCTCTACATCGAAGGGCTCATCGATGTTTCTTCTTCCTAACATGCAACTCACAACCGGAGGCAGTAGGAACGAACTACTACAAGCATCACATTCAAGGCATAAAAGCACAAACTTAAATTATCAGAAACGTACCTGACGTCAAGTCGAAGTCCGCTCTAACCTCCCTTTGGTCATGACAAAAGCTCTAGCTTCCGCCCTCTGTTCTCCTTCCTCCAGCCTTCTTCACTCCAGAACCTCCTGCCCTTGGCTTCTAACAGTATTTACTCATGTGGCCAATTCCTCCGCAATTATAGCATCTCACGGTTCCATATTCTCTAGCCATATGACCAAACTTCCCACACTTGTAGCAAGTATTTGGTCCTCTTTTGCATTCCCCCGAATGCTCCATCCCGCAATTTACATACCTATCTGACCCCGCACAAGGTGCGACCACACGATGGTCATCCCCCCGTGCGTGCTTATTATTTGCCGGGACACCACCCCGTCCAGTTCTCTTCCCCTTCCAGTTCTGACCTACATCATCTTTCCCGCCGTCTTCAGCCACCACCACCATCGTTCTTTCATCATACAACCTCCCCGCCAAATCAACCGCCGACCTAAACGTGCTTGGTGGGGCAGCGATCATGTGCCTATGGATATCCGTCGGCAAGCCCTGAATATACCTCTTAATTTTCCACGAAAGAGGTGTCACCTGATCCGGCACCAGCCGTGCCATCTCCTTGAATTTGGTGGTGTACTGCTGATGTGTCATCATCCCCGCTTCCAACTGCAGGAACTCCCTTTCAACTTTATCCATTTCACGGTGGGGATAGAACTCCACAATCACCAACCTTTTCAACTCTGACCATCTCATTCTCCCAATAGCTCGGCTACCCTCAACCTGAAATATGTTATCCCACCAACACAACGTAGAGTCCACGAAAGAGTGGGCAGCAAACTTCACTTTCTGATCCTGTCGGCACTCGCTGATATTCAGCACGACTTCCATTTCCCTCACCCACCGGTGAGCAGAAGCAGCAGTGCCATTACCATCAAACGTTGGGGGACTGCGTCATTGAAATGCCCCGTAGTTACAACCTCGTGCCGCCTTCGGCGTAGGTTCTTCCTCCTCTTCTTCCTCTTCGTCATCAAAGAAAACTGTTTCAGTTTCAGTCCGTCTCCTTCTGCCCGAAAGTCTGCCCCTTTCCTGTCTCTCTTCATCCCTAACAGCCCTTATCACCTCGGTCACTACAGACGGTAGGATTGTCTGCATGACCTGATGCACTTCTTCGACTACCGCCTCTTTCACTGAGGCCCTCAAGTTAGCACTCTCATTAGCGCCCTCCAGATTAGGGGTCTTGGGTTCCTCATGAACCACCTTCTCAACTCTCGGTCTTCCTATCGTGACCCGTGGTTCAAAACCACGTCTGCCACCACCTCCACCACGTGAAGCCTTAGAAGATCTACCACCGGCCATCCTCTAGCACACACTGAAAGATTCCAAACACCAACCCAGTCATTCAAGGGAATAGCTCAGTTCATGTCAAGTATAGTAAGTCCCTAATTACAGTGATCAGTTGTGATTAGCCACTTACCTTACTTTTTATACCCCGAGCATTACCTGTCCTGACTATATTAGCATCTAAATCTATCAGCAACACATAAACACATAACATGCGCACATAATACCGGTTAACTTTAAGAAAATACCTGATCGCACGCAGCTACTCAGATTGGCATCCCTTCCCTTTCCGTCCCATTCTCAGCTTAAGTTTAGGTTTATTTTGAAAATTTACCCATTTCACTTAAACTTTGGCTCTGATACCAACTTGTAAGGCCCCGTTCCCAGGCACCTTACGGTTGGTTATTCATCGCACATAAAAAATTTCAAACGTACATTTACTTTGCAGCGGAATTTAAATTTATCATTAATAACTAAAACATGTCATTTCATAACTTTACAACATTCGTTTTCTTCTCAAAATACAATGACATGTCAAAATATGGTTGCCAGCCTCATCAACTGAGTAGTCGCCCTATGCCATCCTCAGCAACATGCCTGCCAACTGGAAATACATCAAAGTCAGCGTTGCTGAGTGAGTTCTTGTTTTATATTAAAAACATACTTTTCTATCCTTTAAAACTGTTGTTGGGTTTGTTGGACCTAAACAATGTTGTTTAACCATTTTAAACAAGAAAACACAGCGGAATATGAACTTAATTTCGTATTCTATAATCTGAAAATTAAAGTTCATAATATTATTTCAACAAACCCAAAGACAAAGGATCATATATATGTGAATAGATTAGTTATCATGAAGCAAACATAACAACCAAAACAGCACAATGAACTACCTTTAGAAGCTGTCAAAAAAACGTGGATGCATGATGAAGATGAAGCTGCTTTTGGATGGGCAAAACATCAACAATAGATGTTCTCAAGTGTTCATACCCACAAGCCTTCAAGAAAACACCATTTTGCTAGGATTTGACACCAAAATCGGATCAAAAGGCTGTTGAATCCTTGTTCCAGCCGTGAACATCAAGAGGGCTGTTGAACACTTGTTCCAGCCGTGACATCTCTCTTCCAAAAGAGAGATTTCGAAGTTCTTTTGACTCTTTTGCATATGAGAGAGTGAGAGAGATCTGAATGGAGAGTGTCTCTTTCATTCTTGAGAGAGTATGAGAAGACACCAAAAGAAAAAACACACAAAAGGGGGCTGCGCCTTGGGCGGCCGAACCCCTTGGGTTTTCTTAGGGTTTCTTCCTTTTTCTTTTTAACTATATTAAACAAAAGATTTTTTATAAGTTATGTAATTACCTCATTAATTAAATAACTTATACACACACTCCTATTATTTGATGTTATTTAACCAATTTAAACAACATTTCAAATAATATTCATGAACAAAATATCCATATAGTTTGTTCAATCTCATATGCAACTTATTTGGAAAACCTAATTTCTAAATTGGTGTAATTATTTAATTGCATGATCATATCATCAATTAAATAATAATTGGTGTTTGCTAAGCTTGTTATTGGGTATGACCCGACTTGGATCATGACGTACTAACCACATCAATGTTCTATGTGTCTTGGGCATACAGAATCCAACATTCTCCCACTTGCACAAGATACATAGAAGATTGATGCAAGCAGTAAATACCGCCTAACAACGGTTTACTACCCTTAATACGCATGACTTAGAAGCCATTCAATAACATCATCCCCTTCAAGTATCCAACTTGAAATGATTTAGGTGAATCAATCATTTATCCTTTTGTCACAGATGTCATGTTAAATCCAAGGACACAGAATGATCATTCCTTGTTGATTTAACTTAATCAGGCCTTAGACATCATACTCTCAACGAATAAGAGGAACAAATCCCATCTTGACTACATATGTTTCTCACAGTCACCTTATGTCACACCTGAACATAGCCTTGTGTACTAACAATTATTTCATATTAGTGAAGAACTAGCTCAAGGTGTAACACTTGGTGAATATCAAAACCCAATATGTATCTCAGGTCGGAGGATACCAAATGATATTCGTCTTTACTCAAATCTACTTATGATCAATCAATAAGATTCCATGTAGTGAGATTTGAGTTGCGGGTCAGTCCAATATTCGTATCCCACGAATATCTATGAACCTTGGCAGCAACCAATTGCTCTATATTCATGCCTTATGAATATCCACCAATCCAAGTTCATAATAGTCTTACATTCATATTGTTCCCACAAATATAACCGACTACGGACATTTAGAATAATAAAATTATTCATGGATGTAAACATGCTAAAAGGAACATAACTTAAAATATCGTAAATACATAGATAAGTTAAGTATTACAATTGTTCCATATTAATAATATTTATACTAAACAGATCAATTCCAATCACTAGAATATCGAAGTCCTAAGGCACAAGTATGACTTTCATGCTTTGCCCTTTCAAGGAACTTCGTGAGTGGATTCGCAATGTTTTGATCAAAGTGAACTTTGCGAATACATATCTTTCCCTTTTCAACTTCATCCCTTATGTAGTTGAATTTCCGCTCATTGTACCTAATCTTTTGATGTGCACGGGGTTCCTTGATTTGAACAATCACACCCTCGTCATGACAAAAGATTTCTAAGGAGTCTTGAATGGTAGAGACCATCCTTAGATTAGTGATAAACCTTTTTATCCATGCAGCTTCCCAAGCTGCTAATGAGGCGGCTATGTATTCGAATTCTTTAGTGGACAATGCTACCCTATTCATAATGGAGGCATACCCCGATTGTGATCGAGGATCATCTCGATCGGTTTGGAAACTAGCATCCGTGTAACCCTTTACAACTAGTTCCTCTTCATCAGATCCGTATATTAGAAACAGATCCTTAGTCCTCCTAAGGTATTCCAATATACTTTCAACAGCCATCCAATGGCTGTTACTTGGATTCTGCTGATATCTACTTGTCATGCTTAATACGCATTACATGTCCAGTCTAGTGCATATCATCGCATACATGATGGATCCTATAGCAGACGCATATGGGATGTCCTTCATGCGATGTTGCTCATCCTTTGAGCTTGGATATTGAGATGCACACAATATTGTCTCTCTTTGAATAGGTACTATACCTTTCTTAGAGTTTTCCATCTTGAACCTTTTCAAGATTTTATCAATGTATGCACTTTGGTTTAACCCTATCAACCGTCTCGATCTGTCCCTATAGATCCTTATTTCCAAAATATAGACGGCTTCACAGAGATCCCTTTTGGAAAAACTATTTCCAAGCCAGGTTTTAACACCTTCCATGGTTGGAAAATCATTACCAAATAATAGTATGTCATCAACATACAATACTAAGAACGTAATTACACTCCCACTAGCCCCTTGATACACACAATCCTCGTCAGCGTTCTTGATGAAACCCAATTTCTTGATCTTTTCATCAAAACGTTGATTCCAACTTCTCGATGCTTGTCTCAATCCATAGACTGATATCTTTAACTTGCATACTTTATCAGGATGACTTTAGCATTGCGATTGGCGAGAAGGTTTCATCATAATCAACCCTTTGACTTAGAGTGAAACCTTTTGCTACAAGCCATGCCTTGTAAGTATCCAAGTTTCCATGCATGTCAGTTTTCTTCTTGAAAACCCACTTGCATCCAACCGGTTTGGAGTTAAGTGAGGAGTCAACCAATTCCCAAACTTGGCTGTCATACATGGATTGCATCTTTACGTTCATGGCTCCTAGCCACATGTCACAATCCGAATTGGACATTACATCATGGTATGTAGTTGGCTCTTCGGAGTCAACAACGTAGCATCCATCTATGAAAAATCCACATTTTTCATGTGGAATGCTTACTTTACCAGATCTGCGAACGTTTTGTGTGTATTGATCAACCTCTTGATCATGATCAACAACCTCTTGTTGATTGATAGTGTCAACCAAACGTGTCGGCTTGTGGATCTTGATCCTCATCAAATTCCACTGTTCTATGCGTCATTCCTTTCATGAGGAACTTGGCTTCCAAGAACTCTGCCTTTTGAGCAATGAATACCTTTTGCTCTGTTGGATCAAAGAAGTGGTATCCTATACAGTCCTTTTGGATATCCAACAAATATACACTTAGTGAATCGACTTTCAGTTGGTTTTGGGTGTTAAGCTTAACATAAGCTTCATAACCCATAATTTTAAATATGATAGCGATGGAACTATTCCATTTCATATTTCAAAAGGCGTCGAATCCACTTTCTTGGTTTGGACCATATTCAAAATATGAGCCGCGGAGAGTAGTGCGAAAACCCCAAAATTATAGAGGTAGTGAGCTTATATCCATCATAGGTCGAACTTTATCCAATAGGGTTCGATCTCCTTACAGACACACCATTATGTTATGGTGTTCTGTGAGGAGTAAGTTGTGAGACAATCTTACAACTTCCTAGATGATCCCTAAAAGTCTCACTTAGGTATTCACCTTCTCTATCTAAACGGAGAACTTTGGTAGTTCTATCGAGTTGATTTCCTACTTCATTCTTGAAGCTTTTGAACATTTCAAATTCTTCATGTTTATGTGCCATCAAGTACACATAACCATAGCGACTATTATCGTTGGTTAAGGTAATGAAGTAAGTTTCACCATACCTTGTCATTTTCTTAAAAGTACCACATACATCCAAATGTATGACTCGTAATAAGTCTTTTGCCCTCTCATTGGTACTACTAAAGGGCGTGTTGGTCATCTTGCCTTGTAAACAAGATTCACACTAATCAAATGAACAATTTTCATCTGTTTTCAAAAGACCATTCTTTTAAAGTGTTTAAATCAGATTCTTGTTTATGTAACCAAGATGACAGTGACAAGAATAAGAGTCACTTAAACCATTTTAAGTCTCTTAGTGCATGATGGGTATAATGTTTTATTATAGGATGAATCATCATGAACCAATTCAGCAACATCATTAGAAGGCATAGCCTTGAAATAATGTATATCATCCATATAAATATAAGTACCATTATTTACTAACTTTAAATCATAACCATATAATTTTAAAAGGGAAACATAAATCATGTTCCTAGTCAAACTAGGAGCATGTAACATGTTTTGAAGAACAACTTCCAAACCTTTTGAAAGTTTCAAAACATAGTCTCCTTTCTTTAAGTGCTTATTTCTTTTGAACCCTTGCAACAGATTGCAATAGTGAGTTCCACATGTGGTATCCAATTACCCATGTGCTTGAGGAAATAACATTTAAGTCAATGTGGATTATGAAAGTTGTGCTTGAGGTTTGCCCAGCATCCCTCTTATTTCTCAACTCATTGAGATAGGTTGGACGATTCCATTTCAAATGACCTATCTCTCCATACTCAAAGCATGGATCGTTTTCGTTACCTTAGGCTTCATGAGCTTAGGTTTTGGAGGTTCCGCTTTGATCTTCCCTTCCCCTTTGCCTTTGATGTGCCCTTCTCCTTTGGCAACATTTGCCTTGGGATCGGGAATGGCCTTTCCAATGCCTACCTTATTGGTCTAGAGAATAGGTAGAACCTTTCTACCCATCCCTGCCTTAGCTTTTTTGTGAGCATTGCGTGAAACTCACCAATGCTCTTGTCCTATCCATTCATATTGCAATTCATTATGAATGTCTCAAACATTTAGTTAGGCCATTAAGGATCAAATCCTTGGCCAACTTCTTTGAGACAGGACAGCTAAGCCTCTCGAGGCGGCCTCAACATCGTCGGGGTCGGGTTGGTTAGGAATAGGATCGTCAAGGACATTTGCCTTTGCTCTTGCTTGAGAACAATTCTCAAGTTTCGAGACCAGTTCATAAGGTTATTATGGTCCAGACGATCCCTCTCTAAAATAGTTCTAGTGATAGGGTATGGACGGTCGGGGTGGTAGCATTATTGTTTGCGGCTATTCTACAAATTTTACAAAGTTCTTTTTAGTATTTCTGAAAATTTTCATTTTAATTGTTAATACCCTTTATGTCTCATAGACAATTAATAATTAAAATCTAGAATCCAACGTTACATTCAAATAATGGTTAGGTGACCTTTATCCCACTATTCAAATTAACAAGGTAGTCAATATTTGACAATTGCAACCTTTTGCAACTTCTAGCGGTATGGGATCGACTTTAAACATCATATGCAAAGTCGGCATGTTAATCCCATCAACACCATTTGGAAACCATATTTTAGGTGATCCATTCAACATGGTTTGCAAATCAAGTTACCCTACTTGCACACACATGTGAGTTTACCAACACAAGTGGTTAGGTGACCTTTATCCCACCAATGTGGTATTCCCACCTTAAGTCATAAGTTCCCTCAAAATGGTTAGGTGACCTTTATCCAATTAAGAGTTTCCAAATGACTTAAGTGTTGTGCAAAAGGACGGTGTTAAACTTGTTTGAAAAGGGATTTTTAGTTTTCATTGATTCTAGTTTGAAAACTCTAGTTACCTTGTATTTGCATGCTTTCAAATACAAGGTATCCTATGGTTCTTTTAATAAAACCTCTTTTATTAAATCATTAACCCTTTTAATAACCTTTTATTAATCACTTAATGATTAAGAACCATAAAATTCAGCTTGTTAAGTTTGTTAATTAGTTTGTTATGCATATCCAAATATCAAATAACAATCATACAACAAACAACCAAACAAGCATAATCATACAAACATATGTGCATAACTATAGCCACTAAATTGACTACACTTGTTTGCCATCACAAGTGTTGTCATAAGGTCTTTCCTAAGGGTTGAACACAACACAAATGATGAGGTCTCCAAAGACTCCCACTTGAACTTGCATCCAAATGCTTCAAGTCCATCCTTTGTGTCTTCCTTTTGTGCTTCCTTCCCGAGCATCTTCTTTTACAAAACATATATCCTAATATATATTTTCTAGTAAAAGAAAAAATACTCCTAATCTATTTATTACATTGCCAAATGAATAAACAAATTTCAATCCAAATAGAAACACCAAAAGGAATTATTACAACCCAAATAGAAATAATACAACCAACATGACAATTCCACAATTAACCAAATCCAAAACATACATGGTCAAGGCTATGTTATGCACTAAAACATGTATCCATATACATCATTTCAAGAACTAGATGAACCCCATTTGACCCTAAATTTTCAGCCAACACAAACTAAGAATTTAGGGTCTTTTGTCCAAACAAAAACACAATCAACCAATTTGATATCTTCCTTTCAAGATCCAATCATAAGCATGCATGATTACAACCTTGAAAGGTTGGGGTATCATCAAATCATCACAAAACAGCCCTAATGAGGTTGTTAAAGCCTCATAAAACCAATTTTACAAGAACACATGAAACTAGTCATCCACATATTCGGCTCTAGATGCCATTGTTGGGTTTGTTGGACCTAAACAATGTTGTTTAACCATTTTAAACAAGAAAACGCAGCGGAATATGAACTTAATTTCATATTCTATAATCTGAAAATTAAAGTTCATAATATTATTTCAACAAACCCAAAGACAAAGGATCATATATATGTGAATAGATTAGTTATCATGAAGCAAACATAACAACCAAAACAGCACAATGAACTACCTTTAGAAGCTGTCAAAAAACATGGATGCATGATGAAGATGAAGCTGCTTTTGGATGGGCAAAACATCAACAATAGATGTTCTCAAGTGTTCATACCCACAAGCCTTCAAGAAAACACCATTTTGCTAGGATTTGACACCAAAATGATCAAAAGGCTGTTGAATCCTTGTTCCAGCCGTGAACATCAAGAGGGCTGTTGAACACTTGTTCCAGCCATGACATCTCTCTTCCAAAAGAGAGATTTCGAAGTTCTTTTGACCCTTTTGCATATGAGAGAGTGAGAGAGATCTGAATGGAGAGTGTCTCTTTCATTCTTGAGAGAGTATGAGAAGACACCAAAAGAAAAAACACACAAAAGGGGCTGCGCCTTGGGCGGCCGAACCCCTTGGGTTTTCTTAGGGTTTCTTCCTTTTTCTTTTTAACTATATTAAACAAAAGATTTTTATAAGTTATGTAATTACCTCATTAATAAATAACTTATACACACACTCCTATTATTTGATGTTATTTAACCAATTTAAACAACATTTCAAATAATATTCATGAACAAAATATCCATATAGTTTGTTCAATCTCATATGCAACTTATTTAGAAAACCTAATTTCTAAATTGGTGTAATTATTTAATTGCATGATCATATCATCAATTAAATAATAATTGGTGTTTGCTAAGCTTGTTATTGGGTATGACCCGACTTGGATCATGACGTACTAACCACATCAATGTTCTATGTGTCTTGGGCATACAGAATCCAACAACCGTTTCTTTACTTTTACGCTATCACACATCGTACGTACACATAGATAATATCATTATTATCTTCTTTTCTCGTTCATTCTTTATCTTTAACTTTCATTCGATCTCTATCTTTTGCTTCTATCAAGATCCGGTCACACTTTACCCTCTTCATGGCACACAGCCATGATTACTGAGGTCGAGTGACAAGGATCCCGTTACAAACGTCATCATTATGTTCCTTCCGTTCATTACTTTCATTCGCTCATTCTTTAGCTTTCATTGCGTTCATTAACTTTCGTTCATTTCATACTTTCTTTTCTTCATAACACTCTTTCCTATTTCTCGTCTCATGCAATTCATACCAATGGAATTTTCACTAAGACCAACTCTCCCGGTGGGTGAGAACTCTTGGGGTATAACCAACATCGCAGCCATCTCATGGGTTAGCCCAACATCGCACGCTATATAATCCACATGAGGTAGGCCAAAATCACACGCTACATAGCACACAGTAAATACCACATCGTACATATCGGAGCAGCTACCAAAACTGGACTCCTACTGTGTCTATGTCCCCTTATGAGTTACACCATACATATCGCACTAATTGCACCAACGGAGAGGTCACCTAGACCGACTTCCTCTGTGTGTGTGAGGGCTCTCGGGGTTTAGCCAGAATCGTACGCCATCTCATGGGTTAGCCCAACATCGCACGCTACATAATCCACATGAGGTAGGCCAAAATCGCACGCTACATAGCACATAGTAAATACCACATCGCACGTATCAGAGCAGTCACCAAAACTGAACTCCCACTGTGTCTATGTCCCCTTATGAGTTAGCCAAGATCACACGTTATAATACACACACCGTTAAGCTAACAACTCTCAATGAGTTATGGGCCTCCTTTCTCTCTACCTGCATGCCAATCTTACCCTCATTCTTCCGGATCCTGTCTCCTGCAATACCGGAGTACGTGACAGGGATCTCATTCAAGTCTGTTGCGACACAAAGTCACTCACCTCATAACTATGTTTGGCTTTATGCCACACCCCCAAAGTTAAACATAACTCGGGTATCAACACCCCCACCGAAATGGGTAACATCACCCCCACCGAAGTGGGTAGCTACACCCCCACCGAAGTGGGTAACATCACCCCCACCGAAGTGGGTAACTATGACATACTACACCCCCACTATATGGGTAACTACTATACACCATGTACCACACCGAAGGTCAGTCACAAGACTGGAACCTCTACGTGCACATTTAAAGATTAGCTGAACCTTACGCGGTTGAGCTTGAGGCATTTAGGGCCATGCACTTTAGTACAATTCGCTTGCAAGTCTCTCACGTTTTAATTTGTTCATTAATGATTCATTCAATCATCGTATTCCTCTTTTATTATCTTTCACTTTACGTTATTAATACATTCTATTCGTTCATAACAATACACGTAAAGATACGGAAAGATAAACATACATCGAAGCAAGGAACATCGGAATTTACAAATCGTCGGTATTCACCATCTATTATGGCAACATCGTACTTAACATATATACCTCAAGCATATACTTACAATACTATCTCTTCCCTCGTGCATAACAACTCTACTTGGGCGTTCGGGCATTCTTCAGTCACATGGCCTACATGCGACTGAACACTAAGAGAATGGGCTTCTGTGCGACTGAACCCTTAGTTGTACGATTGAACAGCTATGCGGATGGACCAATGCGACTGAACCATGCGGTTAAACATCTATGCGACTGGACCTCAGTCACTTGACTCCCGTGCGACTGGATCCCCATGCGACTGGACCCCTATGCGACTGGACCTCAGTCGCTTGACTCTCATGCGACTGGATCCCCAGTCGTATGACTAGACCTCAGTCAAGCGGTTGAGCCTCAGTCGTCCCTCAGTCGGCCGATTGACCCTTCAGTCGCCTAGCCCTAGCTGGGCAGCGACTGGAGTTCATCACGAACAGCAACCGCGACATTCGGCTTTCAAACCCTTCCAGACCTCGTTTGAGCTCAAATTAGGCCCTCTAATCCATAGGGAAACATACCTTGACCTCATACAAGCCTATCCTAGTCCGGAATCAAGCCCTAAACGTACCATACACATACACATACGTACATACACGGGTTAAACACCCAAAACTCGAAAAATAGGGTTTCAGATGTGTTCCAGCCCCAAAATCATTCAAAAAAGTGTAAAAGAGGGGTCTTAGAACTCACCTTAGTAGCCTCCTAGGTTAGAGCTTCGATTTGACCCGCTACACGTCGATTTCGGCTCATGAACCCGCTTGAACCGAGCTTTCTCCTTCTTCTTTCTCTCTATGGCTGATGTTTGCAAGTGTGGGAAAGAGTGAGGGTTGCCCTCTTCCTTAAATACTACTGTCCAGTCGCCCAAGCTCTCCATGCGATTGGACCTTCAGTCGTCCAAGCTCCATGCGATTGGACACTCCAATCGTACGATTGAGCTCCAGTCATGCGGTTGAGCTTCAATCGCATGACTTCCATGCGTATGGGACTCCAGTCGTACGACTACCATGTGATTGGATGCTCCAGTCGCATGACACCTCATGCCAAAATTTCCGGGTGTTACAAGTACGACCAGGCTTTGATATGCGAATGGATGCTAGAGAAGGACCAGGCTTTTCAATTTTCAGAAAGGATGAAGAAGGAGCTTTCACTTTCAAATCTGGGCTACAAATATCTTGGTTCACAAGGTTAGCATTATGATGAAGTTTATTTTTAAAGAATCGAAAATTCGTTTCTTTAAAAATATGCTCTTCATTTTCAATTAAACCTTTAGAAACAAATCTACTTTTAAAGTCCTTTTCAAGTTTTGCTTTCTGATTTGCCCTTTGATTTTCATTCAAATTACATTTAATATTTAATTTTGGCACATTCAAATAAACAATCTTTTCATTTCTTGATAAAGTTTGATTACAATCAGATCTGAAATCATTTACATTCTTATTTTCAAACTTTCACTTTCATTTTCACTCTCAAATTCACTCTCCCACTCTTCAACCAAACCATCAACCTTCACATTATCTGCACAAAGATTTTCAGTTGATTGTTTAGGTTTAGTTATTATGATAGGATCAACTGTCAGATTTACCTTGACTGAAGGTTTTAAGTCTGAGGATGGAGAAAAACCTATCCCATAACTCATATCAGAATCAGAAATGACATCAGATGAAGGTAAACATGAATAGTCATGATTAATTGGAGGAGCAATGTTTGAAAATCCAAAACCGCATTTTCCTCCTTTTATCTTCTGAGTCATTTGTGACTTGATAATACCTTCAATCATAGTTGATGAAAGTTCAAACTTTTCAACTGTCAATTTAGCCGAAGCTAGTTCACTGTTGAGTCTATTGATTTCTAAGATGAGTTCATCAATTCTATTTGTCAAATCATTATTTGTACATTCTTTATCATGAAGATTTAATTGTAAATTGTAAACCGTTTTGTTTAAACCATCAAGTTTTTCTTTAAAAATATTTTCATTTGACTTATGTTTTCGAGCTTGATATTGAAGTTTTTCAACTTCCATTATCAAGTTCTCATTATGAACTCTATACCTTTGAACTTTCTCAATACAAGAATTTGAACATAAGTCATCATATACCTTTGGTTCTGAACTTTCTCCTTCAGTTTCTTCAACCTTCTTTACCATGAAAGCCTTCATGACAGCAACCTGTTCTTCCACTGGAGCAACTTCAATAGACTTTAGATCTTCACATTGGCATTTGACTAGAGGCTCAACAGTGTACTTTTCAACCTCTATCCCTTTCTCAGCAACTTTCTCTTCCTGTTCTTCCTTCTCAGCTTTCTTTTCACATTTAGCTTCTTCTTTCTCTTCTTCAACTTCCTCCTTCTCTTTTTCTTTCTCACCAAACACACCTTCCAATAGATCATCAGAAACAAATTTAGCAAATAGATTCTCCTCCTTTTCAGGTTCAGTAACAATCTTGGCAATCAAATCAGTAGACAATTTCAGATCAAGAGCTTCCATCTGGCCTGACCAGTCATATTCAGCATTAGTTAGGAAACCAATGCTTTGTTACCACCAGAAGTACTAGCTTCATCTTTCTTTGATTCAATCTCACCATTCTTTTTGGGCCTTCAGCTTGACCAGACTTGGGTTCTGTACATTCTCTAGCAAAATGACCTGGCTTGTCACAGTTGTAACACCTCAGGTTGGATTTGTCAAAACAAATTTTGCTAGAATTGTTTACACCAAACATCTTTCTCCTAGTACGTCTAGCAAAGTTCTTTGCCTTGTATACCACCATAGCCATTTGGTACTTGATGTCATTTTCCTCAACATCATCACGATTGACTTGTTGAAGATCATCAATCAAGACATTAGGAGCAGTGAGTCTACCAGCCATAAAAGCTTCATAGCTTGACATGAATGTAGTGAATAGGGCAAGATGTTTCTCAGCAATCTGGACTGTCTGCTTTGAAGGATTTGTGTTAGCAACATATGCATGTTGAACACTATGTGGAGCTGGATTTTGAGGGATTTGTTGATGGATGATAGGGGAATAATGTTGAGCAGCTGGAATTTGAATTTGAGGATTCATTACTGGTTGAAAATCAGAAGATGCTGAACTTCTAGTTTGCTGTTGCTGACACATCTGGGTATAACTGACATAGTAATTTGGATTACTAGCCATTTTGGCATAAAGAGCAGTTGCTTCAACACCCAAAGAACTTAAATGATTTGCAGCTCTCTGCTTATCATCCATCTTATATGACTTGATAGTGGATATTAAGTCAGTCAGAGAAAGAGTATACAAGTCTTTAGTTCTTTTGATCGGTGTACAGTTGTGATTCCAACTGTATGGAAGTGAGTTCAGCAGCTTTTTGATTACCATGATTGGTTCCAGTGTAATCCCAGTACTCTTCATTTTTGTTACCAGTTTAACACACCTGACAATCTGAACATCCAACGCTTCACCCACAACATGATTAAACATGTTGAACTCTTGATTCAGCATATCCTTTTTAATTTCCCTCATGTCTTTATTGCCCATGATCTGAGTTTCTAATGCATCCCATAACACCTTTGCACCTCTGAACTCTTTAAACTTATGAGATATTTCTGTAGTCAAGGCCATGGTAATAGCAGCATAAGCCTTGTCATCAAGCTCTAATATCTTTATGTCATCTTCATCCCACAAGTGTTCAGGTTTCTCGACCATCTCTGCTTTATCATTCTTGTACAGGGGAATAAAAGGACCATACTTGATTGACCTCCATATCTTTGGTTCAGTATAGATAACATGATTTTCGAATCTGTAAGCCCAATCAGCATAATCATCTTCGCTGAGAAGTCTAGGTGGCTTGTTCCCAGTACCAATTTCAGTATCAAGATGAAGAGATGCAGTAAGATGCTTCAAATTGGGTGTTGATGAAGACATGTTGATCAGAAAATCAGAAATTAGATTTGTCGTGCAAGAGCAGACTTCGTGCGACACACAATATCGCGCGACAATGATTTTCATGTGAGACAACAGATCGTGCGAGATACCCCCTTATCCTCTAAGCGAATTCGTGTGAAAAGCAGAATAACTGCCTGTGCGAAAAGGTAGTTTTCACACGCAAAAATTCCTGAATCTTTTCACACAATCGGTTTTCCAATTTGTGAATTTTGCCAATTTTCACCACAAATTAACTGATTAGTTCCGTTTTGTGGTACTTTAGTTCAAGTTAATAAGTGTTCTTTCAATTTTAGGTCCAAATTCAATTAATTCAGTCCAAAAGATCACTTTACTTCAATATTTCAGCAGCATAACATCTCCATTTTGAATTCTCAATCAAACAAGTGAATACAAAGGTGAAGAATGATCCAATTCAGTCAAAAACGTCTTCAAATCTTGGTTCTAGAGCCTATTGCTCTGATACCAATTGTAAAGTCAGTCAAATTCCCAAGATGATCAACCAATATCTTAATCACAATAACGCGGAATGAAATTATGATTGGAAGAAGACAAAGAATGATCAAAACAACTTCAATTGATAATCAATAGTGATTACAATCTTGTGCGAAATCGCACAGAGTGATTACAGAGAATAATTGAACTGAATACTGCGAACACTATGAAAAACTTATCTACAAAAAGCGAAAATTACATATTTATACTAAAACAACTGTTCTCGCGCGAGACAGGCTTTTCGTGCGGGTCTTCATCTCGCGCGAGTTCTACTTGTCGCGTGAGATGAGATTTCGCTTGACTTCTTTATTTTGCTTTCGTTGTTTTGCCAAGCCTTATGTAGTCTTCTACAGAAGTCATGTCTGATTGCAGAACAATCAACAAAAATCCTTTTGTTCATTTGTGCCAATCTTTTGATTTCTCCATGTCTTGGCACATTTGGGATTAGATCATCAATCAACATTTGGATAAATCTTGGGTATAGCAACCACTTATCTTTCTTCAGGGGCCATGATGTTCTCAGTCATGCAGTCGAAGATAAGTTTTCGAATATTGGCCTTTTGACCTCTGCAAAAAATAACCATAGCCCTGGCCCAATGAATGTTCAGCCCGTCTGACCCTCCCTTTCTGTGATCTAGACACATTATGAAGCGTGGGCTATATATCTCCATTCTTTAGACAGAAGAGATTTCTTAATTTCCTTCTTAGAGCGAAATGGAGGCCCTTTATATCTAATACTTCTGAAAGCCTCTAGAACTTGGCTATCAGAAATCACCACCTCAGGCCCACAGTCATCCTCAAGATGAAGTACTCTGGCAATAATATCAGCAGTAATGACTATGTCATGGCCCTGAATCCTTGCAACTATCTGGGGCGGCACTGTTGGCACTGTTCTAACATCGTGCTCAGCTGATCTCTAAAAATCTCGCAGGTGAAGGTCATATATGGTAGACGTATGTGAGATGGCATAGAAAATGGGAGATTGCCTCAACCATCTAATACAGTCTTTGAATCCCATAGCTTTTGGATTCCCGTCATCAAGTAGAGCTACGATGTTGAAGTTGTCGTCAAACTTTAAGTTTGCCATGTCAACTGAAAAGAAAACACAAAGATTAGTAAAAATGATATACCCACAGAAAGACAGAAACAAAAATAATAAAAAACTAAGATTTTGGCTAGTTTTGCTGGCAGCGAAACTGTAGTTTCGCTCGGCGAAACAGTTAGTTTCGTTGTCAAGAAACCATAGATTCGCTGATAAGCAAGTATAGATTCGCTGAGTCTTAGTCGTTGAGATATGATCATCAGTTTTAAATTAGTTTCGCTGATAACTTATTTGGTAAGTTTGCCTAGGAGAAACTGTATTTCGCTATTATTTTCGCTCACTTTTAAACTCAGGAATTCTTACCGGGAGAATCTATAGTTTTGCTGATAGTTTCCTAGCGAAACTGTTACTTGTACTTGGACCGCATAACTTTATAGTTTTGCTCGAAAATATGAACTTTCGTTCAGTTTCGCTGAAGGATCTCGTAGTTTCACTGGACGAAACTACAACTCTCTAACTTTAGCGAAACAAAAATCAGGGTATTAAATTTGAGAAATTAAGTTGATTAAGGCTAAGACCGAGGTCACTCTACACACCTAATCATATAGCACATGTTTATTTCATCAAATGATCACAGTGTATGAATTTCGCTCAAGGAGCCGAGAGAAACTAGGTTTTGGTTTAAATTCGCACTTATGATATTCTGATCTCGAACTGTGCAATATAGACCACTTAGTTTCGCTGCTGTCAAAATTATAGTTTTGCTCATGTATTTGAGTTGCTCTTAGTTGAGCGTGACTGCTGGCGAAAGTATAGTTTCGCTCGACGAAACTATAGTTTCGCCCATAGTTTTGCCTTTTTTTATGTTTATACAAACACTTGTTGAAATTAATTTCCACACACCACAATTCAACTTAAAAGTCAAACAAATAACCTAAACGATTATAATATGAACAATTAAAATAAAATAAAAAAATGAAATACAATATCAAAAAGGATATAGTTTGCTTTCTTTTCTTGAAGTTTTTCTGAGAATCAAGTCTTGGCGGGATTGCTGATATGTTTGTCCTCTTAAACCCATGCCTTATTCTTTTTAATGAGTGACTTGCAACTAATTTTATCATGGTTTAGTTTCAATTAGAGAAGCTCAAGTGACTTGGTTCCCACAGACATCCGGCAAAGAACTTATCTTGACATCAAGGTTTATTAAGTGTAATCATTGATTTTGCTTGAGTAGTTCATAATTGACACGGATGCATGCATATGATAGCATGATCTTTTGACGAGACCCAATAATACACAGACTCAAAGATGATATCTCCATGTCTATACTTACGTATAAAAGAGGAGATGTGCATCAAATCCAGAAGATCAGAGCTTTAGGTCAATGCTTCCGCATAGTAGAGAAGACCATCTTAGCATTTTGATGAGAGCTTCAGGTTAGTGCTTTCGCATAGGAGAGAAGATCTATCACTCCAGGTCAATGCTCACGCATAGCAGAGTATACATAATATACAATTAGGGCTAAGAGATGTTAGATCCAACACAGACTTAGAATAGACTTAAGATAGAAATCAAGCACTATCAACCAAGTTTTGACGAGACTTGTATCTTTGTGCAAGCCAAAATGTCATGAGAATAATCCTTATCACCGAGTTGTTGATCTTTAGTTTAGCTGCACGATCATTGTTTACTTCAATTTTGTAAGGCCCCGCTCCCGGGCACCTCACAGTTGGTCGTCATCACCCATAAAACATACATTTGATATAACTTAATAAAAACCATGCAGCGGAAACTTTGAATTTACTATAAATGCTTTTGAAAAGTAATACAACACCCATTACAAAATATCATTTGTTTGCATTACAATACAAAAACATTAACAAAAGAATGTCATCCTAAAAGAGCTGAGTAGCCGCCTCGTGCCATCCTCAGCAACACTACCTGCCAACTGGAAAACACATAAAAGTCAGCGTTGCTGAGTGAGTTCTAGTTTTATAATAAAACATACTTTTACTTATTTAAAAGTATCCTTTCATGCATACGTTCATACATCATACGTACACAGAGATAATATTCGTTATTATCTTCATCATTCGTTATACATCGTTATCTTTAACTTCTCGTATGGATTTTGTCAGGCTTTACCCACTTCATAGCACTTGGCTATGATTACTGTGGTCGAATGACAAGAATCCGTTCATACTTACTTGCACATTGAAAGGTGAATTGTACCAATACCATATGCTACACCCCGATCGTTATTAGCTACCGGGCCGAAGTCAACATATGAACAACAAAACGTATGCCACGGTACTAGAGGTAAGCGGTAGAGGTACCATGACCATGGTCAATCACAGAGAAGGACCAATCGCGTTATTCAATGCTTGCAAGACATAATTCGTTCGTTCATTAATGCATGTATTCATCATCATTCTTCTTTTCGTTCATTCGTTAATACATGCATTCATCATCATGTTCCTCTTTCATTATCTTTCACTTTACGTTACATAATACTTCATTCGTTCATTCTCGTTATTCGTAAAGTTTCGGAAAGATAAGCATACACAATTACAAGGAACATACACAATCATCATACATTCATCATCATACATTCATTATCATACATAGCATCATACATATGTAATCATACATAGCATCATCACTCACATTCAATAACGTCCTAGTCAACAGTCAGGTGAAACCCTACTGCACAAACTCCAAGGGAAATATGTTAAAAAGTCTTAAGTATTTTGGGCGTATGAGCCCTGTTCTAGGCGTTTCACCACTGTCGGACTCATCAGCTACATTTAGAAAAATTTCAGGCTCTGGGCGTATGAGCACTGCTGGCCGTATGACCCCTGTTGGTCGTTTTAGCCCTGTTGGTCGTATTAGCCCTGTTGGTCGTACCATCCCATACTTAGAAAATATTTTCTGGTCATACGACCAGAATTCAGACTTTTCACCTTTTTACTTAGTTTTCAGACTCATGGGTACTGTGGGACTCATGAGTCCTGTTAGGCGTATAAGCATTATTGGACTCATCAACTTATACTTATTTATTCTAAGTCCAAATTTCAGACATATTTCTAAGGCAAAATTTCAGACGTATTAGTAACCTGTTCATGCATCTAATTCATAGTCCAAGTTCCAAACATCATAATGCCTATTTCTAAACATGCTCACATGATTCTAGGCAAAACTTAACATAAACACATACATTCATACATTCAAATCATACGGGTATAAAACCCAAATTTTATAAAAACATACTTACATGCATTTTCCAGCCCCAAAACATTTTAAACAGGTAAAAAGAGGGTCTAGAAACTCACCTTAGTTGTTTCTTCGTATTTACACCCTTCACCCGAGCTGTTCAAATGGTTCTAACACCTAGGAATCCTTTAAACACGCATTCAAACACATATACACACACATAAGCACATAACCAAGGCTAATTTAGCCAAGAACAACTAAAAAAACATTAAACCTTACCTAAAAATCGAACTCTTCTTCTTGTTCTTCAAAATCCGAAAGTTTTCTCTGCTTTTGTGCTTTCTCTCTCTAAAAATATCAAATGATAGAAATGCAGGCAACATGGGCGGCCATGCCTCCCTTTTTGTACAAAATAAATAACAACTTTGCCCATTTGACACTTTTGGTCCCTCCTTTTTAGTTGACTTTTATTTTCTCTCCTTTTCTTCCTTTTTCTTTTATTCTTTTATTTCTTGCTAAAAATACGGGTGTTACAAGTCCACCCCCATTATATAGGTTTCGTCCCCGAAACCTGTTATTCCTCAAACAGCTGTGGGTAGTGCCGTCTCATTTCTTCTTCAGTCTCCCACGTAGACTCGGATCCCTTCCTGTGCTTCCACTGTACACGCACAAGATGAACCACTTTATTCCTCAACCTCTTCTCCTTACGATCAATGATTGCCACTGGTTGCTCCACGTAGTTGAGCCGCTCATCCACCTTGATATCCTCCAGTGGTACAACCATGCCTTCATCAGCTAAGCACTTTCTCAGATGAGATACATGGAATGTGGGATGAATTCCACTTAACTCATCTGGCAATTCAAGTCGATAGGCCACCTCTCCTACTCGTGCGACAATTCGGAAAGGTCCTATGTATCTCGGGCTTAGCTTACCTCTTTTCCTGAATCTAATAATTCCTTTCCAAGGTGAGACCTTCAACATAACTCGGTCACCAACCTTGAACTCTATCGGTCTTTGCCTCTTGTCAGCATACGACTTTTGCCTATCTTTCGCCGCCTTCTGAAGGCTTTGATCTTTTCCAGCTTTTCAGTCGTTGCTTCAATTACCTCGACACCTCCCAACTCTTTCTGCCCAATGTCTCCCCAGCACACGGGCGTCCTACATCTCCTACCGTATAGCATCTCGTAAGGTGGCATGCCAATGCTGGCGTGATAACTGTTGTTGTACGAGAATTCCGCTAACGGCAGGTGGTTGTCCCAACTTCCTCCAAAATCGATCACGCACGCCCGAAGCATGTCCTTAAGTGTTTGTATCGTCCTCTCAGACTGACCGTCTGTCTGAGGGTGATATGCTGTACTAATGTGTAGTCTCGTCCCCATCGCATCATGAAATCTTTTCCAAAACTTGGAGGTAAACCGGGTGTCACGATCAGACACAATAGACACCGGCACACCATGACGAGCTACAATTTCTTTGATGAACAGATCCGCTAATCTCTCGGATGAGTACGTTTCGCGGATCGGTAGGAAGTGGGCACTCTTGGTCAATCGGTCAACTATCACCCATATGGCATCATACCCTTTTGGGGTACGTGGTAATTTCGTAATGAAGTCCATGGTGACGTGCTCCCACTTCCACTCGGGTATATCCAACGGTTGGATCTTTCCGTAGGGCTTCTGGTGTTCCGCCTTCACTTGTAAGCAAGTCAAGCACTTACTTACGTACTCCACTACGTCGCGTTTCATACCCGGCCACCAATAGTCTTTCTTCATATCGTGGTACATTTTGGTAGCACCGGGGTGAATGGAGTATCGGGTCTTATGGGCCTCGTCCATAATTCTACCACGTAGATCCCCGTATCGAGGAATCCACATTCGCCAAAATCGGGTCTTAACACTAAGAGTGTTCTCACCCAATTCCGTAACTAGGCCTCTCATCCTTTCGGAGTTAAGACGGTCTTCTTTCAAAGCCTCGTCTTGGAACTCCTTAACCTGTGTCATCACATCGGGGGTCATGATCAGCTGATAAGCCTTCACCCGAATCGGCTCAGGTCGTTCTTTTCGACTAAGGGCATCGACCACCACGTTGGCCTTGCCCGGATGGTAATGGATTTCGCAATCATAATCCTTTATTAGTTCCAACCATCGTCTCTGCCTCATGTTAAGATCTTTCTGCTCGAAGAAGTACTTCAAGCTTTTGTGGTCTGTGAAGATGGTGCACTTCGTCCCGTATAGGTAGTGCCGCCAAATCTTCAACGCGAAAACCACCGCAGCTAGTTCAAGATCGTGCGTGGGATAGTTGACTTCGTGAGTTTTCAGCTGTCGAGATGCATAGGCTATTACCCTTCCACGTTACATCAACACGCAACCTAGCCCAGAATAAGATGCATCTGAATAGACCACTAAGTCTTCATTCCCCTCGGGCAAGGTCAAAACAGGAGCTTGTGTTAGTCCTGCCTTCAACTCCTCAAAAGTCGTCTCCTGCTCTCGACCCCACACGAATTTCACGTCCTTACGAGTCAATTTTGTCAAAGGTGAGGCTATCTTTGAAAAGTCTTGAATAAATCTCCTATAATAGCCCGCCAATCCCAAGAAGCTACGAATCTCGGATGGCGTCTTTGGTGATTTCCATTGAATCACAGCCTCAACCTTTGCTGGGTCCACCATGATTCCCTCTGCATTTACCACGTGACCCAGAAATTGAACCTCGCGTAGCCAGAAGCACATTTGGAGAACTTAGCATACAGTTTCTCCCTTCTCAAAGTCTCCAATACTTCCCGAATGTGACCGGCATGCTCTTCTTCGCTCCTCGAATAAATCAGGATATCATCGATGAACACAATCACTGATTTATCTAACATTGGCCGACACACTCGGTTCATCAGATCCATAAAAGCAGCTGGTGCGTTAGTTAGACCAAATGACATAACGAGAAACTCATAGTGTCCATAACGCGTACGGAAAGCTTTTTAGGAATGTCCTGCTCCTTTACCTTCAATTGATGGTAGCCAGATCGAAGATCTATCCTCGAGAACCAACTGGCACCCTGGAGCTGGTCGAACAAGTCATCGATCCTCGGTAACGGATACCGATTCTTTATGGTCAACTTGTTCAATTCACGGTAGTCGATACACATTCTCATGCTACCGTCCTTCTTTTTCACAAATAAGACCGGAGCACCCCAAGGAGAGATACTCGGTCTAATGAAGCCCTTGTCAAGCAACTCCTGCAGTTGCTCCATCAACTCCTTCATCTCCGTAGGAGCTAATCGATACGGTGCCTTGGCGACAGGTTGGGCACCGGGTATTAAGTCAATTTGAAATTCAATTTCGCGGTCAGGTGGCAATCTCGATAAGTCTTCCGGGAACACATCTGGAAACTCACACACAACCGGAATGTCGGATAGTTGTGGTGTTGGCGTTTCCACATCCTTCACATAACATAGGTAGGCGTTGCACCCACGCCTCATGCACTTCCCCGCCACCGCCATCGAAATCACCTTCGGAATCACCGTTACCCGATCACCGTATATTGTCACCAGACTTCCGTCAGATGCCGTCAATCTAATCATCTTCATTCGACATACGATATTCGCTTCATAGGTTGCCAACCAATCCATCCCTAGTACTACATCAAATCCACCTAGGGGCATCACATGTAATCTAGCAGCAAACCTATGACCTTCTAATTCTATGGTACAGTCCTCTATCACATCAGTAACTCTAGTGGACTTACCAATAGCAGTTTCTACATAAAAAGGCTCACTAATGCATTTACTACTAACAGGCAATTTAGCACAGAAAGTAGCAGAAATGAAACTCCTACTAGCACCAGAATCAAATAACACAGAAGCAAGAGTTTGATTTACTAGAAACGTACCTGACACCACATCGGGGTCCGTCCTAGCCTCTTCCTGCGTCATAGTGAAAGCCCTGGTGCTTGCTCTCGGACCTTCACTTCCCGTCTTCTTTACCCCTGAAGCCTCAGCCCTCGGCTTCTTACAGTCCCTGCTCATATGACCGCTTTCCCCACAGTTAAAACACTTGCCTATCCGGCAATCCTTTGATATATGTCCAGTCTTCCCACACTTAAAGCAGATGTTGGATCCCCATTTGCACTCCCCTGAGTGCTCCCTTCCACACTTACCACACTTCCTCACACCAGCTCCCGTCACGACCACACGGTGATCATCCGCCCTCGCCTTCTTGTTACTCGTCGAAGTATCACCCCGACCAAATCTCTTCCCTTGCCAGTTCTTCTCCCCATTTCCCTTCTTGCTACCCTCAACCTTTACCAACGCAGCCCGTTCATGAATAACCTTCCCGCCAAATCCACTGCCGACCTGAAAGTGCTTGGTCGGGCAGAAATCAAGTGCCAACGAATTTCAGCTGGCAGCCCCTGAATATACCGGTTGATCTTTCGAGACACCGACGTCACCTGCTCTGGTACCAACAGCGCCAATTCGTTAAACTTGGTGGTGTATTGTTGGTGGGTCATCGTCCCCGCCTCCAACTGCAGGAACTCTCTCTCAACTCTGTCCATTTCCTGACGAGGACTAAATTCCTCAATCACCAGCCTTTTTAACTCAACCCACCTCATCTTCCCTATAGCCCTGCTACCATCGGCTTGGACTATATTGTTCCACCAGCACAAAGCCGACCCTGTGAAAGAGTGGGTAGCAAACTTCACCTTCTTGTCCTCCTGGCAATCACTAATATCGAGGACAGCTTCCATTTCCATCACCCATTGGTGAGCATCAGTAGCAGTACCAGAACCATCAAAAGTTGGGGGCTTGCACCTCATAAATGCCCCATAGTTACAACCCCGGGCTGTCTCCCGTAACTGCTCTTCTTCCTCTTCCTCTTCATCATCGGATAATATTGTTTCTGCTTCTGTCTGTTGCTGTCTACCTGAGGACCGATTCCTCCCTCGTCTCTCATCATTACGTACTGCCTTTATCACCTCGGTCACTACGGACGGTAAGATCATCTGCATGACCTGATGTACTTCCTCAACCACTGCCTCTTTTACCGAGGCTCTCAAATTCGCGCTTTCGTCTGCCTTCTCCTGATGAGGAGTCTCGTTTTCCTCATGAACTACATTCTCTGTCCTAATTCTTCCTCGCGTGTTACGCGGTTCATCACCACGTCCACCGCCACAGGAAGCTTTAGATGATCTACCACCGACCATCTTCTATCACACTGAAAGATTTAAACACCAACACGGTCATTCAAGGAAATAGCTCAGTTTATGTCAAGTATAGTAAGTCCCTAATTACAGTGGCCAGTTGTGATTAGCCACTTACTCTACTCTTCGTACCCCGAGCATTACCTGTCCTGACTACATTAGTATCTAAGGTCCTGTTTGATGCCCCTGACCCAACGTCTGACCACTGACTGGCTGACCCGGTCAGCCAGTCAGTGCGTTTGATTCGTCTGACCGGTAGTTCTGACCCGGACTGAAGGACTGACCGAGTCATCCTTTTCTTCCCTTCTGACCCACCCCACCCACCCGATCAGCCCCTTCCGTTGCGCTCTTGGGTCACCGGTTCCTCCCCTGCGGTCATCCCCTCCCCCACGCTCTCGGTCGTCCCCTCCCCCAAGCTCTCGGTCGGCTTCCCTCCATCGGTCAATCGATTGGGGTTTTTGGTGATCAATCGATTGATGCTGTGGTGATCGATCAATCGATTGGGGTTTTGGTGGTGATCGATTGAAGATGATAATGATCGATTCAGTCGACAGAGATGATTGGATGAAGATGATGATGGTTGCGGTGTTGCCGGTGATGGTTTGTTGATTTGCTCAGATATGGGGGTTCGGTGATGATGATGATGAAGGTCGCGGTGATGATGAAGGTCGCGGTGATGATGATGGTCGATGGTGTTGCCGGACGATGATGGGGGTTCGGTGATGATGATGATGAAGGTGTTGCCGGACGATGATGGCGGGTTGGTGATGGTTGATGTGGGGAAGAAGAGAGGAAGAGGAGATGTGTGTATGTGGTTGTGTGTGTGTGTGTTAATAATAATAATAATAATAATAATAATAATAATAATAATAATAATAATAATAATAATAATAATAATAATAATAATAATAATAATAATAATAATAATAATAATAATAATAATAATAATAATAATAATAATAATAATAATAATAATAATAATAATAATAATAATAATAATAATAATAATAATAATAATAATAATAATAATAATAATAATAATAATAATAATAATAATAATAATAATAATAATAGTAATAATAGTAATAATAGTAATAATAGTAGTAATAATAATAATAATAATAATAATAATAATAATAATAATAATAATAATAATAATAATAACAGACAAATTTAACAGAGAAATTTAACAGAAGTGTATATAGCAGTTATTTTTTTCATTCAGCAGAGTCAGTCAGATACATAATCAAACAACCAAGTTTCAGTCAGATGCAGATTCAGTCAGAACTTCTTACTGGGTCAGCTTCTAACTCAGTCAGATCTTATCCAGTCAGTTTTATCAAACAGCCCCTAAGTCTAACAGTACACATAAACACATATCATGCGCACAAAATCATGATTAACTTTAATAAAAATACCTGATGGCACGCAACTACTCAGATGACATTCTCTTCCTTTCTGTCCCATTTTCAGTTTAAGTTTAGGTTTATTTTAAAATTTTACCCATTTCACTTAAACTTTGGCTCTGATACCAACTTGTAAGGCCCCGCTCCCGGGCACCTCACAGTTGGTCGTCATCACCCATAAAACATACATTTAATATAACTTAATAAAAACCATGCAGCGGAAACTTTGAATTTACTCTAAATGCTTTTGAAAAGTAATACAACACCCATTACAAAATATCGTTTGTTTGCATTACAATACAAAAACATTAACAAAAGAATGCCATCCCAAAAGAGCTGAGTAGCCGCCTCGTGCCATCCTCAGCAACACTACCTGCCAACTGGAAAATACATAAAAGTCAGCGTTGCTGAGTGAGTTCTAGTTTTATAATAAAACGTACTTTTACTTATTTAAAAGTATCCTTTCATGCATGCGTTCATACATCATACGTACACAGAGATAATATTCGTTATTATCTTCATCATTCGTTATACATCGTTATCTTTAACTTCTCGTATGGATTCTGTCAGGCTTTACCCACTTCATAGCACTTGGCTATGATTACTGTGGTCGAATGACAAGAATCCCGTTCATACTTACTTGCATATTGAAAGGTGAATTGTACCCATACCATATGCTACACCCTGATCGTTATTAGCTACCGGGCCGAAGTCAACATATGAACAACAAAACGTATGCCACGGTACTAGAGGTAAGCGATAGAGGTACCATGACCATGGTCAATCACAGAGAAGGACCAATCGCGTTATTCAATGCTTGCAAGACATAATTCGTTCGTTCATTAATGCATGTATTCATCATCATTCTTCTTTTCGTTCATTCGTTAATGCATGCATTCATCATCATGTTCCTCTTTCATTATCTTTCACTTTACGTTACATAATACTTCATTAGTTCATTCTCGTTATTCGTAAAGTTTTGGAAAGATAAGCATACACAATTACAAGGAACATACACACTCATCATACATTCATCATCATACATTCATCATCATACATAGCATCATACATACGTAATCATACATAGCATCATCACTCACATTCAATAACGTCCTAGTCAAAAGTCAGGTGAAACCCTACTGCACAAACTCCAAGGGAAATATGTTAAAAAGTCTAAGTATTTTGGGCGTATGAGCCCTGTTCTAGGCGTTTCACCACTGTCGGACTCATCAGCTACACTTAGAAAAATTTCAGGCTCTGGGCGTATGAGCACTGCTGGCCGTATGACCCCTGTTGGTCGTTTTAGCCCTGTTAGTCGTATTAGCCCTGTTGGTCGTACCATCCCATACTTAGAAAATATTTTCTGGTCATACGACCAGAATTCAGACTTTTCACCTTTTTACTTAGTTTTCAGACTCATGGGTACTGTGGGACTCATGAGTCCTGTTGGGCGTATAAGCACTATTGGACTCATCAACTTATACTTATTTATTCTAAGTCCAAATTTCAGACATATTTCTAAGGCAAAATTTCAGACGTATTAGTAACCTGTTCATGTGTCTAATTCATAGTCCAAGTCCCAAACATCATAATGCCTAGTTCTAAACATGCTCACATGATTCTAGGAAAAACTTAACATAAACACATACATTCATACATTCAAATCATACGGGTATAAAACCCAAATTTTATAAAAACATACTTACATGCATTTTCCAGCCCCAAAACATTTAAAATAGGTAAAAAGGAGGTCTAGAAACTCACCTTAGTTGTTTCTTCGAATTTACACCCTTCACCCGAGCTATTCAAAAGGTTCTAACACCTAGGAATCCTTTAAACACGCATTCAATCACATATACACACACATAAGCACATAACCGAGGCTAATTTAGCCAAGAACAACTAAAAAAACATTAAACCTTACCTAAAAATCGAACTCTTATTCTTGTTCTTCAAAATCCGAAAGTTTTCTCTGCTTTTGTGCTTTCTCTCTCTAAAAATATCAAATGATAGGAAATGCAGGCAACATGGGCGGCCATGCCTCCCTTTTTGTACAAAATAAATAACAACTTTGCCCATTTGGCACTTTTGGTCCCTCCTTTTTAGTTGACTTTTATTTTCTCTCCTTTTCTTCCTTTTTCTTTTATTCTTTTATTTCTTGCTAAAAATACGGGTGTTACAAATTTCAGACTGAGTCTACCATGCATATCTCATCACAATACGTTGACCTCTTTTTATCTTTTTTTTCTAGGGGTTCCTGAGAGAACAAAAATTCGAAAAACACTTTAAAAGTATGTTCTCCCCCTAAATTTCTATTTACCCTCATGACGATAGAATTTTATTTTGTTTTCCATGTAGATAAAAAGAAAGATAAAATATAATTAAGGAAACAATAAAATAAGAAGGAATATGGGATATCAGAAATTAACTGACAAGTGTAAACGAAGGAAAAATTATTTACAAAAGCAGGACATTTTATTAAGGAAAAGAGATTTTCAAAACGATATTAAACCCAACATAGAGATTATTTCATAAAAACGAGGTTTGTCAAATGTTTTAGTGAAAAGATCTTCTATTTGATTTTTAGTATCAATTGGAATAATATCAATAAACCCTTTTTCCTGAGCATCTCAGATTGCATGAACCCTTGTTTTGATGTGCTTGGTTAGAGTGTGATGAATTGGATTTTTGGCAATTCTAATGGCAGCTTCATTATCACAGAAGAGTGGTGTATGAAGAAAACTAATGCCATAATTCATCATCTGATGTTGGATCCAAATCACTTGACAACAATAGCTTGAGGCAGCAACATATTTAGCTTCACCTGTAGATAAAGATACAGTTGTCTACTTCTTGCTTTGCCATGAAACAAGACAATCTCCAAAATACTGGCATCCACCGGTGACCGATTTCCTGTTCATCTTGCAACCTCCGTGATCACTTTTAGAATAGGAATGCAAATTAAAATTTCCTTCTTTAGGATACCGAAGACCTAAATGGGAGGACCCTTTGAGATATCATAAGATACGTTTAACAACCTTTTCATGAGATTCCTTCGGATTTGCTTGATAACGGGCGTAGTAGCACACGGCGAAGGTAATGTCTGGATCACTCGCAGTGAGATACATGAGAGACCCAATCATAGAACGATAACGATGAGCATCGACAGGTTTCCCATTATCATCCGGAGTCAAGCAAGTTTGAGCAGTGAATGGGGTAAGTTCAGGAGAAGCATCATCCATCTTGAATTTTTGAGAATCTCCAGAACATACTTTTCTTAATGAATCAGGATGCCATCAAGATTTTGTTCAACCTACAATCCGAAGAATGTTGGATTCTGTATGCCCAAGACACATAGAACATTGATGTGGTTAGTACGTCATGATCCAAGTCGGGTCATACCCAATAACAAGCTTAGCAAACACCAATTATTATTTAATTGATGATATGATCATGCAATTAAATAATTACACCAACTTAGAAATTAGGTTTTCTAAATAAGATGCATATGAGATTGAACAAACTATTGGGATATTTTGTTCATGAATATTATTTGAAATGTTGTTTAAATTGGTTAAATAACATCAAATAATAGGAGTGTGTGTATAAGTTATTTAATTAATGAGGTAATTACATAACTTATAAAAATTCTTTTGTTTAATTTAGTTAAATAGAAAAAGGAAGAAACCCTAAAAAACCCCAAGGGGTTCGGCCGCAAAGGAGCAGCCCCTTTTGTGTGTGTTTTCTTTTTGGTATCTTCTCATACTCTCTCAAGAACAAAAGGATACACTCTCCATTCAGATCTCTCTTACTCTCTCATATGTAAAAGGGTCAAAAGAACTTCGAAATCTCTCTTTTGGAAGAGAGATGTCACGGCTGGAACAAGTGTTCAACAGCCCTCTTGATGCTCACGGCTGGAACATGGATTCAACAGCTTCTTTGATCCGATTCTTGGTGTCAAAATCCTAGCAAATGGTGTTTTCTTGAAGGCTTGTGGGTATGAACACTTGAGAACACCTTCTCTTGGTGTTTTGGTCATTCAATGGCAGCCCCCTTTCAGATAAGTCCACGTTTTTCAGTTTTGACAGCTTCTATATCTTTGGCTGCATGTTCATTGTTGATCACATTTTCAGCATCTTTGTGTGTTGGTTTTGACAGCATACAAAGAGCTACAAGTTCACCATTGTTCACGGTTTTAGCAGCTTTGGTTGTTGGTTTTTCAGCCACTTTTGACAGCATACAAAGAGCATGAATAAGGTAGTTCATCTTCATCATAGATCCACGTTTTAACAGCATGCATCACGGTTTTGACAGCCTCTAAAGGTAGTAAATTGTGTTGATTTGGTTGTTATGTTAGCTTCTTGATAACTAATCTATTCACATATATATGATCCTATTGATTGGGTTTTTGTTTTCATCTTAAAACAACATATAGAACATAAGATTTTCAGCTCTAAAATTGGTTTTAAAGCCATGCATCCGCTGCGTTTTTCAGAATGTTTAAAAGGTTAAACATAGATTTTGTGTTCTAGTAAACCCAACAATGGTATCAGAGCCGGTTATGTGGATGATTAGTTTCATATGTTCTTGTATATTTGGATATATAAGGTTTAACAACCTTCTTAGGGCTGTTTTGTGATGATTTGATACTACCCCAACCTTTCAAGGTTGTAATCATGCATGCTTATGATTGGATCTTGAAAGGAAAATATCAAATTGGTTGATTATGTTTTTGGTTGGACAATAGACCCTAAATTCTTAGTTTGTGTTGGCTGAAAATTTAGGGTCAAATGGGGTTCATTTTGGTTCTTGAAATGATGTATGTGGATACATATATTAGTGCATAACATAGCCTTGACCATGTGTGTTTGGGATTTGGTTGATTGTAATCTTGTCATGTTGGTTGTATTCATTCTTTATGGGTTGTAATAATCCTTTTGGTGTTTCTATTTGGGTTGTAATTTATTTATTCATTTGGCATGTAATAAATAGATTAGAAGTATTTTTTCTTTTACTAGAAAATATGTATTAGGATATATATTTTGTAAAAGAAGATGCTCGGGAAGGAAGCACAAAAGGAAGACACAAAGGATGGACTTGAAGCATTTGGATGCAAGTTCAAGTGGGAGTCTTTGAAGACCTCATCATTTGTGTTGTGTTGAACCCTTAGGAAAGACCTTATGACAACACTTGTGATGGCAAACAAGTGTAGTCAACTTAGTGGCTATAGTTATGCACATATGCTTGTATGATTGTACTTGTTTGGTTGTTTGTTGTGTGATTGTTATTTGACATTTGGATGTGCATAACAAACTAATAAACAAACTTAACAAGCTGAATTTTATGGTTCCTAATCATTAAGTGATTAATAAAAGGTTATTAAAGGATTAATGATTTAATAAAAGAGGTTTTATTAAAAGTGAACCATAGGATACCTTGCATTTGAAAGCATGCAAATACAAGGTAAATAGAGTTTTCAAACTAGAATCAATGAAAACTAAAAATCCCTTTTTCAAACAAGTTTAACACCGTCCTTTTGCACAACACTTAAGTCATTTGGAAACTCTTAATGGGATAAAGGTCACCTAACCATTTTGAGGGAACTTATGACTTAAGGTGGGAATACCACATTGGTGGGATAAAGGTCACCTAACCACTTGTGTTGGTAAGCTCACATGTGTGTGCAAGTAGGGTAACTTGATTTGCAAACCATGTTGAATGGATCACCTAAAATATGGTTTCCAAATGGTGTTGATGGGATTAACATGCCGACTTTGCATATGACGTTTAAAGTCGATCCCATACCGCTAGAAGTTGCAAAGGGTTGCAATTGTCAAATATTGACTACCTTGTTAATTTGAATAATGGGATAAAGGTCACCTAACCATTATTTGAATGTAACGTTGGATTCTAGATTTTAATTATTAATTGTCTATGAGACATAAAGGGTATTAATAATTAAAATGAAATTTTTCAGAAATACTAAAAAGAACTTTGTAAAATTTGTAGAATGACCGCAAACAATAATGCTACCACCCCGACCGTCCATACCCTATCACCGAGAACTATTTTAGAGAGGGATCGTCTCTACCATAACAACCTTAAGGACTAGTCTCGAAACTTAAGAATTGTTCTCAAGCAAGAGCAAAGGCATATGTCCTTGACGATCCTACACCTAACCAACCCGACCCCGACGATGTTGAGGCCATTCCCGATCCTAAGGCAAATGTCGCCAAAGGAGAAGGGCACATCAAAGGCAATGGGTAAGGGTAGATCAAAGCGGAACCTCCAAAACCTTAGCTTATGAAGCTTAAGGTAACCGAAAACGATCCATGCTTTATATATGGTGAGATAGGTCATTTGAAAGGGATTCATCCAACCTATCTCAATGAGTTGAGAAATAAAAGGGATGCTGGGCAAACCTTAAGTATAACTTTCATAATCCATATTAACTTAGGTGTTATTTCTTAAAAGCTCATGGGTAATTGGATACCTCATATGGAACTCACTATTGCAATTTGTTGCAAGGGTTCAAAAGAAATAAGCACTTTAAGAAAGGAGACTATGTTTTGAAACTTTCAAAAGGTTTGGAAGTTGTTCGTCAAAACATGTTTATATGCTCCTAGTTTGACTAGGAACATGATTTAAGTTTCCCTTTTAAAGCAATATGGTTATGATTTAAAGTTAGTAAATGATGGTATTTATGTATTTATATGGATGATATATATTATTTTAAGGCCATGCCTTCTAATGATATTTATGAATTGGTTCATGATGATCCGTCCTATAATAACACATTATACCTATCATACACCAAGAGAATTAAAATGGTTTAAATGACTCTTATTCTTGTCATTGTCATCTTAGTCACATAAACAAGAAACGGACTTAAGCATCTTAAAAGAATGGTCTTTTAAAAGCAAATGAAAATTGTTCATTTGATAAGTGTGAATCTTGTTTACAAGGTAAGATGACCAACACGCCCTTTTAGTGGTACTAATGAGAGGGCAAAAAGACTTATTAGGAATCATACATTTGGATGTATGTGCTCCTTTTAATACAATGACAAGGTATGGTGAAACTTACTTCATTACCTTAACCGGCGATTATAGTCGCCAGGATTATGTGTACTTGATGGCACATAGACATGAAGAATTTGAAATGTTCAAAAACTTCTAGAATGAAGTAGAAAATCAACTCGATTGAACTACCAAAATTCTCCGTTTAGGTAGAGAAGGTGAATACCTAAGTGAGACTTCTAGGGATCATCTAGGAAGTTGTAAGGTTCTCTCACAACTTACTCCCCACAGAACACCATAACATAATGATGTGTCTGAAAGGAGATCGAACCCTATTGGATATGGTTCGACCTATGATGACTATAAACTCACTACCTCTATAATTTTAGGGTTTCGCACTACTCTCCGCGGCTCATATTTTGAATATGGTCCAAACCAAGAAAGTGGATTCGACGCCTTTTGAAATATGAAATGGAATAGTTCCATCGCTATCATATTTAAAATTATGGGTTATGAAGCTTATGTTAAGCTTAACACCCAAACCAACTGCAAGTCGATTCACTAAGTGTATATTTGTTGGATATATAAAAGGACTGTATAGGATACTACTTCCTTGATCCAACAGAGCAAAAGGTATTTATTGCTCAAAAGACAGAGTTCTTGGAAGCCAAGTTCCTTATGGAAGGAATGACGCATAGAACAGTGGAATTTGATGAGGATCAAGATCCACAAGCCGATACACGTTTGGTTGACACTAGCAATCAATAAGAGGTTGTTGATCATGATCAAGAGGTTGATCAATACACACAAAACGTTCGCTGATCTGGTAAGGTTAGCATTTCACATGAAAGATGTGGATTTTTCATAGATGAATGCTACGTTGTTGACTCCGAAGAGCCAACTACATACCATGATGCAATGTCCAATTCGGATTGTGACTTGTGGCTGGGAGCCATGAACGTAAAGATGCAATTCATGTATGACAACCAAGTTTGGGAATTGGTTGACTCTTCACTTAACTCCAAACCGGTTGGATGCAAGTGGGTTTTCAAGAAGAAAACTGACATGCATGGAAACTTGGATACTTACAAGGCATGACTTATAGCAAAAGGTTTCACTCTAAGTCAAAGGGTTGATTATGATGAAACCTTCTCGCCAATGACAATGCTAAAGTCATCCTGATAAGGTATGCAAGTTAATGATATTAGTCTATGGATTGAGACAAGCATCGAGAGATTGGAATCAATGTTTTGATGAAAAGGTCAAGAAATTGGGTTTCATCAAGAACGCTAACGAGGATTGTGTGTACCAAGGGGCTAGTGGGAGTGTAATTACGTTCTTAGTATTGTATGTTGATGACATACTACACTTGGAAATTGTCTTTCCAAAAGGGATCTCCGTGAAGCCGTCTCTATTTTGGAAATAAAGATCTATAGGGATAGATCGAGGCGGTTGATAGGGTTAAACCAAAGTGCATACATTGATAAAATCTTGAAAAGGTTCAAGATGGAAAACTCTAAGAAAGGTATAGTACCTATTCAAAGAGGGACAACATTGAGTGCATCTCAATGTCCAAGCTCAAACGATGAGCAACATCGTATGAAGGACATCCCATATGCGTCTGCTATAGGATCCATCATGTATGCGATGATATGCACTAGACTGGACGAGTCATGCGCGTTAAGCATGACAAATAGATATCAGCAGAATCCAAGTAACAGCCATTGGATGGTTGTTGAATGTATATTGGAATACCTTAGGAGGACTAAGGATATGTTTCTAATATACGGATTTAATGAAGAGGAACTAGTTGTAAAGGGTTACACGGATGCTAGTTTCCAAACTGATCGAGATGATCCTCGATCACAATCGGGATATGTCTCTATTATGAATAGTGTAGCATTGTCCACTACAGAATACGAATACATAGCCGTCTCATTAGCAGCTTGGGAAGCTGCATGGATAAAAGGGTTTATCACCAATCTAAGGATGGTCTCTACCATTCAAGACTCCTTAGAAATCTTTGTGATGACGAGGGTGCGATTGTTCAAATCAAGGAACCCCGTGCACGTCAAAAGATTAGGCATAATGAGCGGAGATTCAACTACATAAGGGATGAAGTTGAAAAGGAAAAGATATGTATTCGCAAAGTTCACTTTGATCAAAACATTGCGGATCCACTCACGAAGCTCCTTGAAAGGGCAAAGCATGAAAGTCATGCTTTGGCCTTAGGACTTCGATATTCTAGTGATTGGAATTGATCTGTTTAGTATTAATATTATTAATATGGAACAATTGTAATACTTAACTTATCTATGTATTTACGATATTTTAAGTAATGTTCCCTTTTAGCATGTTTACATCCATGAATAATTTTATTATTCTAAATGTCCGTAGTCGGTCATATTTGTGGGAACAAATATGAATGTAAGACTATTATGAACTTGGATTGGTGGATATTCATAAGGCATGGATATAGAGCAATTGGTTGCTGCCAAGGTTCATAGATATTCGTGGGATACGAATATTGGACTGACCCGCATCTCAAATCTTACTACATGGAATCTTATTGATTGATCATAAGTAAATTTGAGTAAAGGCGAATATCATTTGGTATCCTCCGACCTGAGATACATATTGGGTTTTGATATTCACCAAGTGTTATACCTTGAGCTAGTTCTTCACTGATATGAGATAATTGTCAGTACATAAGACTATGTTCAGATATGACATAAGGTGATTGTGAGAAACGTATGTAGTCAAGATGGGATTTGTTCCTCTTATTCGTTGAGAGTATGATGTCTAAGGCCTGATTAAGTTAAATCAACAAGGAATGATCATTCTGTGTCCTTGGATTTAACATGACATCTGTAACAAAAGGATAAATGATTGATTCACCTAAATCATTTCAAGTTGGATACTTGAAGGGGATGATGTTATTGAATGGCTTCTAAGTCATGCGTATTAAGGGTAGTAAACCGTTGTTAGGCGGTATTTACTGCTTGCATCAATCTTCTATGTATCTTGTGCAAGTGGGAGATTGTTGGATTCTGTATGCCCAAGACACATAGAACATTGATGTGGTTAGTACGTCATGATCCAAGTCGGGTCATACCCAATAACAAGCTTAGCAAACACCAATTATTATTTAATTGATGATATGATCATGCAATTAAATAATTACACCAACTTAGAAATTAGGTTTTCTAAATAAGATGCATATGAGATTGAACAAACTATTGGGATATTTTGTTCATGAATATTATTTGAAATGTTGTTTAAATTGGTTAAATAACATCAAATAATAGGAGTGTGTGTATAAGTTATTTAATTAATGAGGTAATTACATAACTTATAAAAATTCTTTTGTTTAATTTAGTTAAATAGAAAAAGGAAGAAACCCTAAAAAACCCCAAGGGGTTCGGCCGCAAATGTGCAGCCCCCTTTTGTGTGTGTTTTCTTTTGGTATCTTCTCATACTCTCTCAAGAACAAAAGGATACACTCTCCATTCAGATCTCTCTTACTCTCTCATATGCAAAAGGGTCAAAAGAACTTCGAAATCTCTCTTTTGGAAGAGAGATGTCACGGCTGGAACAAGTGTTCAACAGCCCTCTTGATGCTCACGGCTGGAACAAGGATTCAACAGCTTCTTTGATCCGATTCTTGGTGTCAAATCCTAGCAAATGGTGTTTTCTTGAAGGCTTGTGGGTATGAACACTTGAGAACACCTTCTCTTGGTGTTTTGGTCATTCAATGGCAGCCCCCTTTCAGATAAGTCCACGTTTTTCAGTTTTGACAGCTTCTATATCTTTGGCTGCATGTTCATTGTTGATCACATTTTCAGCATCTTTGTGTGTTGGTTTTGACAGCATACAAAGAGCTACAAGTTCACTATTGTTCACCTTTTCAGCAGCTTTGGTTGTTGGTTTTTCAGCCACTTTTGACAGCATACAAAGAGCATGAATAAGGTAGTTCATCTTCATAGATCCACGGTTTTAACAGCATGCATCACGGTTTTGACAGCCTCTAAAGGTAGTAAATTGTGTTGATTTGGTTGTTATGTTAGCTTCTTGATAACTAATCTATTCACATATATATGATCCTATTGATTGGGTTTTTGTTTTCATCTTAAAACAACATATAGAACATAAGATTTTCAGCTCTAAAATTGGTTTTAAAGCCATGCATCCGCTGCGTTTTTCAGAATGTTTAAAAGGTTAAACATAGATTTTGTGTTCTAGTAAACCCAACAAAGAAAAAGCATAGCTCCCCCATCATACTCATTTCAAAGCAATCCTTCATCACCTCTTCAAACTCTCTACACAGTTTCTCATTAGTTGACCCAAAAATGATGTTATCAACGTACACTTGTACGATCAGCATTTTACCATCAATTTCTTTCTTGAATAGTGTCATATCTATGGTGCCACGAGAAAAACCTTTGCTGAGCAGATATTGTGTCAAGGTTTCATACCAGCTACGAGGTGCTTGATGTAATCCATATAAGGATTTATCAAGCTTGTACACCTTATCTGGGAAATCTGGATCCTCAAAACCTGGAGGCGGATAGACATATATCTCCTCATCAATGTTTCCATATAGAAATGCACACTTCACGTCCATTTGAAAAACCTTAAAGTTTTTGTGAGCTGCGTGAGCAAGAAAGATTTTGATAGCTTCAATGCGAGCAACCAAAGCAAACACTTCAGTGTAATCGATTTCTTCCTCTTGAGAAAATCAGTAAACAACCAGCCTAGATTTGTTCCGGAAGACCCATTTAGTTCCGGTCGGAAACTTATTTGGAGGAAGATCGACAAGTTGGAAAACCTTGAGTTTTCTGAATTGCTGAAGCTCCATTTGCATAGATTCGACCCAACTTGGGTCCTGAAGTGTTACTGTGACATTCTTGGGGTACAACTTGTGATAAGAAACATGCATAGAGACATTCATTTATCAATCCAGATTGACTTCATGTCCTCACACCATCAGTAATGGAACCAATGATGTAGTCATGTGGGTGGTCTTTTAGGGTTTTGAAATTGGTGTTAAGGGTTAATGAGTTTGATTGAGTTGAAGAGTCAGTTTGGGATTGTTGGGAAGGGGAAGCTGGTAGTGATTATGGGTGAGGTGACTCTGAAATTGGTTGTGTGAAGGTGTGGATAGGATATCAAATGGAGATGGAGGGTCATATGGTGGTTGTGGATGAGGTTCGGGTTGTGGGGGTGATTGTGGTTATGGTTGTGGTTCAGGTGGAGGAATGGTTTGCACACTGGGTTGAGGAATAACAATCAAAGATTAGAAGATTGAATGATTTGAAGATAGTGTTAGAGTCATAAAACCATTCTGGGTTCGACCCCATGTTTGGTGAGTTTGACTCTTGCCAATCAACGTAGAAGGATTCCTGCACAATGCGTGTTCTTTTATTGTACACACGATACGCCTTTGGTGAGGAGGAATAGCCAACAAAGAAACATTCGTCAGAAACTGTAAGGCCCCGTTCCCGGGCACCTCACAGTTGGTCGTCATCACCCATAAAACATACATTTAATATAACTTAATAAAAATCTTGCAGCGGAAACTTTGAATTTACTATAAATGCTTTTGCAAAGTAATACAACACCCATTACAAAATATCGTTTGTTTGCATTACAATACAAAAACATTAACAAAAGAATGCCATCCCAAAAGAGCTGAGTAGCCGCCTCGTGCCATCCTCAGCAACACTACCTGCCAACTGGAAAACACATAAAAGTCAGCGTTGCTGAGTGAGTTCTAGTTTTATAATAAAACATACTTTTACTTATTTATAAGTATCCTTTCGTGCATGCGTTCATACATCATACATACACAGAGATAATATTCGTTATTATCTTCATCATTTGTTATTCATCGTTATCTTTAACTTCTCGTATGGATTCTGTCAGGCTTTACCCACTTCATAGCACTTGGCTATGATTACTGTGGTCGAATGACAAGAATCCTGTTCATACTTACTTGCATATTGAAAGGTGAATTGTACCAATACCTTATGCTACACCCCGATCGTTATTAGCTACCGGGCCGAAGTCAACATATGAACAACAAAACGTATGCCACGGTACTAGAGGTAAGCGGTAGAGGTACCATGACCATGGTCAATCACAGAGAAGGACCAATCGCGTTATTCAATGCTTGCAAGACATAATTCGTTCATTCATTAATGCATGTATTCATCATCATTCTTCTTTTCATTCATTTGTTAATACATGCATTCATCATCTTGTTCCTCTTTCATTATCTTTCACTTTACGTTACATAATACTTCATTGGTTCATTCTCGTTATTCGTAAAGTTTCGGAATGATAAGCATACACAATTACAAGGAACATACACACTCATCATACGTTTATCATCATTCATTCATCATCATACACAGCATCATACATACGTAGTCATACATAGCATCATCACTCCCCTATATACAAATCATAACCTTCATCACATGTACATCTCCTATTCAACAATATTAAAATTAATAATAATAATAATATTGTTAATAATAATAAACTACTGATAATAATGTCAGTAATAATAAAAAGGGTCAATCCTTAATCATCATTTCGTGCACCCAAAACATCATCATCATTACCTTGTACTTAGTTATTCTAAGTCCAAATTCCAGACACATGACTCCTATTTGGGTTTGCTAGTCGTATTAGCAGCCTATTCATGTGTCTAATTCATATTCCAAATCCCAAACATCATAATGCCTAGTTCTAATCGTGTAACATGGTTTCCAGGCATAAACTTAACATAAACATAAACATACATACATTCACATCATACGGGTATTATACCCAAATTTATAAAAACATATATACATGCATTTTCCAGCCCCAAAACGTCTAAAACAGGTAAAAAGGGGGTCTAGAAACTCACCTTAGCTTGTCTTCGGGTTTCGGATACCCTTTCTTAACTTCCCAGTCGTTTCTACACCTAAAACACACACACACAGTGCAACCCGAACACAAACACACACACATAAGAACATGCATTCTCGGTTTCTTAGCCAAAACACAATTTAAAAACACCAATTCTTACCTTGAATCCGATTTCTTCTTCTTTCTCTCTCTAAGAATCGAAGTCCCTGCTGTTTCTCTCTCTAAAAACCGAATGCAAAGAAGTGTGCAGGGGTTATGGGCGGCCATACCTCCCTTTTTGTACAAAATAAATAACAACTTTGCCCATTTGGCACTTTTGGTCCATCCTTTTTAGTTGACTTTTATTTTCTTTCCTTTTCTTCCTTTTTCTTTTATTCTTTTATTTCTTGCTAAAAATACGGGTGTTACAGAAACAACACCAAACTTTGGCGTCTGTGCTTGCGTATTCAATAAGGTACACGAGCAACCAAATGGATGAAAGAAGTTAATTAAGGGTTTCCGTTTATGAAGAAGCTCATATGGAGTCTTCAACTTGACTTTTACAATAAGTACCCTGTTCAGCACATAAGATGCACAATTGACTGCTTCAGCCCAGAAGATAATTGGAAGCTTTGACTCAATCAGCATAGTTCTTGCTGCTTTGATAAGTGTACGATTCTTTTTTTTAGCGACACCATTTTGTTTAGGTGTCCTTGCAGCACTAAATTTCCTGAGAATACCCTTGCTTGCGCAGAATGAGTCAAAGATGTGGTTTCTAAATTCGGTTCCATTGTGATCATTGTGACTTCTGATGGCCATAACCATCCGATTGATGATGGTTTCAATTGACAGGATTAGCTGCTGCAACTCCTCTACGGTGTCACTTTTATTTGCAAGAAATCTCACCCACGAATTTCGAGAAAAATCAACTGTTACAACCAAAAAATAAGATTTCTTAGCGATAGATTTGACACTAATAGGACCAAATAAATCGGTATGTAACAATTCAAGGGGATGTGAAATTGTATTTTCAAGCTTAAGCTTGTGTGGCTTTTTATGTTGTTATCCTTTAGCACAAGCCATGCACTTTTCTACCACTGAAAAGTCTTTGAGTGGGAGCCCCCTGACAAGATTGTTTTAACCAACTTATTTATTATTTTAAAATTAACATGTCCTAAACGCCTATGCCATAAAAAAATTCGGATGATGAAGCCTTTGATAGAAGACATGTCACAGTCGAGGTAGATTCTTTTGATCCAATATCCAGCATATATGTATCATTCCTCCTTGGAGCTCGCATGATTATTAAATCCTCTGGAATAGTTAACTCAGGTTTCAGAAACAAGCATTCATTTGTCATAAACACTACTGGAATGTCTTTATCACATATCTGCAATACACTCAATAGGTTGAATGCCAGTTCTGGAACATTAGTTCACTTTCTCCAGAGTCAGTGAACCATTTAATACTTCACCTTGACCGATCATCTTGCCACCTTTCTTGTCTCCTTCAAATGCGACATAACCTCCATTTATCATCCTATAGTTGGTGAGAAGATCCTTCAACCCGGTCATATGCCTGGAACATCCGCTATCAACATGCCATAAGCTATTGACAGCTTTTCGTAAATGATCCTGGCATTAGAACACAATGATTGTTAGGTTTTGGAAATAGGAACCTAAGTTTTAACTAACTTGGGTATTGAATCAAAAGAATTTTTACAAAAGAAATTATTTACAAAGTGATTTAATCTACTTCCCAAAGAACTATTGTGTACATACTTATCTACATGTTTAGGACAATTTTTAATCATGTGATCATCCTTCCCACATTTAAAGCAATGGGATTTCAAGTCTTTCTTTTTACAGTGAGAAACAGGATTGTGATTAACTGCACTATCAGTTGTATGTGAATCAGAATTGCTGCATGTGTCATATGACTCTATTACATTTTCTTTTGAGACTTTAATTTGGTAGATTCTGATTCATTTTCATTAATGATTTTAATCTCTGAGGAAGATGTTCCTGTTTCTTTTGGTTTTGAAATCCTAATTTGGGTAAAAGACGGGATAGGATGAGAGAGGAACTTTTCAAAAGAGTTTGAGTCTATAAGTCTTACTGAAGCTTCATTTGAGCATTCATCTTTTTCATTAACACAAGCATTGATAACATTTGGAAATGAGCTAGAAATAACTAATGATGAATGAGATGGACTAGAACTACAACTACAAAAGCCACTATGACTAGAGCTGCCCAAACCACTACTGCTACCGTAAGTATAATCCTCTCAAATCTCCTTATAATTCACTCCTTATAGACCTGCATGCAAACTGTTAGTATCATTCTGAATCAAATCATTTGTTGGATGAGGTGTAGGCATAAGTGAATAGTAATAAGTTCTTGGAGGAGGATAAACATCAGTGGTTACATAAAATCCAGCCCTACTTTTAGTCTAGCCCCCCTTTGCTTCTTGCAAAGATCCTCATGTTTCATCCCAGATATTGTCCATTTTTCAAGTTTGGTTTTTAATTTGCTTGTTTCAAAGTCAGCAAGAGCTACACGCTCAGTTAATGACTCAATTTCAACATTTCTTTCCAAAAGATTTCTCTTTAAATGTTCATTTTCTTTTAAAGCCTCATTTAATTTGATAAAATATTTACTCATTTATTTTAAGTTCCTTATTTACTTGTTTTAGCTCTTTTTCATATTCTAATAATAACCTATTGGCTTTATAAACACCAAACAATCTAATTTTCAATGGAGAAGAACACATATCCTGAATTACCTCATAAGAAAGACCCATGACCACTTTCTCGGCGGCTAGAACCTTTTGGCACTGACAAACTGGTGTGTTCTTCTTCCTTTCTTCCTCTCTGATCTTCACCCGCTTCCTTTTTCAACCCTTCCTCTGCCTCCAGCATAACCCCCGTCTTGTGAAACTGCTCCAGGTTATCACATTCTTCAGCTTTTTCAACCTTCTGTTCTTTAACTTTCTCAAACTCCCTTTCTTCATCCTTACTTGTTCCCTGACACTACCATCACAAGTTTCTTCCATAACCTCATCCTAGAATTCACTGAAAGGATCAAACTCTTCTACTGACTCCTCCTCCATCCTTAACACCTCAGCTACTAACTCTTGGTTGATCTTTTCTTATGTTTCTGTAATCTCCACACTCTAGTCAAGGTTGGAGATCAGGGCTGTTTATTTCTGTTGCTTGGCTTCTTCCTTTTCACTGGTAGTTTCGCTGGGTCAGTGAAACTTCTACAAAAACTAAAACTAAATACTATTTACATACAATAGACAAACTAACATTAAACCTATTACAAATAAAGCAAAATAAACAAACTAACTAAGGTGAGTCCAACCTATACTTGATCTTCACTTTGATTTGAGTCCTGTATTTTGTGTACGCATGCTTAAGTGTTGAAATTGTTTTTTCTAAATATTCTATTTACATTTTATAATCATTTTCAGCTTTTTTGAAATCAACTTTTAAGATGTTCAAGGACTCAAGGGTAGATCTCACGTCGAGGTTATATGACCTATACATATTTACTGTAGTAATGCTTTATTGAGTACCAAGATGTTCTAATACCTCGTCTTCTTCATGGTTAGCCATCAATGCTTGGTTGGGAGAAACATCTTTTACCTGAAGGCTCTAGTCAAAGCCTCGTTCTTCAATAGCAATAGCAACTAGTTGTTTTGGTTGGCTTGGCTTTTTAGTTCTCGGAGTAGGATTAGTGTAGTTAGGCCTGATTGTGCTTGGCCACCATTAGTCCTTGGTGTCTTGCACTCCCTAGCAAATTGTCCAATCTTGTTACAGTTGTAACACTTCAGTTTGGTATTATCTAGTCCAAATTTTGCATTGGATATGTTGCTGGGAAACTTTCTTTCGGTTCTCTTTTACAACTTCTTGGCTCTAGAGTGAGAAGAGTCATTTGCTGGACTATCTCCATATACTCCAGGTCATCTAGATGGATACAATCCAAGTCTTCAAGAGTGAACAGAAAGTTGTCACAACTTTCTTCAGTAGACACAAAGGCTTGAGAAGAGCTTGTCTCTTGGAATAAGCTTACTTGGATGCATCTCTCCCTTGATGTCTCTGGAAAGGTGATGAAAGGATCCTTTTGTGAGTTATCAGGGTAGCGTATAAGATGATGTTATGGTTCTCTACTATCCCTTTCAACCACATGGAGGGATGAACTCTATTGATAGCTGGAAGAGCTGTTTGATGGGTTCTGCATGGTCATCTCCATCTAGTAGCGACAAGTATACCATACAGCTCTGTGAGAGTAAGGGTAGAGAGGTTTTCAGTTCTCTTAATGGCCGCACAGTAGTGAGTCCATTGTTAGGTAGAGTGAACATGAACTTCCTTACAATGTCCTTATTATAAAGTTTTACTCCAACATCTATGAGAGAATCTACAACCTCAACATACCTAAAGTAGTGTTGAGTCATAGTTTCACCTTACTTTCAAGCAAAGTTGTCAAACTGCTGCTTCATGATGTCTTTCTTCTTTTCTTCGGCTTCTCTCATACATAAGTTGTAGTGCATCCCAAAGTTGCTTAGTAGTTTTGCTCTTCTTAAAGCCTTTCTATATAGAGTTTGGAAGAGCGATCTAGCGAGCGGTTATGGCTTTATGATCTACATCAATTTTCTTCCAATCTTCCTCAAAATAGTCAGCCATTTTCTTTGGAATCATCCCACCTCCAGTAGTGGCTTTATGTGCTTGGCCACCATTAGTCCTTGGTGTCTTGCACTCCCTAGCAAATTGTCCTATCTTGTTACAGCTGTAACACTTCAGTTTGGTATTTTCTAGTCCAAATTTTGCATTGGATATGTTACTGGGAAACTTTCTTTCGGTTCTCTTTTACAACTTCTTGGCTCTAGAGTGAGAAGAGCCATTTGCTGGACTATCTCCATATACTCCAGGTCATCTAGATGGATACAATCCAAGTCTTCAAGAGTGAACAGAAAGTTGTCACAACTTTCTTCAGTAGACACAAAGGCTTGAGAAGAGCTTGTCTCTTGGAATGAGCTTACTTGGATGCATCTCTCCCTTGATGTCTCTGGAAAGGTGATGAAAGGATCCTTTTGTGAGTTATCAGGGTAGCATATAAGATGATATTATGGTTCTCTACTATCCCTTTCAACCACATGGAGGGATGAACTCTATTGATAGCTGGAAGAGGTGTTTGATGGGTTCTGCATGGTCATCTCCATCTAGTAGCGACAAGTATACCATACAGCTCTGTGAGAGTAAGGGTAGAGAGGTTTTCAGTTCTCTTAATGGCCGCACAGTAGTGAGTCCATTGTTATGTAGAGTGAACATGAACTTCCTTACAATGTCCTTATTCTAAAGTTTTACTCCAACATCTATGAGAGAATCTACAACCTCAACATACCTAAAGTATTGTTGAGTCATAGTTTCACCTTACTTTCAAGCAAAGTTGTCAAACTGCTGCTTCATGATGTCTTTCTTCTTTTCTTCGGCTTCTCTCATACATAAGTTGTAGTGCATCCCAAAGCTGCTTAGTAGTTTTGCTCTTCTTAAAGCCTTTCTATATAGAGTTTGGAAGAGCGATCTAGAGAGCGGTCATGGCTTTATGATCTACATCAATTTTCTTCCAATCTTCCTCAAAATAGTCAGCCATTTTCTTTGGAATCATCCCACCTCCAGTAGTGGCTTAAGAGGTGCTTGGGATGTGAGGTCCTTCAACAACAGATTTCCACATCTTGCTGTTATTAAAACTTGATGAACCCTTTCATACGTTGACACAAAGTGTCAAAGTCATCAGGAGTGATCAGTGGAGACTTTTTCATGGTTCCGATTTCAATATCAGCCTTTGAGAGAGCTGCCATTTGAGCTGGTAAGTGTTTCGTGAAACTAAAGAGATCTAACATAGTGAGATCTTACAATCAAAAGCTTGAAAAGCTCTAATACCAATTGCAGGACCGATGAAGGGGGTCAATGCAATAGTTTTATAGTTGGTAGGAAAGTTATAAGACTTTTCAAATCAAATAGGGAACCAGTTTATGATGAAACAAAAAACATAAGTAACGAAAAGAACAATAAAAAGAACAAGATAATATGAATTTGAAGAATGATGTATATTTCTCTTAAGTTCTTACAAGTTTTATAAAGCTTACATATCAAATCACAAGTACTTAAGATATTATATACATCGTACAACCAACCATACTTTGAAGGCCAATTGGAAACACTAATCTTGACAACAAGATCAATGTAAAGTCAAAAGGCAGATTGCCTTTTGACTAGTGACTATGACATGCCATAGCTCACATCCTTATCTAATACAAAAAGAATAAAAGTACAAAAGTAGAAATTATAGACACAAGACCTTAACCTATAGTTTGACAAAAGTATGGACTTTTTACCAACTCATCTAAGTTGGTGAGTGTTCAGAGGTGGCATTGAAAATTAGTTAGCTTTTTTCAAAAGATGATTCAGAAAAAGCATGTCTTCTCTGTCTTTGGAAGAAATCAGGCTATTGCTTAGGAAGACTTTGTATTTGAAGCTTCGGAAGACTTCATCTTTGGCTTTGAAAGATTTGGTCTTTTGGCTTCAGAAGATTTGATACTTAGCATATTGTATTGAGTTGTATCAAATCTTCCAAACTAACTTCCTTGTACTTCATATATGCATGCTGAGAGTTCTTTGGTTACATCAGCCTTTAAGTGTAATCCTTATAGTTACCAAATCATTCTTAATCAGTTTATTCATGTTCTTAAAGTTTACAGAAGGGGAGGTTTTTTACAGAAGGGGAGGTTTTATGCCAAAGGAAAGACTCATCATTATTTGCTTTGAATTGAAAGCAAAAATTTCTCTAGAAGGGGAGGTTTCTTGCAAATTCGTATTGTACATGTTCCTTTTTCTAGGGGCTCTAAGCAAGATATGCTCTTGAGGAATGATTACTCCAGGCTTGAGAACAATATAGTCATGCTCAGTAAAGGGCATGTTATGCCTCTGGTCAAAAAATTGAGATACACTCAAAAGATTATACTCAAGCTCATTGAAAAAGTTTACCTTCTCACTGCTGAGCTTACCATTTATGACCCTACCCTTTCTAGTAATATAACCACCTGATTCAACTCTAAATCAACTGGCCCTCTACTAATTTGTTCATAGTTTTGAAGCAAAGAGCCATTACAGTCATGTGCTTGGAACAACCAGTATTAATGATTTATACATTTCTTTTGGTCTTCTGTTGTTCCTACACATGAAAAGAGATGATTAGTAATATTTGGAAACCCAAGCCCTGCTGGTCTTGTGCTTACCAAGATGAACTGAAGATTGTACAAAAGCTATTGATCCTATATGCGAGCTTATGGGATCCTTGGTTATTGTTGATGAAGAAACTTCGGTCACATGGCCTTCCTTCATCTTCCACACTATCTTTGGGAGATTAGACTTGGCTTTCAAAACTATGAATATTTTATGACTTTGTAAGTTTTGAAGACTGAACCTTCGGAAGCTTTTGCATCCGCTACAGTAGACTTTGATGCTTCAGAAGCATTCCTTTCTTCCGAGAATTTCTTTTGAAGATAGTTTTTCACCTATCTTCTATGGAGTCACCTTGATGCTTCCAAAGGAAATTGATTCTCCTTCTGAAGCTGTTTTCTTCTTCTTATTCTCAGAGTCTTCTCATGTTCTTGTGGATGGTACCCTTAGGATTATAAATGCAATCTTTAGCATAATGAGTTGTACCACCATATATGATGTATTTCATAGCCTTTCTTCTGAGATTCTTGTCCTGGGAAGAAGGTTTGTTTTGATCCTCTTCCAGCTCCTTCTTCATCTTCTTGGATGATGCAGCATGCTTCTAAGGGTGAAGATGGCCTTTGGAGTTGGATGGTCTAGCCTATGCAGAAGTGGTGCACAATGGTTCAACCTTCTTCTCTTTACTAGAATGCTTGGAGCTGAACTAGGAATCCTGGTACTTGAGTCCTTTGTTAAGTCTTCAGTTTTCCTCACCTCAAACCCAACAGAGAAGAAAACGTTTTTTGCCTGGGGTTTGTAACACCCGTATTTTTAGCAAGAAATAAAAGAATAAAAGAAAAAGGAAGAAAAGGAAAGAAAATAAAAGTCAACTAAAAAGGAGGGACCAAAAGTGCCAAATGGGCAAAGTTGTTATTTATTTTGTACAAAAAGGGAGGTATGGCCGCCCATAACCCCTGCACACTTCTTTGCATTCGGTTTTTAGAGAGAGAAACAGCAGGGACTTCGATTCTTAGAGAGAGAAAGAAGAAGAAATCGGATTCAAGGTAAGAATTGGTGTTTTTAAGTTGTGTTTTGGCTAAGAAACCGAGAATGCATGTTCTTATGTGTGTGTGTTTGTGTTCGGGTTGCACTGTGTGTGTGTGTTTTAGGTGTAGAAACGACTGGGAAGTTAAGAAAGGGTATCCAAAACCCGAAGACAAGCTAAGGTGAGTTTCTAGACCCCCTTTTTACCTGTTTTTAAATGTTTTAGGGCTGGAAAATGCATGTAAGTATGTTTTTATAAAACTTGGGTTTTATACCCGTATGATTTGAATGTATGAATGTATGTGTTTATGTTAAGTTTTGCCTAGAATCATGTGAGCATGTTTAGAACTAGGCATTTTGATGTTTGGGATTTGGAATATGAATTAGATACATGTCCAGGTTGCTAATACGTCCAACAGGGTGGTCGTATGACCATATAATTTTTTTCTAAGTGTGCTGAAGAGTCCAATAGGACTCATACGCCCAATAGGGTGGTCGTATGAACAGGTGATTATTCTAAGTGTAGGGTGAAGAGTCCAATAGTGCTCATACGCCCAACAGGGTGGTCGTATGACCAGATTATTCTAAGTGTAGGGTGAAAAGTCCAACAGGGCTAATACGACCAAAAGGGCTAAAACGACCAACAGGGGTCATACGCCCAGCAGTGCTCATACGCCCAGAGCCTGAAATTTTCTAAGTGTAGGCCGGTAAGTCCGACAGTGGTGAAACGCCTAACAGGGCTCTTACGCCCAAATACTTAGACTTTTTACAGATTTCTGTTCTTGGAGTTTGTGCAGTAGGGTTTCACCTGACTGTTGACTAGGACGTTATGGAATGTGAGTGATGATGCTATGTATGATTACGTATGTAGGATGCTATGTATGATGATGAATGTATGATGATGAATGTATGATGATGAATGTATGATGATGAACGTATGATGCTATGTATGATGATGAATGAATGATGATGAACGTATGATGAGTGTGTATGTTCCTTGTAATTGTGTATGCTTATCTTTTCGAAACTTTACGAATAACGAGAATGAACCAATGAAGTATTATGTAACGTAAAGTGAAAGATAATGAAAGAGGAACAAGATGATGAATGCATGTATTAACGAATGAATGAAAAGAAGAATGATGATGAATACATGCATTAATGAACAAACGAATTATGTCTTGCAAGCATTGAATAACGCGATTAGTCCTTCTCTGTGATTGACCATGGTCATGGTACCTCTACCGCTTACCTCTAGTACCGTGGCATACGTTTTGTTGTTCATATGTTGACTTCGGCCCGGTAGCTAATAACGATCGGGGTGTAGCATAAGGTATTGGTACAATTCACCTTTCAATGTGCAAGTAAGTATGAACGGGATTCTTGTCATTCGACCACAGTAATCATAGCCAAGTGCTATGAAGTGGGTAAAGCCTGACAGAATCCATACGAGAAGTTAAAGATAACGATGAATAACGAATGATGAAATAATAACGAATATTATCTCTGTGTACGTATGATGTATGAACGCATGCACGAAAGGATACTTATAAATAAGTAAAAGTATGTTTTATTATAAAACTAGAACTCACTCAGCAACGCTGACTTTTATGTGTTTTCCAGTTGGCAGGTAGTGTTGTTGAGGATGGCACGAGGCGGCTACTCAGCTCTTTTGGGATGGCATTCTTTTGTTAATGTTTTTGTATTGTAATGCAAACAAACGATATTTTGTAATGGGTGTTGTATTACTTTGCAAAAGCATTTATAGTAAATTCAAAGTTTCCGCTGCAAGGTTTTTATTAAGTTATATTAAATGTATGTTTTATGGGTGATGACGACCAACTGTGAGGTGCCCGGGAACGGGGCCTTACAAGTTGGTATCAGAGCCAAAGTTTAAGTGAAATGGGTAAATTTTTAATATAAACCTAAACTTAAACTGAAAATGGGACAGAATGGAAGAGAATGCCATCTGAGTAGTTGCGTGCCATCAGGTATTTTTATTAAAGTTAATCATGATTTCGTGTGCATGATATGTGTTTATGTGTACTGTTAGACTTAGATACTAATGTAGTCAGGACAGGTAATGCTCGGGGTACGAAGAGTAGAGTAAGTGGCTAATCACAACTGGCCACTGTAATTAGGGACTTACTATACTTGACATAAACTGAGCTATTTCCTTGAATGACCGTGTTGGTGTTTAAATCTTCCAGTGTGATAGAAGATGGTCGGTGGTAGATCATCTAAAGCTTCCCGTGGCGGTGGACGTGGTGATGAACCGCGTAACTCGCGAGGAAGACTTAGGAGAGAGAAAGTAGTTCATGAGGAAAACGAGACTCCTCATCAGGAGGAGGCAGACGAAAGCGCGAATTTGAGGGCCTCGGTAAAAGAGGCAGTGGTTGAGGAAGTACATCAGGTCATGCAGACGATCTTACCGTCTGTAGTGACCGAGGTGATAAAGGCAATACGTAATGATGAGAGACGAGGGAGGAATCGGTCCTCGGGTAGACAGCAACAGACAGAGGCAGAAACAGTATTATCCGATGATGAAGAGGAAGAGGAAGAAGAACAGTTACGGGTGACAGCCCGGGGTTGTAACTACGGGGCATTCATGAGGTGCAAGCCCCCAACTTTTGATGGTTCTGGTACTGCTACTGATGCTCACCAGTGGGTGATGGAAATGGAAGCTGTCCTCGATATTAGTGATTGCCAGGAGGACAAGAAGTCAAGTTTGCTACCCACTCTTTCACAGGGTCGGCTTTATGCTGGTGGAAAAATATAGTCCAAGCCGAGGGTAGCAGGGCTATAGGGAAGATGAAGTGGGCTGAGTTAAAAAGGCTGGTGATCGAGGAATTCAGTCCTCGTCGGGAAATGGATAGAATTGAGAGAGAGTTCCTGCAGTTAGAGGCGGGGACGATGACCCACCAACAATATACCACCAAGTTTAACGAATTGGCGCTGTTGGTGCCGGAGCAGGTGACGCCTGTGTCTCGAAAGATCAACCGGTATATTCAGGGGTTGCCAGCTGAAATTCGTTGGCACTTGATTTCTGCCCGACCAAGCACTTTCAGGTCGGCAGTGGATTTGGCGGGAAGGTTATTCGATGAACGGGCTGCGTTGGTAAAGGCTGAGGGTAGCAAGAAGGGAAGTGGAGAGAAAAACTGGCAGGGGAAGAGATTTGGTCGGGGTGATACTTCGACGAGTAACAAGAAGGCGAGGGTGGATGATCACCGTGTGGTCGTGACGGGAGCTGGGGTGAGGAAGTGTGGTAGGTGTGGAAGGGAGCACTCAGGGGAGTGCAAATGGGGATCCAACATCTGCTTTAAGTATGGGAAGACGGGACATATATCAAAGGATTGCCGGATGGGCAAGTGTTTTAACTGTGGGGAAGGCGGTCATATGAGCAGGGACTGTAAGAAGCCGACGGCTGAGGCTTCAGGGGTAAAGAAGACGGGAAGTGAAGGTCCGAGAACAAGCGCCAGGGCTTTCACTATGACGCAGGAAGAGGCTAGGACGGACCCCGATGTGGTGTCAGGTACGTTTCTAGTAAATCAAACCCTTGCTTCTGTGTTATTTGATTCTGGTGCTAGTAGGAGTTTCATTTCTGCTACTTTCTGTGCTGAATTGCCGGTTAGTAGTAAATGCATTAGTGAGCCTTTTTATGTAGAAACTGCTACTGGTAAGTCCACTAGAGTTACTGATGTGATAGAGGACTGTACCATAGAATTAGAAGGTCATAGGTTTGCTGCTAGATTACATGTGATGCCCTTAGGTGGATTTGATGTAGTACTAGGGATGGATTGGTTGGCAACCTATGAAGCGAATATCGTATGTCGAAAGAAGATGATTAGATTGACGGCATCTGACGGAAGTCTGGTGACAATATACGGTGATCGGGTAACGGTGATTCCGAAGGTGATTTCGATGGCGGTGGCGGGGAAGTGCATGAGGCGTGGGTGCAACGCCTACCTATGTTATGTGAAGGATGTGGAAACGCCAACACCACAACTATCCGACGTTCCGGTTGTGTGCGAGTTTCCAGATGTGTTCTCGGAAGACTTATCGGGATTGCCACCTGACCGTGAAATTGAATTTCAAATTGACTTAATACCCGTGCCCAACCTGTCGCCAAGGCACCGTATCGATTAGCTCCTACGGAGATGAAGGAGTTGATGGAGCAACTGCAGGAGTTGCTTGACAAGGGCTTCATTAGACCGAGTATCTCTCCTTGGGGTGCTCCAGTCTTATTTGTGAAAAAGAAGGACGGTAGCATGAGAATGTGTATCGACTACCGTGAATTGAACAAGTTGACCATAAAGAATCGGTATCCGTTACCGAGGATGGATGACTTGTTCGACCAGCTCCAGGGTGCCAGTTGGTTCTCGAGGATAGATCTTCAATCTGGCTACCATCAATTGAAGGTAAAGGAGCAGGACATTCCTAAAACAGCTTTTCGTACGCGTTATGGACACTATGAGTTTCTCGTTATGTCATTTGGTCTAACTAACGCGCCAGCTACTTTTATGGACTTGATAAACCGAGTGTGTCGGCCAATGTTAGATAAATCAGTGATTGTGTTCATCGATGATATCCTGATTTATTCGAGGAGCGAAGAAGAGCATGCCGGTCACATTCGGGAAGTATTGGAGACTTTGAGAAGGGAGAAACTGTATGCTAAGTTCTCCAAATGTGCTTTCTGGCTACGCGAGGTGCAATTTCTGGGTCACGTGGTAAATGCGGAGGGAATCATGGTAGACCCAGCAAAGGTTGAGGCTGTGATGCAATGGAAATCACCAAAGACGCCATCCGAGATTCGTAGCTTCTTGGGATTGGCGGGCTATTATAGGAGATTTATTCAAGACTTTTCAAAGATAGCCTCACCTTTGACAAAATTGACTCGTAAGGACGTGAAATTCGTGTGGGGTCGAGAGCAGGAGACGGCTTTTGAGGAGTTGAAGGCAAGACTAACACAAGCTCCTGTTTTGACTTTGCCCGAGGGGAATGAAGACTTAGTGGTCTATTCAGATGCATCTTATTCTGGGCTAGGTTGTGTGTTGATGCAACGTGGAAAGGTGATAGCCTACGCATCTCGACAACTGAAAACCCACGAAGTCAACTATCCCACACACGATCTAGAATTAGCTGCGGTGGTTTTTGCGTTGAAGATTTGGTGGCACTATCTATACGGGACGAAGTGCACAATCTTCACCGACCACAAATGCTTGAAGTACTTCTTCGAGCAGAAAGATCTTAACATGAGGCAGAGGTGATGGTTGGAACTAATAAAGGATTATGATTGCGAAATCCATTACCATCCGGGCAAGGCCAACGTGGTGGCCGATGCCCTTAGTCGAAAAGAACGAACTGAGCCGATTCGGGTGAAGGCTTATCAGCTGATCATGACCCCCGATGTGATGACACAGGTTAAGGAGTTCCAAGACGAGGCTTTGAAAGAAGATCGTCTTAACTCCGAAAGGATGAGAGGCCTAGTTACGGAATTGGGTGAGAACACTCTTGGTGTTAAGACCCGATTTGGGCGAATGTGGATTCCTCGATACGGGGATCTACGTGGTAGAATTATGGACGAGGCCCATAAGACCCGATACTCCATTCACCCCGGTGCTACCAAAATGTAACACGATATGAGGAAAGACTATTGGTGGCCGGGTATGAAACGCGACGTAGTGGAGTACGTAAGTAAGTGCTTGACTTGCTTACAAGTGAAGGCGGAACACCAGAGGCCCTACGGGAAGATCCAACCGTTGGATATACCCGAGTGGAAGTGGGAGCACATCACCATGGATTTCATCACGAAGTTACCACGTACCCCAAAAGGGTATGATGCCATATGGGTGATAGTTGACCGATTAAACAAGAGTGCCCACTTCCTACCGATCTGCGAAACGTACTCATCTGAAAGATTGGCGGATCTGTTCATCAAAGAAATTGTAGCTCGTCATGGTGTACCGGTGTCTATTGTGTCTGATCGTGACACCCGGTTTACCTCCAAGTTTTGGAAAAGATTTCATGATGCAATGGGGACGAGGCTACACATTAGTACAGCATATCACCCTTAGACAGACGGTCAGTCTGGGAGGACGATCCAAACACTCGAGGACATGCTTCGGGCGTGCGTGATCGATTTTGGAGGAAGTTGGACAACCACCTGCCGTTAGCGGAATTCTCGTACAACAACATTTATCATGCCAGCATTGGCCTGCCACCTTACGAGATACTATACGGTAGGAGATGTAGGACGCCCGTGTGCTGGGGAGACATTGGGCAGAAAGAGTTGGGAGGTGTCGAGGTAATTGAAGCAACGACTGAAAAGCTGGAAAAGATCAAAGCCTTCATGAAGGCGGCGAAAGATAGACAAAAGTCGTATGCTGACAAGAGGCGAAGACCGATAGAGTTCAAGGTTGGTGACCGAGTCATGTTGAAGGTCTCGCCCTGGAAGGGAATCATTAGATTCAGGAAAAGAGGTAAGCTAAGCCCGAGATACATAGGACCTTTCCGAATTGTCGCACGAGTAGGAGAGGTGGCCTATCGACTTGAATTGCCAGATGAGTTAAGTGGAATTCATCCCACATTCCATGTATCTCATCTGAGAAAGTGCTTAGCTGATGAAGATATGATTGTTCCACTAGAGGCTATTGAAGTAGACGAACGGCTCAATTACGTTGAGCAACCAGTGGCAATCATTGATCGTAAGGAGAAGAGGTTGAGGAATAAAGTGGTTCCTCTTGTGCGTGTACAGTGGAAGCACAGGAAGGGATCCGAGTCTACGTGGGAGACTGAAGAAGAAATGAGACGGCACTACCCACAGCTGTTTGAGGAATAACAGGTTTCGGGGACGAAACCTATATAAGGGGGGTGGACTTGTAACACCCGTATTTTTAGCAAGAAATAAAAGAATAAAAGAAAAAGGAAGAAAAGGAAAGAAAATAAAAGTCAACTAAAAAGGAGGGACCAAAAGTGCCAAATGGGCAAAGTTGTTATTTATTTTGTACAAAAAGGGAGGTATGGCCCCCCATAACCCCTGCACACTTCTTTGCATTCGGTTTTTAGAGAGAGAAACAGCAGGGACTTCGATTCTTAGAGAGAGAAAGAAGAAGAAATCGGATTCAAGGTAAGAATTGGTGTTTTTAAGTTGTGTTTTGGCTAAGAAACCGAGAATGCATGTTCTTATGTGTGTGTGTTGTGTTCGGGTTGCACTGTGTGTGTGTGTTTTAGGTGTAGAAACGACTGGGAAGTTAAGAAAGGGTATCCAAAACCCGAATACAAGCTAAGGTGAGTTTCTAGACCCCCTTTTTACCTGTTTTTAAATGTTTTGGGGCTGGAGAATGCATGTAAGTATGTTTTTATAAAACGTGGGTTTTATACCCGTATGATTTGAAGGTATGAATGTATGTGTTTATGTTAAGTTTTGCCTAGAATCATGTGAGCATGTTTAGAACTAGGCATTTTGATGTTTGGGATTTGGAATATGAATTAGATACATGTCCAGGTTGCTAATACGTCCAACAGGGTGGTCGTATGACCATATAATTTTTTTCTAAGTGTGCTGAAGAGTCCAATAGGACTCATACGCCCAACAGGGTGGTCGTATGACCAGGTGATTATTCTAAGTGTAGGGTGAAGAGTCCAATAGTGCTCATACGCCCAACAGGGTGGTCGTATGACCAGATGATTATTCAAAGTGTAGGGTGAAAAGTCCAACAGGGCTAATACGACCAACAGGGCTAAAACGACCAACAGGGGTCATACGCCCAGCAGTGCTCATACGCCCAGAGCCTGAAATTTTCTAAGTGTAGGCCGGTAAGTTCGTCAGTGGTGAAACGCCTAACAGAGCTCTTACGCCCAAATACTTAGACTTTTTACAGATTTCTGTTCTTGGAGTTTGTGCAGTAGGGTTTCACCTGCCTGTTGACTAGGACGTTATGGAATGTGAGTGATGATGCTATGTATGATTACGTATGTAGGATGCTATGTATGATGATGAATGTATGATGATGAATGTATGATGATGAATGTATGATGAGTATGTATGTTCCTTGTAATTGTGTATGCTTATCTTTCCGAAACTTTACGAATAACGAGAATGAACAAATGAAGTATTATGTAACGTAAAGTGAAAGATAATGAAAGAGGAACAAGATGATGAATGCATGTATAAACGAATGAACGAAAAGAAGAATGATGATGAATACATGCATTAATGAACGAACGAATTATGTCTTGCAAGCATTGAATAACGCGATTGGTCCTTCTCTGTGATTGACCATGGTCATGGTACCTCTACCGCTTACCTCTAGTACCGTGGCATACGTTTTGTTGTTCATATGTTGACTTCGGCCCGGTAGCTAATAACGATCGGGGTGTAGCATAAGGTATTGGTACAATTCACCTTTCAATGTGCAAGTAAGTATGAACGGGATTCTTGTCATTCGACCACAGTAATCATAGCCAAGTGCTATGAAGTGGGTAAAGCCTGACAGAATCCATACGAGAAGTTAAAGATAACGATGAATAACGAATGATGAAGATAATAACGAATATTATCTCTGTGTACGTATGATGTATGAACGCATGCACAAAAGGATACTTATAAATAAGTAAAAGTATGTTTTATTATAAAACTAGAACTCACTCAGCAACGCTGACTTTTATGTGTTTTCCAGTTGGCAGGTAGTGTTGCTGAGGATGGCATGAGGCGGCTACTCAGCTCTTTTGGGATGGCATTCTTTTGTTAATGTTTTTGTATTGTAATGCAAACAAACGATATTTTGTAATGGGTGTTGTATTACTTTGCAAAAGCATTTATAGTAAATTCAAAGTTTCCGCTGCAAGGTTTTTATTAAGTTATATTAAATGTATGTTTTATGGGTGATGACGACCAGCTGTGAGGTGCCCGGGAACGGGGCCTTACAGGGTTGAAGGTGGGCTTGATCTCTTGCACATTCTTGTATCTTCTTTTTACAGCCCTGATCAAGTTCTTTCTTGTAGACTTGGACATCCCTGGTTTCTTCTTTTCTCGAGGGATCTAGTGACACTTCTTAGTGTGAACCTCTTCACTCACTTTTGGATCATCTTTCACTATATCATCTTCATCATCATCTTCCTCTTGGATGGATCAATAAGAGGCAGCTCGTCTACATAAGTTTCACACCTTGGTTACATGATTGATAGTAATGTGTGTGGAGGAGCTATCTATTTTGATCCAAGTCCCTATCTGTTCTGATAACACACTTTTGAATGCAAAAATGAGGATATAATGATCTTGAAGGTTTCCTCTTAAAGAACACATTTTTCTCACAAGCTCAGCATGGCATTCAGTTAGCTTGGTAACAAGATCTTTAACCCGAGCCCGATAGTTTGTACGCTCATGTTTTAAATTAGAAATGATTTTATCTAAGTCTTCTATTTAATCTTGTAATCATTTTCTACTCTTCCAAAGTCAACTTTTAAAATGTTCAAGGACTCAAGATCAGATCTTACTTCCAAGTTGTAGGACCTTTACATGATAACTTCAGTAATCCATTTAGGAGTGCAAAGATGTTCCAATAACTTTGATTCATCATGGTTTGCCATCATGGCTTGTTATAAAGAGAGATCTTCCACCTGAAAGCTCTAGTCAAAGTCTCATTCTTCAATAACATCGGTAGCTTACTCCTTTGGTTGGTTGGGCTTCTCAGATGTTGGAGCCGCCTCAATGTAGTTTGACATGGATTGTGTATGGCTACCATTTTTTCTTGGTCCCTTACACTCCCTAGCAAAGTGGTCCATTTGGTTACAGTTGTACACTTTACTTTCGTCTTGTCCTGCCCAAACTTTTCACTTGACACATTGCTTGGAAATTTCCACCATGTCCTTTTATAGAACTTCTTAGCTTTGTAAGTGAGAAGAACCATCTGCTGGACTATCTTCATGTACCCCAGATCATCCGGATGGATGCACTCTAGGTCTTCAAGGGCGAAGAGAAAGCTGCAAGAACTCTCATCTATAGACATAAAAGCCTGAGAAGAGCTAGGCTCTCGGAATGGACTTCCTTGAGTGTAGCTCTCTCTCTCTGATGTCTTCGGGAAGGTGATGAAAGTACCCTTTGTTGAGTTATCAAGTTAGAAGATGAGATGATACTATGGTTTTCTGCTATCCCTTCAACCACTTAAAGGGATGGACTCTTTTGGGTGCTGGATGAGCTGGGGGAAGGATTTTGAATATTCATCTCCATTTGGTAATCGTTTAAGATGCCATACAAATTAGTGAGGGTAAGAGTAGAGAGGTTCTTAGTTCTCTTTACGACCACACAATAGTGTGTCCATTCTGTAGGAAGATAGAACATGAACTTCCTCATTATGTCCCTATTCTCAAGTTTGACTCTAACATCCATCACAATATCTACAATCTCAACATACCTGAAGTATTGTTGAGTCATAGTTTTAACTGTTTGAAGGTGATGTTTTCAAATTGCTGCTTCATAAAGTCTTTCTTGTTCTCCTTTGCTTCTACAGATCCTTCATACATTAGCTTGAGTGCATCCTATAGTTCTTTTACACCCTTGCACTTGTTGAAGCCTCTATAGATGGAGTTGGGAATAGTAGTTTGAAGAGTGGTCATGGCTTTCTGATCAATGTATATTTTCTTCCAGTCTTCTTCAAAATAATCAACCACTTCCTTGGGTATCATCCCACCTCCAGCAGTTGCTGAAGTAGTATTTGGGATGTGAGGTCCAAAAACTATACGTCTTCACATCCTGCTATCAAGAGACTTCGGAAGTCTTCGATTCTCATGCACCAAGTGTCAATGTTATCAAGAGTGATGAGTGGAGACTTAGTCATTGTGTTGGTTTCCATATCAGTTATAGAAAGAACTGCCATTTGCACAAGTAAGTGATTGTGAAACTGAAGAGTAATTCAAGATGGTGAGATCTTGCAATCAAGAGCCTGAGAAGCTCTGAACCAATTACAGGATAGTTAAATGGTTCACAATAGTTTCACGGTTAGGGATAACACACTTTCGAGATCAAATAGGGAACCAGACAAAGAACACAATGAACCAACAAGTAAGAACACTCAGAAACAAAGATTGGTTTTCAAGGGTGATGTGGAAGATAAAGGAAGGCTTACTCCTAAAGACTAATACATTAGATACTTTATACTATGTCCTACATTTGGCCATACTTTAAAGGCCAACTGGACACTAATCTTGACAACAAGATCAATGTAAAGTCAAAAGGCATATTGCCTTTTGATATGTGACTATGACATGCCATGGCTCACATCCTATTGTATTATAATAAGGTTAAAAGTACTAAAGTAGGAAGTTACGGATAAAAGACAATATTGTGCAGTTAACAAAAGTAAAAAGGTAATCACCAACTTGTATAAGTTGATGAGTTTTCAGAGCTGGCAGTGGAAAGGTCTTCTACATTTGTCAAAAGTGGGTCGGTAGGCGCATGTCTTCATAGTCTTTGGTAAAGTTCAGTATTTAAGCTGTTCTTTGGCCTCGGAAGATTTGACACTTTGTTATTTTCTTTGTTCATTGTCAAATCTTCCGAAGTACTTCCTTGTACTTTAGTGCACATTGAAAGATTTTTTTAGCATCAACATCCAAGATAAGCCTCTTGATCTTACAGACTACACATCTAACATTCATATTTGTTTTAAATGCAAGTTATACCACCAACTGGTTTGCCCCTCTAGCCAAGATTTTTGTTCATTACAATAAATTCAATATCTTTTAGTTACTATTTGTCCAGTTTATTTGATTCTATCTATATGATGTTGGCTATAAATAGCAAATATCCTAAGTTATTGATTGGTTTCTTTGTTTTAAGAGGCAATTTGATTAAACACACTTGAATATTGTTTGCAGTTTAATTCTCAAAATTCACAATATAGCCACAAGGTGGCTTAGGTGGACCATTGTGAGAAGGTTCTAAAATGTTACATCTGCACAACAACAACCAAGTTTGATTCATTTGCAATCTGGTTAACAACTATTTATGTTTACTAGATCCAAACATACTCGTATGTGATCATTATTAATGTGTTAGTTATGTGTAAATATAGATAGAAAAGAGTTTGATGGTGTTCATGGATGATGGTTTTTACATGCTAGTGCATAACGAATTTTACAACACTGTACAATATATGTGACGTGTGTGACATGTATATATATGTGTGTGCATGGATGATGCTTTTTGTCCTATACTAGATTGTGGAGATTTTGTTTAGATTTTAATTGTTATTACAAGTTATCTACATTTAGATAGGGGGATTAATGGGCATCGGTTAGATTATAAGTGATTTGAATAATCTAACTTCTATCAATTTAGTTGTTGTTTTATCTGAATTAAACTTGATCTATTCTATAAAATTTAAATCTTTAGAATTTATATGATAAAATAATACCTTTTATGTTAAATTAAGTGTAAGTATGTATTATTATTATTATTTTGAAAATTTATAATTGTTGGACAAGTACATATTTTTTAAGAATAAGAATGTATATCATTAAAGTTGGTGATTTTTATATTAAAAGTTTTGACTACATGCTTTCACTAAATTAATACTTTTATTATTTTATGGATGCGTGACATTTCACGTATCACGTTTATAAGCTTTTAACCTATTGAATTATCTTTTCTTTATGACTCTACGGATTCGTTTAGTTACGATGGTTGCTTATTGGGTCTTTATGATAATTTTAGATCTTATTAGTGTTGGACTTTTACGTTTTATTTTTATTTAATTGGGTCAAAATCATAATAGTTTGTGAGCCAAGGCCCATTAAAGTCTAATTAACATCAAGGTCTATTAAGATAATGGGCAGACACATTAAGGTCACTGAGTCATAGCACATTAAAGCATAGTGGCCCAATATCCCATTAGGGTTTGATGAGTCAAAGTACATTAAACAAAGTTTCCTGATGGCCTATTACGGTGTGTATCTATCTATGGGCCTAAACCGCAATATAATTGGGCTCATTAATGGGCTCCTATAATCTAGAGTTTTGTCTAGCCGATTTCATTATCATTGTGTGGACCAACTAGGTTTCTAAAATAAAATATTTGTTGATAAAAAATGAGGATGTAAGGTTATATAAGAAAGCTGATGCAACCAAAGAAACCAAAGGCTTCCTGCATGCATGCACTATGTACAAGGTAGAAGTTACTTCGGAAGTTTTACACTTTACACAGAAAATATTCTAAGTGTAAAATCTTTCAAATCCAAAGACAAAATCTTCCCAAGCTAAAGATGAAGTCTTCCAAAGCTTCAAAGACAAAGTAATCCGAAGCCAATAAAGTGAAGATTGATTTTTCTAAATACAGAGGAGAATATGCTTTCCTTGGACCTACTTTTGCATAAAGCTGACCCACTTTCCGCTACAACTCTGTAGTCTCATCAACTTGCAAAAGTTGGTGAAAAGGTCCATGCTTTTGCAACTGTAAATTGAGGTCTAGAGTCTGTATCTTTCTACCTTATGCACTTTTATCCTTTTTGTAATATATTAGGATGTGAGCTATGGCATGTCATAGTCACTAGTCAAAAGGCAATCTGCCTTTTGACTCTACATTGATCTTGTTGTCGATTAATTTTTCCAGCTAGCTTTCGAAGTATAGGTGGTTGTAGAGTGTAGCATAAATTATCTCAGGGTCTTGTATCTTATTTATACATTGTAACAATGGTAAAAGAACTTGAGATTAATATATATCATTCTTGAAAACCATATCATATTGTTCCTGAGTTTCGTCTCCTTGTTTACTTGTGTTTTTCACATCTTTTACTTAAAACCGGTTCCCTATTTGATCAGTTAAGTGTTCTAACACTCTTCTCATTGTGAGACTGATGTATAGACCTCACTTAACCAGTCCTGCAATAGGTATCAGAACATTCAAGGCTCTTGATTGCAAGATCTCACCATCTTAAATCTCCTAAATTCTCACAAAACACTTAACATCTCAAATGGTGGCTTCTAAGTCTGATATGGAAACCAGTACCATGGTAATGTCCCCACTAATCACTCCTGAAGATTTGATACTTGGTTCCTAAGAATGGAAGGCTTAATCAAGTGACAAGACAGTAGGATGTGGGAGTCTATTACCTCAGGACCTTACATTCCATGCACCTCTTCAGCTGCTACTGGAGGTGGCATGATCCCAAAAGAAGTGGCTGACTACCCTAAAGAAGGTATAAAAAGAATAGATGTAGATCAGAGTGCCATTACTGCTCTCTAAAATGCTCTTCCAAATGCCATCTACAAAGTATTCAAGAATCGCAAAACTGCTAAACAGCTATGAGATGCACTGAAGTTAATGTATGAGGGGTCAAGTGAAGCTAAAGAGAATAAAAAAGACCTCGTTAAGCAGCAATTTGAGAACTTCACCTTCAAGACAGGTGAAACAATGACTCAAGAATAACTCAAGAATACTTCAGGTATATTGAGATTATGGACGCTCTAGTGGATGTTGGAGTGAAGCTGGAGAATAGGGATATTATGAAAAAGTTCATGTCCTCTCTCCCAAGACAATGGATACACTACTATGTTGTCATTAAGAGGACTAAAAACCTCAAGACCCCTACTCTCACTAAGTTATATGGCATACTCAGCAACTACCAGATGGAGATGAACATGCAAAATCCATCTTGTAACTCTAGCAATCAATAGAGTTTTGCCCTGCATGTGGTTGAAAAGAATTATAGAGAACCATAAACCATCTTATCTCTTACCCTGAGAACTCACCGAAGGGCCCTTTCATCACCTTCCCAGAGACACAAATGGAGAGCCACATCCAAGGAAGCCCATTCTAAGAAAGTAGCTCATCATAACCCTTTGTGTCTCATGATAAGAGCATAGGCAACTTCCTCTTCACCCTTGAAGATTTGGACTATATCTATCTGAATGACCTTAAGTATATGGAGATAGTTCAACAGATGGCTCTTCTCACTCATAGAGCCAGGAAATTCTACAAGTGGATAGGGAGGAAGTTTTCGAGCAATATATCCAGTGGAAAGTTTGGGCTGGGCAAAAGCAAAGTGAAGTGTTACTATAATAACTAGATGGGACACTTTGCTAAGGAGTGCAAGGCATTCAGGACTAATGTTGGCCAAGCACAACCTAAGCCAAACTACACCGAGGGAGAACCACACATTGAGAAGCTCAAGCAGCAAAGCTGCTATTGCTGTATAAGAAGGAGGCTTTGACTGGAATTTCCAGGTTGAAGATGTGTCTCCAAACCAAGCACTGATGGCAGATCATGATGATGACAAGGTATTGGAACATCTTTGTACCCCAGAATTGCTAAAGTAAATATATATAGGTCCTATAACATAGAGATGAGATCTGATCTTGAGTCCTTGTCCATCTTAAAAGCTGATTTCAAAAGAGCTAATAACGAGTATAAATTAAAAATAAAAGACTTAAAGAAAACCATTTCAACTCTTAAGCATGAACATACCAACTACAAGACACAAATTATGGATTCACTAAGTTAACTAAGTGCCAGGCTGAGCTTATGATCAGCAAAGCCAAGGCAGATAAACATGTTCTTAAAGAAGAGACCTTTATAAACATAATATCCTCATCCATTCATACCATAGTCTGGTTTCAACACAAACAGGGACTGGGATCTAGTGAGATAGCTCATCCACAAACTCTATTGTCTGTAAGATCTCCTAGGTGTGGAAGTGGTCAAGATGAGCTTCCATCCATAGACCTCAGTAATGAAGAGGATGAAGAGGAGATTATGAAGGATAGATCTGAGAAGAGTGAAGAAGATCATCCTAACAAGAGCCACTATTCACCTGAGGAGAGAAAGAAGTTAGGGATGACAAAGTCAAAGAGGAAGAACTTGAGCAAAGCAGCTAAAAGGAGATCAAAGAGAGCTCAAGAGATCAAGGCCACCTTCAACTCTAAGCAGAAATAAGTTTTTATCTTAGAAGGTTTTCAAGTGGTGAAGACTAGGGATACAACTCTAAACTGTAGCACCAAGAGTTCAATATCATGTCCAACTCATCCCTGTGAAGGAATGAAGGTTGATCAGCTGTGGAACACTGCCACACAGCATGAACCATCAACCTCCAAAAACAGGTTTCACCCTAGGAAGCTTGCTACAATATCTGAAAAGATGAGGATGGAGATGAAAAGTGATCAACTTAGTCTTCCATTCACAAGAACACTTTCAGAAGGAAGCTAGTTGATTGCGTTATGTGTAGCATTACTTCTCATCTTCCTAAGGATTACATCTATAATCCTAAAAGTATTGTCAACATAACAAAGAAGAATATATCTGAGAGGAAAAAGAAGAAGAAAGCTTCAAAAGAAAAATCATTTTCTTTTGGAAACTCCAAAATAGGAAAGAAGACAAGTGAAAACATGCCTTCGGAAGATATTTTGGTCTCAAAAGAAAGAATGCTTTCTAAGCACTGAAGTTTGTTAAAGTGAAAGCAAGATCTTCTGAGTCAGTATCCTAAACTTCCAAAGTTGTAAGAACTTCTGAAGTATTGAAGGTCAAGTCTAATCTTCCAATGATGGTATGGAAGATAAATGAAGACCATGTAACTGAAAGTTCTTCATTAATAACATCAAATGATCCCCATAGTATTAAAATAGTATCAAATACTATTGTATTGTCTTCAGCCCATTTTGAAGAGCCCAAGACCAACGAGGCTTGGGTTTCCAAATGTAACTAACTTTCTCTTTATTATGTAGGAACAGCTGAAGACCAAAAGAAATATATGGATCATTGATAGTGTCTATTGTAGGCACATGTCAAGCAATGGCTCTTTACTTCAAAACTTTGAAAGAATTGATGGAGGGCCAATTGCTTTTAGAGGAGATGTAGGAGGTTACATTACAGGTAGGGGCAATATCAAAAATGGTAAGCTCAGCATTGAGGAGCTACACTTTGTTAAAGAGCTTGGATACAATTTACTGATTGTATCCTAATTTTGTGACTAGAGATATAACATGCCCTTTACTAATCATGAGTGCATTGTTCTCAAGCCCACGGTGGTCATTCATGAAGAGCATATCATGCTTAGAGCACCCGGGAAGGGAACATGTACAAGATGGACTTGCAGGTGTTGGATCAGATGAGGCTGGTACAACCAAAAAACTACACTTAGAAGATTTGAGTACAACTGAATAAAGTCTTTCGGAGCTAAAAGCAACTCTTCTAAAGACAAGCGAAAGATCTTCCGAAGCTTAAAGTGTGACGAACTTTCAAAGGAAACTAATTCTTCTGAGACTAAGTAGTTTTCCTTCCAAAGTATATGAAGAACTTCCAAAGATAGTTCTAAGTGTTCCGAAGACTAAGTAGTTCTACTTCCAAAGAGTTGAACTTAGAAGATCCAAGACAAAGTCTTCCAAAGAATGAAGTCCTGAAGACTTGCAGAAGACTCGAAAGAAGTTGATTCTTCTGAAGTATAAATGGTCTCGGAAGAACTTATTCTTCCAAAGCCATTTACCTTCGGAAGAACCAACTATGAACCAGTGGACAAAGGTATGGTCCAACTGACACATGCTGCCAAATCTAATATACTGCACGGTGCTTTCCCACGCCCATATAGTTGACCATACTTTATTCCATTGTTCACCTTTTATCAGTCAGTAAATTTACCAACTTTAGTTGGTGACAAAAGGTAAGTCAAGGACATGTCATGACCACGTAATCTAGGATAGTATTTTATCTTAGATACCTAAATTCTAGAAATGCAGTATTTGCCTAGTTGTAAGTTCTAGCTGGTTATCTAAGTATAACCGGCTGTACATAGTAGTATATATAGTTTCTCATTGTAACTCATTTACATATGCTTGTAAGAGTCTTGTAACATTGAGTTGAGAAATAATATACACAAGTATACTGAAAAACAATTCTTTTGTTCATTAACTTAGTATATTATTATCAAATTAGTTAGAGATTCTGCTTTATCATCCTAGTGATATTTAGTGAGTTTGTGCGATAAACTTATGTTGAGAGAGGAACACCGATCCTACAGCAGGAAACATCCCCCTCAAGAGAAGTTTCTTGCTTTCTATCAAAAGCAAATAGTAATGAGTCTTTCCTTTGGCATAAAAGAATGTGTCAGGTAAACTTTAAGAACATGAATAAATTAATTAAGAATGACTTGGTAACTGTAATGCCAAAGAAGTAGTTTACAAGTGATGATCGCTATGTTGCATGTCCGAATACGAGACAACACTTGGTGTCTCACAAGTCAATAGAAAAGAACTCTATTACTACTCCCCTACACTTATTGCATATGGATCTCTTTGGCTGTACTAGTGTAATAAGTCTAGGAAAGACCACATACTATTTAGTGATCACAGATTCATTCATAAGATTCACTTGGGTCTTCTTCCTAAGAACTAAAGGTAAGACTCCTGAGATCTTGAAGAACTTCATTTTGAAAATTGAGAATCAAAGTGATTACAAGGTCAAGACCATAAGATGTGATCAAGGAACTGAATTCAAGAAACAAATCCTGGACATATTTTGTAATAAAAAGGGTATTACAAGACAATATAGTGCTCCGAGGACTCCACAGCAAAATGGTGTTGCTGAGAGGAAAGACATGATGCTTATTGAAGCTACAAGAACCATGTTGTCTGACTCTAAACTGTCCATCACCTTCTAGGCAGAGGCAGTCAACACTGCCTGTTATGTGCAGAACAAAGTTTTAGTAGTCAAGACTCATGGTAAGACTCCTTATGAACTAGGGCACAAAAGGAGACCTTTTATTGGTTTTCTTAAATCATTTGGATGTCCTTGCACCATCTTGAATACCAAGATCAAGTAGCCAAGTTTGCTGAGAAATCAGATAATGGACATTTACAGGATTGGTGTTTGTCTCTCAACATAATATTTTCTTCACAAACTCACTAAGTGTCACTTATTTGATGATGCAGAATCTCTAGCTAAATTGATGATAATATACTAAGTTAATGAACACAAGAATTTATTTTCAAGATACTTGTATATATTACTTCTCAACTTAGTATTACAAGACTCTTACAAAGCATGCATAATGAGTTATATTGGGAAACTATATATACTACTGTCTACAGCCGGTTATACTTAGAAAACTAGCTGGAACTTACATATAAACAAATACTACATTGCTAGAAGTAAGGTATCTAAGATAAAATACTATTCTAGATTAGGTAGTCATGACAGGTCCATGACTTACCTTTTGTTACCTACTAAAGTTGGTAACTTTACTAACTGACAAAAGGTGAACAGTGAAATAAACTATAGTCAACTACATAGGTGTGGGAAAGCACCTTGTAGTATATCAAATTTGATAGCATGTGTTAGTCAGACCATACTTATGTCCACTAGTCCATTGTTGATTCATCCGAAGGTAAACTAGCTTCGGAAGAATAAGTTCTTCCGAGACCAATTATACTTCGAAAGTATCAACTTCTTCGGAGTCTTTTGCAGGTCTTCTGGACTTCATTCTTTGGAAGTATTTGCCTTGGATCTTGTAAGTTGAACACTTCAGAAGGAAAAGTACTTAGTCTTTAGAAGACTTAGTTTTTGTTCGGAAGCTCTTCATACTTTAGTCTTCGGAATATCTTCAGTTTGTCTTCAAAAAGGTTAATTTTGCGTCGGAAAACTTTCTTTAGTTGTACTTAAAATCTTCTAAGTGTAGTTTTGGTTGCACCAACCTCATCTGATCTAACAAGCTCCGCCTAGGCTGATGCTACCCAAATTTCCCTCTCTTCTTCTTCTTAAAACTTTCAAAACCAAGGAGAGGAGTTACTTGTCAGTTTCCTTATTCTTTCCTGAAGTGGTGTTGATAAGTTTATACAAGTCATTTGTAGAGAGGAGGTCCAAACTATTTTGTTGAATGACATGTACCCTTTGTTGTGGTCCTCTGAAGAGAGTTAGTTGATGAGAATTATAGTCATATTCCCATCTAACCGTGGAATTTGAAGTAGTGACTTAAATCATTTGAAGGAATGACCTTCCTTTAGAAGTGGCACCTTCTTCTTCTTCCTTTCTAAACTTCAACTCATATTCAGTTCTTGCCTTCTTTGTTAGCTTATCAAGATGAAGGCCACCTAGGTGAATTCTGATGTGAGTGGCTACTTGGGAGTTTGTGTTATTGGAGAATGGTTTCTCTGCTAACTTAGGAATGTCAAATCTGCTTGAGTGTAGCAAAGACGGTTGTGTCAAGTCTATTGACTTCACCATCCTCTCTTTCCACAACAAAGTTATGAGGAGATTCATCAAACCTCCACTCGACAATTTTCTTCCTAGGATTGATGGAAATTTTGGCAGTTTATCCCCTTTCCTAGTGTCCAGTAATGTCACCAGTCTTCTTCTCAGCTTCTTCTCTTCCTATTTGAAAGAGTCGGAGTTTTTTGCCAAGTGGTTGAGGAAGTCATGCGTGGTCCCTTTGAAATAAGCATGATGGGGGAGATGTGCTTTTTCCTCAGGTTGAAGGTTAAACAAAAGCCAGAGGGAGTTCTCATTCATCAGGAGAAGTATATTAAAGACATTCTGCAGAAATTCAAGATGGATGATGCTTCTCCAGAACTCACTCCTTTCACTTCTCAAACTTGCCTCACTCCTGATGAGAACTCAAAATCTATTGATCCCCATCTTTACAGATCAATGATTGGTTCCCTTATGTATCTTACAGTAAGTCATCCTGATATAACTTTTGCTGTAGGATATTGTGCTCGATACCAATCTGCCCCGGAAGAGTCTCATGAAAAGGCTGTAAAACGAATCTTTTGTTATCTTAAAGGCTCTTCTCCTTTAGGGCGTTAGTATCCTTGTGGTGGGAATTTTGACTTACATGCTTATTCTGATAGTGATTCTAATGGTTGGAGGTTGAACAGAAAGTCGGTTACTTGAGGATGTCAATACTTAGGAAATTGTCTGGTATCATGGCAGAGCAAGAAACAAACCATTGTTTCTCTTTCTACAGGGGAAGCAGAATACATTGCTGCTTCAAGTTATTGCTCACAAGTGCTCTGGATACAACATCAGATGATTGACTACGGGATCAACTTTCTCCATAGACCGTTGTTCTATGAAAATGAAGCAGCTATTGATATTGCCAAGAATCCTATTCATCATTCCCGCACCAAGCACATTGAGACACGAATTCATGCAATTCGTGATGCTCAAGAAAAGGGTTTTATTGATATTATTCCCATTGACACTAAAAATCAAAAAGCAGATCTTTTCACTAAAACGTTTGATAAACCTCGTTTTTATGAATTGATCTCTATGTTAGGTTTAATATCATTTTAAACCCATTTTCTTTAAAAATATTTGATGTACATATTTTTTATTTCTTTCTTTATTTTCTTTCTTTCCTTTTCGTTCTGCTCACTCCATAGTCCTTCCTTATCTTTCACATAAAGTATATATATATATATATATATATATATATATACATATTAAATATTAAATATTAAATACGAAATTTCTACATCTTGCTTAATTCGTAGAAATTTCGGGGGAGAATATATATTAAATATTCTTCTTGTTTTCTTTTGCAGAATAAAATGAGAAGCCTAAACAATGTAAAGGAGATTAATAGTATTGTGTGGGATAGGCTTGATAGGTTCAGCCAGAAAGCGAAGTAAACAGTAATCTTGCAGCTTAATTAATAAGATCAAGAAACTTGATGACTTGGATAATCCCCTTGACATTTTTGGCCTTCACAAAGTTTCAAGTTCTTGTTCAAAAAGGGTTGAGAACGTGATATCTCTGTTTTGAGTTATTCTTATCTAAAGTATCTTTGCATCTAAATCTTCCACCCTATCTCAAAAGCTATATGCTTACTCATCTTCGCTTCTAAGAAGGTCCTTGTTACATTATTTCTGGTGCTTATCTCCTCTGCTATGTGTGAACATTGACCTGGAGTGATGATCTCCTCTGCTGTACGATAATACTAACCTGGAGCTCTTATCGGCACAATATGATGATCTTCTCCGTTATACGTAAGTATAGACCTGAAGCTCTTATCTGTAAGACTTAATTGATCAACTCCTTTATTATACGTAAGTATAGACCTGGAGCTCTCATCTTGTAACGCCCCAAATTTCTGTTGGATGTATACCTAATTAGCAAATAATAACGCTAGCAATATTAAGGACTCAAACTTCAGGAGATAAGATCGATTTTATATGTTGAGGGTTAAAATCAAATATTTGTAAGGTTGAGGGACCAAAATTGTCAATTTAAGAAAACATAAAATAAACCCTAAGCCCCCTCCTTCTACCCCAAAATCAGTCGCTCACCCTCTTCTCCCCAACCCACCGAGCGATCTTCCCCCTTTCCCTCTCCGGCGACCTTCGTGGCTACGGTCGGAGCCCCGAAAGCCTGCTCCGGCCAAGGCGATGATTAGAGAACCAACCTCACACCTCCCCCTCTCGGCAGCTGCATCCCGACCCCCAATCGAACCCCTCCCCCTTCCATTCCGGAAATTAACGCGACGACGACCGGAGTTCCTCCGGTCAAGCTCTTCGGCAGTCAAAAAGATCATGGAACAAACGACACCCTCTATAACTCTTCCGTCTCGGTTAAAGCTCGCAACAGTGGAAGTTTAAGGTCGGGAGTTTAGGTGTTTCGGCGAAACTCCAGTCGCACACGACGGCGTTAATGGTGCAATTAACAACCGACATGGTAAGCGGGCTTAGGGGTTGGAACGTGAGGTCGACAGGCCTCGTATAAAGCACCGCCATAGCTCTCGCGGTGTTGGAACTTCATGACAGCTGCCGCATCGACATGGCAGCAACCACGACAGATCGGTTTTGGTCCAGCTTCGGTGGTAAGGTTCCAGCGGTCCTGGTTATCTTCTGGTTTGAACTCAAGGTGCTTCGACAACTTTTGAGATACCTGGAGTTGGTTATGTTAGGTTGGTCATGCTGGTGATTATGATGTGCGATGAAGATGATCTAGAATAGGAGGTAAGATGATGATGTTGTTTAGGTGAGGATGATGTTGCTGTTAGATGATGATCACATGATAATGACGCTATTAGATAATGATGATGATGTTTGAATGTTGATGATGATGTTTTGATTAAGTTATGTTTGTAAGGCTGTTATAGTAAGATTATTTGGACGGTGAGGGGATTATGATGATGATGCTATAATGATGTTGGTTCTATGATGACGATGATGGTAGAATGGTGATAGTTCCAAAAGGGTAAGCTGAAATTGTCAATAGCTTAGGAAAAGATAAGGTTAATGGTACGATGTTGATAAGGTCGTATGATTTATGGTTGTACGATGGTGTTCTTATGATTATGATAATTTTGAGGTTGGATTATAATGTTATAATGTTGTCACAAGAATGAGGATATGGTTCTATGGGTGTGGCGACTTGTATGGTGATAATGTTAGTCTTAAGATAGGAATGATGTTGGTGTTATAGTGAAAATGATGAAGGGGATTCATGATGGAGGCGCGGGTTTTATCAAGAGGATGATGGTGTTATGAAAATGCTAATAATAGTAGTAGAGGATGACTTATCACCCAAAGTTAGCCGAGAAAAGATACGTGTGAAATTATGAACAAAAGCTCATACTATGTGTCTAGGGAGGTTGCGATCATACCAGCGAAGTTCTGAACGAAAGTTCACATTTTTATGACGAGCGCAGTTGCAAGCGAACTTATAGTCTCGCTCGGATAAGCTAGCGAACTTATAAGTTCGCTAAGTAGATTTGTAGCAAACTTTTCTGGTGCGTGAGTGCTATTTGGGATTTCTCTTAAGTTGCTGAGTCCCTTACATCGAAGTGAGTTCTAGATCCCCTTCTTTTATACATGCTTTACTGTTTTGGGGACGACATACATACCATATGATTTATAGTTAAGATTATTTTTAAATAATTCGTTATATGATTTGATAAAGTAACAACTGTGAATTACGTGTATTTATTGCCTATAGATTGAATGATCTAAAGAAAAATGTGACAACTAAATTGATACGGTTACGTGTTATGATGACTAGTACTTGGTATGTGGTGGACTTAATAAGTTATGTATATATATATATATATATTAAGTGTAAGATAATACTAATAAGGAGTGGAACTTAATGAATGTTACCCCCGGGCCCGTTTGATGATGAAAAGTCTTGCAAGCACTATGATAGACTTCACTTCTGTGAGTCTGATGTATGATGATGGATCCGTATTCATGAGCGGGCTATGTGCCTAGCAGTGTGGATCGACTGTCGGGGGAAGCTACCATGAAGATGTGTACCGACGGGGATCGATCAACCGTCGGGGGTAGTGACCATGGATAACGTGTACCGACGAGGATTGACATTCGTTGTCAATCAACATGGAGATCTTGCTTTGTGCAAATCTCGCCTATAATGAATTGAAATGAAATGAAAGAATGAACGGTAATGAACGTGCCTAATGTGATGCAAGTGATGTTTGTAGTATGATGTATGCGTGTTCATTATATGAAGGATAAAAGATTATATTTTCTTATTTATATAAACTAGAACTCACTCAGCGAAGCTGAGTTTTGTATGTATATTAGATTGTTTGGCAGGTAAATCAAGTTTTAGGGCAGGAACTGATTAGGAGCTACTTGGAGGGTGAAGACTGGCATCCTGTAAAGATTCAACTAACTTTTATGTTTTGTGTAAAAATAAAAGAGTAAATTTTGTTAAGACAATGATTTGTAAATAAAGAACTTCTAGTACAAATCCGTGTTTGACTCTAAGTTGGTGCTTTAGTTTTTGTTTATATAATCAACACTGTTATAATTCCGTTGCTTTAATAAATAACACTTTGTCAGTTTTGAACTAAAAATAAGGTTTTATGCAAAATGGCCAATTTGTGAGGTTTCCGGATTCGGGGCCTTGCAAGTTGGTATCAGAGCCAAAGTTTAAGAGATTTGAGGAAAACTATTTTATAAACCTAAACTTAAACAGAAAATGGGACCAAATAAAAGGATGCCAGTCCAAGAAGCTCCATGTCAAGAGGTAACGAAATACCTTGCAAGTGCTATTCTAATAGATAGTGCCTTGTTATAGAAGTTAGAATCAAGGATAGGGTATGATAACATTAATTGTTGTGCTTACTTGAATTTATGTGATCTATACGTGCATAGAATAGCGATAGTAGGTTCGAGTGTTAGCGTGGTTCAGGATAGGAGAGTTTAGGACATGAGAAGTTCTGTAAGTAGTTAATCACAACTAGCCACTGTTATTAAAAACTTACGAAACTTGTCATGATCTGAACTTCCCTTGGCAGACCATATTGACATTCTGAATCTTATAGGAAGTGGAAAGTTGACAGATGTGTACGAGGTGTGTGATTCCCCGATGAGACCATTAAAGACTTGACGGCGATACCAGCAAAAACATATAATAAAGTTCTAGACTTCGTAACTAGGAATTCAGAAGTGTGGTACCCATGGACTAACTCACAAGTGAGGAGAGTTAACGGTTTATGTTACAAGCTCTCCAGGGGAATAGGTTTCTTTAGACGAGTATTTCTTTGCATGGTGTTTCAGCAAGGAATTATTGATAGAGATGAAAACTTATAATACTCATCATGATCTGGACCATTGCCTTGAATGATAACGTTAGTATTCCGAATCTTGTAGGTAGCTTAAATGATTGATGAGATGTCTTAAGAAGGTAAAGCGATAATGTAGGAGCTACCTTTAGTAAAGCTATTTAGATAGAAGAGTCTGTAAATGACTGTAAAATAGTAATGGAAAGTTAGGGCCTTCTTCTTCTGGATTGCATGTTACTACCCTAATTGGACGTAACATGGTCTTGGATATGAATCGACTAGCTGCATACGGGACTGATACTGCACAACTTGGAAATATGACCCGTTGGTTTGTACATGATGGAAGTATGGTCATGACTTATGATAATTAGAATTGCATGATTTCAGGGATGATCCTAATAATGAGATAGAAAAGTCTATGAAAGAAGGTTGAGGAGCATATCCTATGTAAATAAAAGATGCTAAGGGCGAAGTCTTAAGGTTGACAGACGTAGCTATAGAGGGTGTCTTCCTAATGTGACCCCGGAGGACCTTCTCGGAGCTAGAAGAAAGAGTTTGAGATCAACTTGTCTTCTAGGACTCAGCTTGTAGTCATGTCACCGCACCGATGGTTTTGTCAGGAATGAAAGAGTTAATGATATAGCTTTAAGACCACCTTAATAAAGGCTTCGTCAGATTGATTATTTCGTCTAAATAATACATCAGTGTTGTCACAAAAGAAGATCGAAGAAGGTAGACGTGTGAGGACCGCAGATGGCTGAGTAAGCTGATGATGAACGGTAAGCAACTATGACCTTGAGTTGACAAACCATCCCACCATTTGCGAGAGGCAAGTTGGTTTTCACGGATCGACAGTAGGTTGGATCATCAACAGCTACAGGTTGAAGAGCATGACACCCTAAAGATAACATTTCAGTCACGGTTTGGGTGCTATGAGTTTCCTTGCAGTATTTATGGACTAAATGAATAGGGTTACTGATCGATGTTCAATGGGTTAGTGATAGTGATTATAGAGGACATACTCATCAACTCCAAGAGGAAGGGAGGCCATTCATGTCACATCTGCGAGGTGTCAAGGACAAGATGGAAGATAATTTATGAGCAACATTCCTAGAGTGAATGTTCTAGTCATGTGAAGTATAATTCTTGAAATCATGATAGAATTGATAAAATTGAAGCAGTAATGTAAAAATTTCCCTAAGGATGATGTTAGAAATCTGTAGCTTACGGAAGTGACGGATTACTACATACAGTCTGTTCAGTACTTCTTGAAGATAATCTTGCCCTTGGTAAGGTTCACAAGAAATGACACCAAGTCTGAGTGAGAAGTTAGTTAATAAATGTGAACATGAACTAAATAAGGAAGGTTAACATGAGCCTTGGTGATAATGTTATCAGTAAGTGTCGAAAACCTAGAACCATGTGTTCCATACAAAGATCTGACTGAATATATATATATATATATATATATATATATATATATATATATATATATATATATATATATATATATATTCAATACAACATGGCAGAACAACGGTTATGTTGTTCACAAGGTTAAATACAAGATGATGATATAATTACTCATGAATTAGGGTTCGTAGTCATAATGTTTGCATTAATGAAATTGATCCATAAGAGGAGTGCGTTAGGACGTTTGAAGGTTGCAAAGGCTATGTGTTGGCGGCTAAAGAAGATCATACCTTATATGTTGTGTGTGGAACGTGTTTAGAAGCAACATGAGAATCCATGGTGATTGAGAAAGTATTACCCCATGTTGTGTAAGGACCAACAGGTTTCGCGGACGAAACCTAAATAAGGGGGATGGACTTCTAACGCCCCAAATTTCCGTTGGATGTATACCTAATTAGCAAATAATAACGCTATCAATATTAAGGACTCAAACTTCAAGAGATAAGATCGATTTTATATGTTGAGGGTTAAAATCAAATACTTGTAAGGTTGAGGGACCAAAATTGTCAATTTAAGAAAACATAAAATAAACCCTAAGCCCCCTCCTTCTTCCCCAAAATCAGTCGCTCACCCTCTTCTCCCCCTACCCACCGAGCGATCTTCCCCCTTTCCCTCTCCGGCGACCTTCGTGGCTACGGTTGGAGCCCCGGCAGCCTGCTCCGGCCAAGGCGATGATCAGAGAACCAACCTCACACCTCCCCCTCTCGGTAGCTGCATCCCGACCCCCAATCGAACCCCTCCCCCTTCCATTCCGGAAATTAACGCGACGACGACCGGAGTTCCTCCGGTCAAGCTCTTCGGCAGTCAACAAGATCATGGAACACACGACACCCTCTATAACTCTTCCGTCTTGGTTCAAGCTCGCAACAGTGGAAGTTTAAGGTCGGGAGTTTGGGTGTTTCGGCGAAGCTCCGGTGGCACACGACGGCGTTAATGGTGCAATTAAAAACCGACATGGTAAGCGGGCTTAGGGGCTGGAACGTGAGGTCAACAGGCCTCGTATAAACCACCGCCTTAGCTCTCGCGGTGTTGGAACTTCATGAAAACAGCCGCATCGACATGGCAGCAACCACGACAGATCGGTTTTGGTCCAGCTTCGGTGGTAAGGTTCCAGCGGTCCTGGTTATCCTCTGCTTTGAACTCAAGGTGCTTCGACAGCCTTCAAGATACCTGGAGTTGGTTATGTTAGGTTGGTCATGCTGGTGATTATGATGTGCGATGAAGATGATCTAGAATAGGAGGTAAGATGATGATGTTCTTTAGGTGAGGATGATGTTGCTGTTAGATGATGATCACATGATAATGACGCTATTAGATAATGATGATGATGTTTGAATGTTGATGATGATGTTTTGATTAAGTTATGTTTGTAAGGCTGTTATAGTAAGATTATTTGGACGGTGAGGGGATTATGATGATGATGCTATAATGATGTTGGTTCTATGATGATGATGATGGTAGAATGGTGATAGTTCCAAAAGGGTAAGCTGAAATTGTCAATAGCTTAGGAAAAGATAAGGTTAATGGTACGATGTTGATAAGGTTGTATGATTTATGGTTGTACGATGGTGTTCTTATGATTATGATAATTTTGAGGTTGGATTATAATGTTATAATGTTGTCACAAGAATGAGGATATGGTTCTATGGGTGTGGCGACTTGTATGGTGATAATGTTAGTCTTTAAGATAGGAATGATGTTGGTGTTATAGTGAAAATGATGAAGGGGATTCATGATGGAGGCGCGGGTTTTATCAAGAGGATGACGGTGTTATGAAAATGCTAATAATAGGAGTAGAGGATGACTTATCACCCAATGTTTGCCGAGAAAAGATACGTGCGAAATTATGAACGAAAGCTCATACTATGTGTCTAGGGAGGTTGCGATCATACCAGCGAAGTTCTGAACGAAAGTTCACATTTTTATGACGAGCGCAGTTGCAAGCGAACTTATAGTCTCGCTCGGATAAGCTAGCGAACTTATAAGTTCGTAGAAGTAGATTTGTAGCAAACTTTTCTGTTGCATGAGTGCTATTTGGGATTTCTCTTAAGTTGCTGAGTCCCTTACATCGAGGTGAGTTCTAGATCCCCTTCTTTTATACATGCTTTACTGTTTTGGGAACGACATACATACCATATGATTTATAATTAAGATTATTTTTAAATAAATCGTTATATGATTTGATAAAGTAACAACTGTGAATTACGTATATTTATTGCCTATAGATTGAATGATCTAAAGAAAAATGTGACAACTAAATTGATACGGTTACGTGTTATGATGACTAGTACTTGGTATGTGGTGGACTTAATAAGTTATATATATATATATATATATATATATATATATATATATATATATATATATATAAAGTGTAAGATAATACTAATAAGAAGTGGAACTTAATGAATGTTACCCCCGGGCCCGTTTGATGATGAAAAGTCTTGCAAGCGCTATGATAGACTTCACTTATGTGAGTCTGATGTATGATGATGGATCCGTATTCATGAGCGTGCTATGTGCCTAGCAGTGTGGATCAACTGTCGGGGGAAGCTACCATGAAGATGTGTACCGACGGGGATCGATCAACCGTCGGGGGTAGTGACCATAGATAACGTGTACCGACGGGGACTGATATCCGTTGTCAATCAACATGGAGATCTTGCTTTGTGCAAATCTCACCTATGATGAATTGAAATGAAATGAAAGAATGAACGGTAATGAACGTCCCTAATGTGATGCAAGTGATGTTTGTAGTATGATGTATGCGTGTTCATTATATGAAGGATAAAAGATTATATTTTCTTATTTATATAAAACTAAAACTCACTCAGCAAAGCTGACTTTTGTATGTATATTAGATTGTTTGGCAGGTAAATCAAGTTTTAGGACTGGGACTGATTAGGAGCTACTTGGAGGGTGAAGACTGGCATCCTGTAAAGATTCAACTAACTTTTATGTTTTGTGTAAAAATAAAAGATTAAATTTTGTTAAGACAATGATTTGTAAATAAAGAACTTCTAGTACAAATCCGGGTTTGACTCTAAGTTGGTGCTTTAGTTTTTGTTTATATAATTAACATTGTTATAATTCCGCTGCTTTAATAAATAACACTTTGTCAGTTTTGAACTAAAAATAAGGTTTTATGCAAAATGGCCAATTTGTGAGGTTTCCGGATTCGGGGCCTTACACTTCTTTTGGTGTCTATAAGGGCTTTCCTTCTTTTGAAAAAAGATCTTTTTTGCTTCTGAGAGGAATAATCAAGCAGAACGTGTCATCAATATGTCATGAGGATAGGATAAGTTTCATTGTCAATTGTCTGTGGGGACTGGGCATTCAATGTTTTCTTATAAAGAACCAAAACATGATAACAGTAGCTGCAGGCACTTGTTGAAACGAAGAAGGCGTGGACTTAAAGGGACAAGTATATCAGCAATCCCGCCAAACTTTGACTCTCCAGAAGATCTTTTCTGCTTCTCGTTCATATCCTTTTTCTACAGTTTGATTTTGTTTAAAATTACGTGAAGTGTGGTAAGGTCTTGTGGGGCAAATTTCTTTTGATTTCTTCTATTTTGTTTACTTTGTTTTAATTCTTTTCTAAATAATTTTTCTTTATTTTATTTTAAAAAGAAAATAAAAAATTTTCATTTTTTTAAGTCTTCAGCTAAATTATACTTTCGCCGGTAGTTTCGCAGGGTGAAATTATAGCTTCGCTGGCTCTTTTGCACGTTGCAAGGTTAGTTTCGACCAGAGCTTACACGGGCGAAATTATAGTTTCTCTGCCTACGAAACTAAGTCCTATATAAATCAATTTGCAAAATTATCTTCTCATTTTCGCTCTATCGTAGTTGTAGGTTCTAAAGAACCCTCCCGTGTCCTTATCTTGCGAATTTGAGATTTTGTGATTGTGATTCTCCACCCTTGTTTTTTCTTCGTAAGTGAGTTTCAAACTTAGGACTGTAGTTTAATCTAGGTTTAATGGCTTCATTGTGAGTTTATTCGATTGAGACTCTTCGGTACCTTCGCAGTTCTTACTGCGAAAGTATCGATAGTCCAGCGAAATTGAACGAAAGTTCCATGGTTTTTCAGCAAAACTGTGCAGTCATGTTGTCTGAGGGAACTTAACAGTTTCGCTAATCAAATCTCAATTTTGCTGCGTCGAATCTTTAGTTTTGGCTTGTTGAATCTACTGCTCTGTCTTGCTGAAACTACATAATAATTGTTGCCGAAATTACGTTTCGCTCGCCGAAACAAATATTTCGACTAGCGAAACTATAATTTCGGCTTGCGAAATTAAATTGAATTTCATTCATTTTATTTTTTTAATTATTTTCTTTAATATTAGTTTTTCACATGCCATACTAATGCATTTCATCTGTTTTTCAGATTCCATGGCTAATCTTAAATTTGACTGGAGGATTAATATTACAGCTCTGCTAGATGACACTCATCCCAAGGCAAACCGTTTTAGAGACTGCATATGTTGGCTACAGAGATCTCCAATAGCCTATGCGATCTCACATTCCTCTACAGTATATGATTTTCACATTAGAAATTTCTGGCGCACCACAGAGTATGACATGAGAGCCAATCCTCAGAGGATTGTGGCTAAGGTGCTGGAGAATGACCTGATCATTACTAATGAGGTTATATCGAGGGTGTTGAGACTCAATGAGGATACTGGAGAGAAGGTTATACTATCCGATCAGGAGGTGTTTTATGCTCTTAGGTCTATGGGATATGAGGGACTTCCGTTTGGCACGAGAAAGGAAATCAAAAAGTCCTTTCTCTCCAAGGAGTGGAGATATATAGCCCACGTGTTTATCATGTGCTTAGATCACCGAAAAAGTGGATCAGACAGGCTAAACCTAGACTGGGATAAGGCCATGGTGATTTGCTACAGAGGGCAGATGGCCAATATTGCAAGATTGATCTTTGATTGTATGGTGGAGAATGTAATGGCACTGAAGAAGGACAAGTGGTTGCTGTACCCTGGTGGACTCAACAAAGTGCATTAAGAATTAATGCAAGAAAGTATGATGCTTGCCATTATCAAAACATGTGTTTCAACACAAAATTCATACATTAGAAACACATTAACATCATTAACATTCATAATAAACACTAAAATCTATGTAAATTTTCTTTTTTCAGATTTGTAGATAAAGAAATTTTTGGCTAAGTCATTCACAGCGGATGAGTTACTCAACAGCGGATGAACAAAGTCATCACAGCGGATGAACAAGTTCCACAGCAGATGAACTACTTCCACAGTGGATGAACAAGTCATCACAATGGATGAACAAGTTCCACAGCGGATGAACTACTGCTACAGTGGATGAACAAGTTCTCATAGAGGATGAACAAACTGTTCTCACCGCGGATGAAGAACTTCTCCACAGCGGATGACTTATTCCACAGCGGATGACCTAGATACTTAGGATTATGTTTATGTAATTTTTATTTACATGAGGGTAGATTAGTAATTGTATATAGCTTTTGTGTATAAGCTATAAATAGCACTCTACCCTAATCCTTTGTAAGCTTTTGAACGAATTATCAATCAAACAAACATTTTCAATTCTCGTGCATTCTAACACACAAAACACACACATACACACACATACACTGAAATCATACACATTAATCATGGGTTTTCGCACCATGTTTAGTGCTTGTTGATTTGTGAGAAATTTGCAAAGATCCTTGGAGAAATCAACAGATTCATATTGAATATTATTCTTTCAAAGTTCATGTTCAATATGCTTGACTAAGTTGATTTTCATGAGGTGCTATCAGAGCCTTGGCTCAATCAAACACTGATTTTGATCCTCTCAATCATCAAACATGATTTCAGTGGTTCATTAGCTTCATATCACACATTTTTTGGCATGAAATCATCTCACATTCTTCTGCTACATCATTCATTCAACAATGTTTGAAAAACATGATTTAATCATCTGTTTTTGCTCATTTTGAAGAAGAATCTGTGTTTTGTTGCTCTCAAGCTCACCAAATCATTCAAAATCATACGTACACTGTTTTTGAAACGAAAAACATCACAAAGTCATAGAAATCACATCAGTTTCTAAGGATTTTTGATACAACAATACACGGGTATTGTTCTATAATTTTTCATCAAACAACAAACCGATTGTCGTTTTTGTTAAAATCATTTCAGCCGTCAACAAACCCTAGAAAAACCCTAGTTTTTAATCAATCACTCACCTTCACAGTCTTTGTTGATTGTGTTGTTTCATCAAAAAATTCGAAGAAGAACAGTATTCTTCTTTTGAATTTGGTTACTTTTTGATCCAAAAAGTAAATTGTCTAAGAGCAAACTTTTGTTTTTATGGTTTTGACTTTCCATACAAGGGTTTTGACCAATTTTGTCACGGTGTGACATTATTAAACAGAATATTCTTGTTGATACTGAGGCAGAAACAACCTTGTACCATTAAATTGATTAAAATTAATTAATTACCTTTATTCGGTAACTTAATTAAAATCAACTTTATTAACAAACCATCCTAGTGACTTTAGGATAAATCAAATTTAGCATCAAGCTAAATATTTTAACAAATTCTAACTTAAACCGTTAAACTAACAATTTGAACCAACATGTCTGACGAACTATCCAGAACAAACAGTGGTCTCAAACCACCAAGACTGAAAAAACAAAGCTGACTTCAAACAATGGAAAATCATGTTTAGAAACTGGATCATCTTTCAAGACCCAGATTTGTGGAACTCCATAACAGAAGGACCATACATTCTTGTGAACTTGGGTCCAGACTACAACACACAAAAACCAGTAAGTTTAAAGAACGTAGCTGGTGATGAACCGAAGAAGGTGAAAACAGACATGAAAGCATACAGTATTCTTGTAAGGCCCCGCTCCCGAGCACCTCACAGTTGGTCGTCATCACACATAAAACATATATTTGATATAAACTTAATAAAATAATGCAGCGGAATTGATAAAAAGGGTCATTCTCATTTCATCATAAAAGCTTTTACAATGCATTACATCGTGATTTAAATACAAAATACAAGCCTTCTTTACGATGCCTAACTTTTACTATGATTGTTGCTGAAGCATATGAAACCGAGGATTTCTTAAGTAATCCCGTTTATGTGAATCCTCAATAATCATAGGGTCATATACAGTGACCTCTAGTATAAAAATATAAAATTTTTCATCATAAAGGAGATTTCCTTAAGTAGTCCCGTACATCGGAACCCTAAGGAATCTCCTAATGGCATGCAACATAATGTGTTGCGTGCATCATGGGCCCACAAAACATTGCATGGCAGCATTATCAAAAGGAGAATGCCATCCCAAAAGAGCTGAGTAGCCGCCTCGTGCCATCCCCAGTAGCAGTACCTGCCAACTGGAAACACATAAAAAGTCAGCGTTGCTGAGTGAGTTCTAGTTTTATAATAAACATACTTTGTTTTCGTTAAAACCATTCCTTTCTTTATACGTGATCATACATCATACATACAGGTAGATAATATATTTATTATCTCTTTCATACATTCATTCGTTCGTTATTCACGTTATCTTTCCCTTCTTATATAGATCCTGTCAGGCTTTACCCCCTTCATGGCACGCAGCGATGATTACTGTGGTCGAATGACAAGGATCCCGTTACGTTTATTCGTCTTACGTTTCATTCAAGAACATTCATCGTACACATATCAGATAACATTTATTATCTTCGTCATTCATTCGTTACATCCTTATCGTTCCGTTTTCATATGGATCCTGTCAGGCTTTACCCACTTCATGGCACATAGCGATGATTACTGTGGTCGAATGCCAAGGATCCCGTAACATCTTTTCTTGCACATTGGACATCTTTTGTACCACTACCATATGCTATTCCTTGATCATTATTAGCTACCCGGCCAAAGTCATTAAATGAACAGCAAAACGTATGCCACGGTACTAGAGGTAAGCGGTAGGGGTACCATACATATGGTCAATCACCAAGAAGGACCCGTTAAACTTATCCAATGCTTGCAAGACATCTTTCATTCGTTTGTTCATTAATGCATGTATTCATCATCCTTTTTACTCATTCGTTCATTCATTAATACATGCATTCATCATCGTGTTCCTCTTTCGTTATCTTTCACTTTACGTTACATAATACTTCGTTCATTCGTTGTCAAAATACGTAAAGCCATGGAAAGGTATTCATACATCATCATAAGGAACACACACCCATCATACATACATCATCATACATAGCATCATACATACATAGTCTACATCATCAGTCATCTACAGGCACTTACTGAAATTCCATGTAATGACTTACAACTGTATCTTTCCCGAAAGCCGGGACTTAACTATGCATCATTTTGAGTGCAACAGCCCTAATTGTCCCTCCTAAACCTTGGGGACTCATGCTAGGACCTCATACAACACGCCCAAGTCCACAATCATACCTTAACGTACAACACAACATTATACCCAAATGGGCCATACATACATAATTCAATAAACAGGTTTATATGTGTTCCAGCCCCAAAATCGTTTAAAACAAGGAAATGAGGGGTCCTAGAACTCACTTGTGCTTGACAAGCAGCTTCTCAATCAAACTTTAAAGATGTGGGTCACACTACACCGCCTGCAGATAAGTTAATACTTAAAACGGTTAATTTCTGCCTAAATTCGCTACTAGTTTCGCCCATAATTTCGCCCGTAATTTCGCCCATAATTTCGTCAGGCGAATCAGCAGTTTCGCTGCTAGTTTCGCTGGTCAGCATTCTGTCAGTTTCGCTGGACAGATTCGCTACCTTGAGCGCCCAACTTTCGTTGGAATTCCCTAGTTTTGCAATGTCTAAGGGTCAACCTGGGCATCAGCGAAGTTATCATAGAAACTATAGTTTCGCTTCAGCGAAAATGTAGTTTTGCTGCAGCGAAACTATAGTCTCGCCGAACATTCTCATAGTTTCGCTGGACGAACTTACAGTTTCGCTGGACGAGTGCTTAAATTCGCAGAACGAGCTGAAATTTACGATTCGGCCCATTTTAACCCAAAAATCCAATCTTTTCCACCCAAACCCTTGGGTTATCATCCAGGAACCTAAATCTAAGCTTCTTACATGTTTTATTACCCTAAAACGTGCGTTTTTGGGCGATTCTTGCCACTTTTAAAACCCCAAAAACCCAAACCCGGGTTTTTACCAAATGGAGCAATTATACTACGTTTCTTACCTTGATTCTTGTTGTTTAGGAGCCCACGAACACCAGCCTTCGATCCTTCACCAACCGAGCCTCGATCCGACACTTTCTCTCTCTACACTTTCTCTCTCTAGAACTGGGTGTTTGAGTGCAAATGAGAGTTGTTCAGCTGATCCATCTATATATATGCCAGGCGTTCTCGCGACCCCAAACTCGTTAAACTCGTGACCCGAAGGGTTAACTCTGTCTAACATCCACAACCATTTTATATTTATTAAATGACTTTCGTCTGAGCCCACTATTATTACTTGACTCGCTTAGAAAAATTTCCGGGTGTTACAAGTCCACCCCTCTTATTTAGATTTCATCCCTGAAACCTGTTATTCCTCAAAGAGGTGTGGGTAATGTTGTCTCATCTCTTCTTCAGTCTCCCACGTAGACTCGGATCCCTTCCTGTGCTTCCACTGTACACGCACAAGAGGAACCACTTTATTCCTTAACCTCTTTTCTTTACGATCAATGATTGCCACTGGTTGCTCCACGTAATTGAGCCGTTCGTCTACTTCAATATCCTCCAGTGGAACAATCATGTCTTCGTCAGCTAAGCACTTTCTCAGATGAGATACGTGGAATGTGGGATGAATTCCACTTAACTCATCTGGTAGTTCGAGTCGATAGGCTACCTCTCCTACTCGTGCGATGATTCGGAAAGGTCCTATATATCTCGGGCTTAGCTTACCTCGTTTTCTGAATTGGATAATGCCTTTCCAGGGCGAGACCTTCAACATGACTCGGTCACCAACCTTGAACTCTATCGGTCTCCGCCACTTATTCGCATACGACTTTTGCCTATCTTTCGCCACCCACATAAAGGCTTTGATCTTTTCTAACTTCTCAGTCGTTGCTTCATCTACCTCGACACCTCCCAGTTCCTTCTGCCCAATGTCTCCCCAACATACGAGCGTCCTACATTTCCTACCGTACAGCATCTCGTAAGGTGGCATGCAAATGCTGGCATGATAACTGTTATTGTACGAGAATTCTGCTAACGGCAAGTGGTCGTCCCAACTTCCTCCAAAATCGATCACACACGCCCGAAGCATGTCTTCGAGTGTCTGGATCGTCCTCCCAGACTGGCCGTCCGTCTGAGGGTGATAAGCTGTGCTGATATGTAGCCTCGTCCCCATCACATCATGGAATCTCTTCCAAAATTTCGATGTAAAACGGGTGTCACGATCAGACACGATGGACACCAGCACACCATGACGAGCTACGATTTCTTTGATGAAAAGATCCGCTAATCTTTCAGATGAATACGTCTCGTGGATCGGTAGGATGTGGGCACTCTTTGTCAATCGATCGACTATCACCCATATAGCATCATACCCTTTCGGGGTACGTGGTAGCTTCGTGATGAAATCCATGGTGATGTGCTCCCACTTGCACTCGGGTATATCCAACGGTTGGATCTTCCCGTAAGGTTTCTGGTGCTCTGCCTTTACTTGTAGACAAGTCAGGCACTTACTTACATATTCCACCACATCACGCTTCATGCCCGGCCACCAATAGTCTTTCTTCATGTCTTGGTACATCTTGGTTGCACCGGGGTGAATGGAATATCGAGTCCTATGGGCCTCATCCATGATCTTTCCACGTAGATCCTCGTACCGAGGAATCCACATTCGCCCAAATCGGGTCTTAACACCACGGGTGTTCTCACCTAGTTCTGTAACTAGACCTCTCATCCTTTCGTAGTTAAGACGATCTTCTTTCAAAGCCTCGTCTTGGAACTCCTTAACCTGTGTCATCACGTCAGAGGTCATAATTAGCTGATAAGCCTTTACCCGAATCGGCTCTGGCCTTTCCTTCCGGCTAAGGGCATCAGCCACCACATTGGCCTTGCCCGGGTGGTAATGGATTTCACAATCATAATCTTTTATCAGCTCCAACCACCGCCTCTGCCTCATATTTAAATCCTTCTACTCGAAGAAGTACTTCAAGCTCTTGTGGTCCGTGAAGATGGTGCACTTCGTCCCGTATAGATAGTGCCGCCAAATCTTCAACGCGAAAACCACCGCAGCCAGTTCTAGATCGTGCGTGGGATAGTTGACTTCGTGGGTCTTCAGTTGTCGAGATGCATAGGCTATTACCTTTCCACGTTGCATCAATACGCAACCTAACCCAGAATAGGATGCATCCGAATAGACTACCAAGTCTTCATTTCCCTCGGGCAATGTCAAGACGGGAGCTTATGTCAGTCTCGTCTTCAACACCTCAAAGGCATTCTCCTGTTCTCGAACCCACACGAACTTCACATCCTTACGAGTCAATTTTGTCAAAGGTGAGGCTATCTTTGAAAAGTCTTGAATAAATCTTCAATAGTAGCCCGCCAATCCCAAGAAGCTGCGAATCTTGGATGGCGTCTTTGGCGACTTCCATTGCATCACGGCCTCAACCTTTGCTGGGTCCACCATTATTCCCTGAGCATTTACCACGTGACCTAGAAATTGCACCTCGCGTAACCAGAAAGCACACTTAGAGAACCTAGCATATAGTTTCTCCTTCCTCAAGGTCTCCAACACCTCCCGAATGTGGCCGGCATGCTCGTCTACGCTCCTGGAGTAAATCAGTATATCATCGATAAACACAATCACTGATTTATCCAACATCAGCGACACACTCGATTCATCAAATCCATAAAAGCAGCCGGCGCATTGGTCAAACCAAAAGACATAACGAGAAACTCGTAATGACCATAGCACGTACGAAAGGCTGTTTTAGGGATATCCTGTTCCTTCACTTTTAGCTGATGATAGCCCGATCAAAGATCTATTCGCGAAAACCAACTGGCGCCTTGAAGCTGATTGAACAGATCATCGATTCTCGGTAAGGGGTATCTGTTCTTCACCGTCAACTTATTCAGCTCGCGGTAGTCGATGCACATCCTCATACTACAATCTTTCTTCTTTACGAACAGAACCGGAGCACCCCCAAGGTGAGATACTCGGCCTAATGAACCCCATATCTAGCAGTTCTTGCAACTGCTCCATCAATTCTTTCATTTCCGTCGGAGCCAAGCGATACGGTGCTTTTGCGACAGGTTGGGCACCCGGTATCAGGTCGATCTGGAACTCGATCTCTCGGTTAGGTGGCAATCCCGATAAGTCTTCGGGAAACACATCCGGAAAGTCACGCACAACTGGTACATCGGATAGTTGTGGTGTTGGCGTCTCTACATTCTTTACATAACATAAGTAGGCGCTATATCCGCGCCTCATACACTTTCCTGCCACCGCCATCGAGATCACCTTCGGAATCTTCGTAACTCGATCGCCATATATTTTCACCGGACTTCCATCAGCCGCCGTCAGCCTAATCATCTTCTTTCGGCACACGATATTCGCTTCGTAGGTTGCTAACCAATCCATCCCTAATACTACGTCAAATCCTTCTAGGGGCATCACATATAACTTGGCAGCAAATCTATGGCCTTCTAATTCTACAACACAGTCCTCTATCACATCCGTAACCCTAGTGGACTTACCAATAGCAGTTTCTACGTCAAAGGACTCATCAAGGCATTTACTCCTAACAGGCAGTTTAGCACAGAAGGGAGTAGAATTAAAACTCCTACTGGCACCCCAATCAAATAATACAGAGGCTAAAATTTGGTTTATCAGGAACGTATCAGACACAACGTCAGGGTCCGTTCTAGCCTCCTCTTGCGTCATCGTGAACGCCCTGGCCTTTGCCCTCGGTGCTTCTCCTCCCGTCTTCTTCTCCCCTGAGCCCTCAGCCCTCGGCTTCTTGCAATCTCTGCTCATATGACCACTTTCCCCACAGTTAAAACACTTCCCTTCCTGCAATCCTTGGCCATATGCCATGTCTTCCCACACTAAAAGCAGATGTTGGATCCCCACTTGCACTCCCCCAAGTGCTCTCTCCCACATTGGCCACACTTCCTCAACCCTGCTCCTGACATGACCACACGGCGGTCATCCACCCTTGCCTTCTTGTTACTTGTCGAGGTATCACCTCGACCAAACCTCTTTCCTGCCAACTTTTCTCGCCACCTCCCTTCTTACCACCCTCAGCCTTCACCACCCTAGCCCTTTCATCGTATAGCCGCCCAGCCAAATCTACTGCCGACCTAAAAGTACTCGGACGGGCTGTAATCAAGTGCGTGCGGATGTCGGCCGGCAGCCCCTGGATATACCGGTTGATCTTTCGAGACCCCGGCGTCACCTGGTCCAGCACCATTCTCGCCATGTCATTGAATTTGGTGGTGTACTGTTGGTGGGTCATCGTCCCTGCCTCCAACTGCAGGAACTCTCTCTACTTTATCCATTTCCCAGCAAGGACTGAACTCCTCAATCACCATCCTTTTCGGCTCGGACCACTTCATCTTTCCAATGGCCCTGCTACCCTCGGCTTGGACTATGTTGTCCCACCAGCATAAAGACGAACCCGTAAAAGAGTGGGTAGCAAACTTCACCTTCTTGTCCTCCCCGCAATCACTAATGTCGAGGACAGCCTCCATCTCTCTCACCCACTGGTGAGCATCAGCAGCAGTGCTAGAGCCATCAAAAGTAGGGGGCTTGCACCTCATAAACACCCCGTAATTACAACCCCATGTTGTCTCACGCTCTGCCTCCTCCTGCTCCTCTTCTTCATCATCAGAAAGAACCGTTTCTGGCTCTTGTTGCTGCTGTCTTCCTGAGGATCGATTCCTCCCTCGCCTCTCATCTTCGCGTACAGCCTTTATCACCTCGGTCACTATAGACGGTAAGATCCTCTGCATGACCTGGTGCACCTCCTCGACCACTGCCTCTTTTACCGAGGCCCTCAAATCAACACTCTCATCCACTCCCTCTGGAGGAGTAGTATCAGGTTCTTCAGAAACCTTCTTCTCTAGTCTAGGTCTTCCTCTTGTGGCTCGTGGTTCCGCACCACTTCCGCCACCGCCTCCACCACATGGGGCTTTAGATGATCTACCACCGACCATCTTCTATCACACACTGAAAGGTTCAAATACCAACACGGTCATTCAAGGAAATAGCTCAGTTTATGTCAACTATAGTAAGTCCCTAATTACAGTGGCCAGTTGTGATTAGCCACTTACTCTACTCTTCACACCCCGAGCATTACCTGTCCTGACTACATTAGTATCTAAGTCTAACAGTACACATAAACCACAATACATGCGCAAATAACAACCATTCCTTTCTTTATACGTGATCATACATCATACATACAGGTAGATAATATATTTATTATCTCTTTCATACATTCATTCGTTCGTTATTCACGTTATCTTTCCCTTCTTATTTAGATCCTGTCAGGCTTTACCCACTTCATGGCACGCAGCGATGATTACTGTGGTCGAATGACAAGGATCCCGTTACGTTTATTCGTCTTACGTTTCATTCAAGAACATTCATCGTACACATATCAGATAACATTTATTATCTTCGTCATTCATTCGTTACATCCTTATCGTTCCGTTCTCATATGGATCCTGTCAGGCTTTACCCACTTCATGGCACGTAGCGATGATTACTGTGGTCGAATGACAAGGATCCCGTTACATCTTTTCTTGCACATTGGACATCTTTTGTACCACTACCATATGCTATTCCTCGATCATTATTAGCTACCGGTCCGAAGTCATTAAATGAACAGCAAAACTTATGCCACGGTACTAGAGGTAAGCGGTAGGGGTACCATACATATGGTCAATCACCAAGAAGGACCCATTAAACTTATCCAATGCTTGCAAGACATCTTTCGTTCGTTCGTTCATTAATGCATGTATTCATCATCCTTTTTACTCATTCGTTCATTCATTAATACATGCATTCATCATCGTGTTCCTCTTTCGTTATCTTTCACTATACGTTACATAATACTTCGTTCATTCGTTGTCAAAATACGTAAAGCCATGGAAAGGTATTCATACATCATCATAAGGAAAACACACCCATCATACATACATCATCATACATAGAATCATACATACATAGTCTACATCATCAGTCATCTACAGTCACTTCCTGAAATTCCATGTAAGGACTTACTACTGTGTCTTTCCTGAAAGCCGAGACTTTACTATGCATCATTTTGAGTGCAAGAGCCCTAATTGTCCCTCCTAAACCTTGGGGACTCATTCTAGGACCTCATACAACATGCCCAAGTCCACAATCATACCTTAACGTACAACACAACATTATACCCAAATGGGCCATACATACATATTTCAATAAACAGGTTTATATGTGTTTCAGCACAAAAATCGTTTAAACAAGGAAATGAGGGGTCCAAGAACTCACCTGCGCTTGACAAGTAGCTTCTCAATCAAGCTTTAAAGATGTGGGTCACACTACACCGCCTGCAGATAAGTTAACACTAAAAAGGGTTAATTTCTGCCTAAATTCGCTACTAGTTTCGCCCATAATTTCGCCCGTAATTTTGCCCATATTTTCGCCAGGCGAATCAGCAGTTTCGCTGCTAGTTTCGCTAGGCAGCATTCTGCCAGTTTTGCTGGACAGATTTGCTACCTTGAGCGCCCAACTTTCGTTGGAAATCCCTAGTTTCGCAATGTCTAAGGGTCAGCCTGGGCATTAGCGAAGTTATCATAGAAACTATAGTTTCGCTTCAGCGAAAATGTTGTTTTGCTGCAGCGAAACTGTAGTCTCGCTGAACATTCTCATAGTTTCGTTGGACGAACTTACAGTTTCGCTGGACGAGTGCTTAAATTCGCAGAACGAGCTGAAATTTACGAATCGGCTCATTTTAACCCAAAAATCCAATCTTTTCCACCCAAACCCTTGGGTTATCATCCAGGATCCTAAATCTAAGCTTCTTACATGTTCTATTACCCTAAAACGTGCGTTTTTGGGCGATTCTTGCCACTTTTAAAACCCCAAAAACCCAAACCCGGGTTTTTACCAAATGGAGCAATTATACTACGTTTCTTACCTTGATTCTTGTTGTTTAGGAGCCCACGAACACCAGCCTTCGATCCTTGACCAACCGAGCCTCGATCCGACACTTTCTCTCTCTACACTTTCTCTCTCTAGAACTAGGTGTTTGAGTGCAAATGAGAGTTGTTCAGCTGATCCATCTATATATATGCCAGGCGTTCTCGCGACCCCAAACTCGTTAAACTCGTGACCCGAAGGGTTAACTCGGTCTAACATCCACAACCATTTTATATTTATTAAATGGCTTTCGTCTGAGCCCACTATTATTAGTTGACTCGCTTAGAAAAATTTCTGGGTGTTACAATTCTGGCAATGACATTGCCATTTGAAATCTTAACGCGGGTTGAGAATTTAAAAACAGCAAATGAACTGTGGAAAGTTCTCCACACAATGTGTGAAGGAAATGATGAAATAAGGGAAATCAAGAAAGAAAAACTGAGGACCCAGTATGAAACTTTCCATCATGTTCAGGGAGAATCTATTCACCAACAACTTCACAGATTTGTACAACTGGTAAATGAGATGATTGTTTATGGTCTCAAATACGAATCTGTTGAAATCAATAAAAAGATGTTGCATACATTTCCTGAGAGTTGGACTCAGTCAGTGTCACTAATGAAAGCAACATTAGATCTGGGAGCACTATCATTGGATTCTCTAGTTGCGAAAGTGGAGGCACTAGAGCTAGATAAAAAATCAGAAATAACAACACCATCTGATATGTAGAAGCGTACAAGTTCAAAGCACTACAACATATAGACAATGCTTTTCTGACAAGCACTGCTGAAGATAAAGATGAAGAATTCCTAGATACTAGTGAGGCATCATTCTTTTCTGCACCAGAGTCATCCAACAACAAACAAAAGTATAAGAAGACTGGTGTTCATGCTTCTCATGAAACATCTCCTCAAAGCAAACATAATCAACATCATTATGCTTTAAGTTCAAGCAAACAACAACAAACAAGGCCATAAAACATACACAAGTTTGATAAACCAATGGATGCTCTCACTATCATTCTTCAAAGTGAAGAATAGAAGGCAACTTATGCAGCCTTTTCAACATGTTTTGAGGCTTATCTGGGTGCCAACCTCACACCATCTCAAATCATTCAACAAGATTTGGATGAACTACCTCCTGACATGGTTAAAAAAAGGATCTCCAATGGTTTATGGCTATGATTGCATATAGATCAAAGAGATCTCTACAAAGGAATAGAGGATTAAGCATGGATAAGAAAACTAAGATTGGTCTTGACAAAACCAAGATGAGATGTTACAATTGTCAACTGTATGGCCACTTTTCAAGAGAATGCCAACAACCTAGAGTTGACAGACGCAACAATCAAACACAAGCTTCAAGCAGCTATCAAACAAACAGACAGATCCTACCACCAATCAGTATCCCTGCTACACCAACTCCACCTCAAATCACATAATACAGTCCAAGTCAACAATCCAAATCATCAGCCATGATCATTAATAAGGATGGTGAATGTGACTGGAGCATGTTTGAAGCTGAAATTCAATCTCCAGATCGTGCCCTCATGGCAGACATTGAAGACAAAATTTCAAAAATCCCAAAAGAGGTAAAGGAGAATCTATGCACACAAGCATGCATAGATGAAGTTAATAGATACAGAGAACATGCAGATAAACTTTCAAATAAAGTAATTGAATCAAACATTTTAAATGAAAGTCTTAAATCAGAACAAAAATAATATGGCATCAAAATTTTCATTACAAAATTATTTGCACAAATTAATGTCTGAAAAGTTAACACTTGCAGCTTAAGTTGAGCAACTTTCTGTATCATTGACTAAATCTAAAAGAGTACAGGCTGAAACTAAAGTGAAACTTCAGAAGTTCCAAGTAAGCAACAAGAAGTTTGAAGAACTTCTTGCTCAACACAGGGCTTTTAAAGACCCTTCAGGTTTGGGATATAACAAAGTTAATCCACCATATAATGATAATTATATTCCTTTGCCTGATTCAATGACAAACAGGGTGAGTCACCTGACCCACATTACAGAACAGATGATTCCAAACTATCATCATTAACATCATCAAACTCATCATTAAATGATAGAACACCTTTAATAAAATTTGTTAAAAGTCATGCTTCACCACAAACTAACTCAACAGATTTTTATCAAGGAGAAAACAATGAATTTGATGAACAGACTTCTGATGAAGATGATGTTGACTTACTGGATAATGAATCCATTCAATCAATTACTAAAACTAACAAAGTTTCAAGTGTGGTTAAAGTTCCAACAAAACAAACAAAGCAGACTCCAGGATTTGACATCTGCTCTCGTGGAAAGAATAATGAATCTTCCAATGCTTTTGTTAAACAAACAAACATAAGAAAAGGCAAAGCTCAAACATCTATGACTTTTGACATTCCACTTAAGTCAAATTTGAAAACAAAAGTTGTTAACAAACAAGAAAATACTAATTTCCCATACTGTGAATGGTGTGATCAACACACTCACAGCACTGGAAAAAAATGCAAATATGGTAAATATTACAAGTATTGTCACATGAACAATCACAGTACTGAAACTTGTCATTTTCATAACTATTGTTCTATCTGTAAAAGGAACAATCACAGTACTGATAATTGTTTTTTCAATAAGAAACAAAAAACAAAACATGTAGTCTCAAGTTGTAAAACCTAATGAGAAACAAACAATTTCTCCTAAAAGAAACAAGGTGGGAGTACCAAGACAAACTCCTCATCAAAAGGTTGTTCTAAACAATAACAAAACATTTTATGACACCTTTAAACAAACTCCATGAAGACATGAGTCTCACAACAGACAATCATTAGCCATTAGCTCAGGTAGGAGAAGAGAACTTCTCCTAACAGAGCTAAAATCAATCAAAGGAAATCTAGTGTACCTAGAATTCCTAAACCACTAGAAAATGCAATCTTCGAAGAAATTTGCATCGTGGGAAAAGAAGGAAAACCCAAGACCATCATGGCTTGGGTTGCACCATCTAACTGATTTCTTGTGTTTTCTCAGGCACATCAAAGAAGGCCTCACAACATCTGGTATTTTGACAGTGGATGCTCCCGATATATGACAGGAAATTGTTCCCTCCTTCGGGATTTTAAGAGCAAACATAGAGGAAATGTATCATTTGGAGGAGATAAGACAGGTGGAAAAATAGCTGGTGAAGGAATAATATCAAATGGATTGATCAGCTTTAAAAATGTCAACTATTGCTCCAACCTACAGTTTAATCTTCTAAGTGTGTCACAAATCTGTGATAAGGGATACGCCACCTTATCTGACTCCAACAACTGTTACATCCTTAAGATAAGTTTCCAAATACCAAAAGATTGTATCCTTTTGAAAACTCCTCGTCATAACAACACATACATCATTGATATGAACACTGTTTCTACAACCACTCCTGAAACATGTTTATTATCAAAAGCATCAGAAGATGTTTCCAAATTATGCCACAGACGACTAGGACACTCTAATTAAAATAAAATGAATCAACTAGTAAAAGGTCACTTAGTAATAGGATTACCACAAAAAGAATTCTTCTGTACAGACCACTGCATTGCATGTCTAAAAGGCAAATAACATAGAGTGTCTCATAAGTCTAAATTGGTAAACTCTAATAACACACCACTCAAATTACTTCACATGGACCTGTTTGGGCCAACAAACATCCTAAGCATAGGAAAGAAGAAATATTGTCTTGTTATAGTAGATGATTACTCTAGGTTTTCTTGGGTTTTCTTTCTACTACATAAGTTAGAAACACCAAACATACTCAAAACATTTATCACTAAAATTGAGAATTATTTGGATCTTAAAGTTAAATATTTAAGAAGTGATAATGTACTGAATTTAAGAATGGATGTATCTTTTCCTTTTGTGTAGAAAAAGGTATAAGTCATCAATTCAGTGTAGCAAGAACGCCTCAGCAAAATGGAGTAGTTGAAAGGAGAAACATAACATTGATAGAAGCAGTCAGATCAATGCTTGAAGACTCTATGTTGCCCATATCTTTTTGGGCTAAAGCTATCAACATTACTTGTTACATACAAAATAGAACATTAATAATCAAAGAACATACAAAAACACCATATGAATTAATGTTTAAAAGTAAACCTTTTATTGGATTTCTTAAAGCATTTGGATGTTCAGTTTCAATATTAAACACCAGAGAATAATTATCCAAATTTGCTCCAATAGAAGATGACGGATTCTTTGTTGGATACTCTCGAAGCTCAAAAGCTTACAGAGTATACAATCCAATACGCAATATTATGGAAGAAACTACTAATGTCATTTTTAATGAACACTCTTTCATAAAGAAAGTCATTGGATCTGACTGGTTGTTTGACATTGATTCATTAACAAAATCATTTGACACATCTTATTTTGAAGTTATAGGTACAAAAGAAGACATTGAATATCAAATGGTACCTCCTTCAACAACCATTGATGTTCCTCTAATAGCTGATCCTCCAAGGACAACAACTACATCTCCTTCAAGCATAACAGTTACAACTTCTCCAGAACAAACAAAAACATCCAATGAAACAACCACATCCACACCATCTTCATCAACACATGTGGCACTCAACCACCCAATCACCCAACATTAATCCAACCACACACAGTTGAAGAAGATGATGATTATCATTCTTTACCAGACACATATCATGATGATGAAATCTTAGATTTCTTTCATGATTCTCCACAAACATTCAATGAACCTACATAGCTAGAATGTCCCTCAAACACAAATACCATTGCCAATCCCACCACACCAGAACAAAGATTCAACAATCTTGATTCAACAATTCATGTTGATCAGATTGAAACAACAAGAATACACAAAGATCACCCTTTAGAAAACATCATAGGTGACCTTAATATCTGACAGACAAGGAGTCAATCAGACACAACAAACATTTGCTTGTATTCCTGTTTCTTATCCCTAACTGTACCCAAAAACATCACCGAAGCACTTAAAGACAACAGTTGGATAGAAGCAATGCAGGAGGAACTACAGCAATTTAGAAAGCAAGAGGTATGGACACTGGTTGATCTACCTAAAGGACAATATGCCATAGGCACAAGATGGCTATTCAGAAACAAAGCAGATGACAGATGGATTGTCATTAAGAACAAAGAAAGGCTTATTGCCCAAGGATATACTTAAGAGGAAGGAATTGATTATGATGACGCCGTTGCTCCAGTAGCTAGACTTGAAGCCATCTAAGTGTTCCTTGCATATGCCTCATCCAAAAACTTCATTGTTTTCCAAATGGATGTAAAATGTGCTTTTCTTTATGGAAAGATAGATGAAGAGGTATATGTTGCACAACCACCAGGGTTTGAAGATACAAAATTCCCTCATATAGTCAACAAACTAGATAAGGCTCTATATGGTCTTCATCAAGCACCTAGGAAGTGGTATTAAACCTTGTCTAAGTTTCTACTACAAAATGGGTATACCTGAGGGAAAATAGATCAGACATTGTTCTAAAAGAAGAAAGAACAAGACTTGCTAGTGGTTCAAGTCTATGTGGATGACATCATCTTTTGCTCCACAACCATCAAACTTTGTAGAGAATTTGAATCTCTTATGCCATCAAAGTTCCAAATGAGTTCAATAGGAGAGCTTACCTTCTTTCTAGGTCTACAAGTTCACCAATCAACTGAAGGAATTTTCATCAACCAAATCAAGTATGTTCATCAGATATTGAAGAAATACAACATGGCAGATTGCACATCAAGCAAAACACCATTTGCAACTGGACTGAAGTTTGGCCCAGATCCAGAAGAAACATCAGTTGATCAGAAGCTTTATAGATCAATGATAGGTTATCTGATGTACCTTATAGCAAGCAGACCAGATCTCATGTATGCAGTATGCATGTGTCCTAGATATCAAGCAGATCTAAGAGAATCACACATCAATGCTATAAAGAGAATTTTTAGATATCTAAAAGGCAAACCAGCTCTTGGTTTGTGTTACCCAAAAGATGGAGACTTCTCTTTATATGCATACACAGGCAGTGATTACGGGGGATGCAATAACAACAGAAAATCAACCAGTGGTGGCTGTCAATTTCTTGGATCAAGATCGATCTCCTGGCAGTGCAAGAAACAAACAAATGGCTCTGTGTCAACAGCTAAAGCAGAATACATAGTTGCTTCTGCCTGCTGTTCTCAAGTGTTATGGATACAAAACCAAATACTTGACTATGGCTTTAATTTTCTTAAGACACCCATACACATTGACAAGTCTGCAGCAATGTTTATAACAGACAATCCTGTTCAACATTCAAAAACCAAACACATTGAGATCAGATATCATTTTCTAAGAGATTGCTCAGAAAAGGGTCTAATCCAGTAGATCATAGTTCATACAGACAATCAATTGGCTGATCTTTTTACAAAATCATTTGATTAAAATAGATTTGAATTTTTGGTTCAGTCACTTGGTATGATCAACTATGAAACAACAAATTAATGTTTTCAAACATTAAAATCAAATAGTCTTGATTTTGTCAACGTCCAAAACAATTGTCCCACTTATATCTTTTTCAAAATCAATATAACATGCAAACTAAGCATTTATAACATTGAATCACACATACACTTCATGAGAAATGATAGTACATTAGCATAGCTTTTCACTTAAGTCTTTTTCCACTAATAAAGACTGATGATACCTTGTTTGACATGTGGATAGGCTCAACATGGGACACCTAACATTAGATACAATAGTGAAGAACTAAATTCTCATGATTGTGTGGTCAACAACATAACTTGGTTTATGGTAAGTATTGATTACTTTAACATAGATAGCTTGAAGTCTAACTTCAATACACCAAGTAAAACAGATTATAAATTGCTCAATTTAGGTATCTGCTCTGTTATGATAATCATAGACCTGGAGTACGCCAAGACATTCTTTGTTGTGCTGAGCATAGACCCGAATGTTCTTAAACTTGATCCATAAAAGACTCCCAATGAGGAACACATCCTATAAGGATGATCAATCAATAAAGTCTTTACGACTAGCTTCTAAAGTGAAGTGCAAAAGAATCCTAAAGTGGTTCACCCAATAAACATCACTCAAGAAAATGATCGAGCATTTATCATCCTAAGTAGCTAGGTCTTAAGTATTGAAATTACTTTCTAGCTTATCTTGAGGAGAATCATACATATCATACAATCAAATGTGGGGTACACAAACCTCATGTTAATCAACCCACAACATGATAATCACTTACTGTTTAAACCAACCATTAATACCATGCTTGAGTTTAAGTTGATCAATATATCTACAATCAATATTGTACTTGTCTATGTCTATTCTTCAACATCAAACAAACAACTCAGTGAAGAACTACAGACTAGTATGATCTCATGGTATGTGCATATGATTCATGTGTTTTATGATTAAACATGCATTTTGAGTAAACAAAAGATAAAATTCTTGATACATAACAAGTAAATCACTCTTAAACAAACAACTGGACTTTGATAATTTCAAATTAAACATATATAAATTTTTGTCAAATTTTTTTAAATGTGCAAAAATTTAGGAGGAGAAATTGAACATAGAATTATCAAAGGCTACAGAATTGTGCAGTAACATACAGTTTATCATACATTTTAAAATTTAAAAAAAAAATAAATAAACAAAGCGAAAGTCAAGCCAACACTAACAAACAGAAGGTTGACACATATATATTTATTTGTTTATTTTATTTCACAATATTGCTTGATAGTGATATCAAATCATTCATATATTGAAGTGTTAAAATTCAATATTTTAACATACATTTAAAGATTTTGAAAATGTTCAAATAGTTTGATATATAATTTTTCAAACAGATCAAACAATCACAACATTCAAAAGTTTCTTAAAATTTTTGAAAATTTTCACAACTGTTCATACAGCGGATGTGAAAAAAGTTCATCCGTTGTGAACAAAATAGCACTCCAAAATTCCTTCAAATCAAACATTTTGACTACTGTAAATATAGCGGACAACCAAAACATTCATCCACTGAAGGTATAGTACCAAACAAGTGTTTACAGCGTATGAACATTTGTTCATCCGCTGTGAACATATCAAACAAATCAAACAAGTGTTTACAGCATATGAACATTTGTTCATCTGCTGTGAACATATCAAACAAATCAAACAAGTGTTTACAGTGTATGAAAATTTGTTCATCCGCTGTGAACATATCATAGCAGTCAAGTGTATACAACGCATGAGCAAAACTGTTCATCCGTTGTGGAAACAGACTTAAAAATAAATGAAGTCATGCACAGCGCATGAACAAAGGTGGTCATCCACTGTGTGATCAGTGCATGTGTTATACACAACGCATGAACAAAATTGTGTATCCGCTGTGCGATCAGTGCATAAGTAAAACGCACAGCGTATGAACAAAATTGTTCATCCGCTAAGTGAACAGTGCATAAGTAAAATGCACAGCGTATGAACAAAATTGTTCATCGGCTTTGTGAACAGTGCACAAGTATTATGCACAACGCGTGAAAATAATTGTTCATCCGCTTTGTGAACAGTACATACACAATAGGGTCCACAGCGTATAGCCAAAATTATACAATGGGCACTGTGTCCACAGCAGACACTGTTCACATAGCGGATAACCAAAATGATTCAAATTTTTACACAACGGACACGCACTGTATACACAACGGACGCACAAATTGGCGGTTGTATATATAGTTCACACATTTCTAATTTTTTCATTCACCAAGAGTGAATGTTAGAAAATTAGTAAAAGTTAAAATATTCAAAGCCTGCGATAAACCCTTAAACCTCTGTTCTTCAAAACCATAATTCTAGTCGATTTATCTACTGGTTCACAATCGATTAGGTATAACAACATGATTCTTATCGTCAAACATTCATTAAATTATCCTATTATTTGATTCTGATTCAAACATTGTTAGACCTAAGTCAAACATTGAACTGAAATCAAAACATGAATCTTTTGATGTTTTAAACCTAATCAGACACTAAAATTCTGTTAAATGTCCATAGTCGACTATGTATGAAATGGTTATTTGATGAAATTTGATTAAATGTTCATTGGGTTCATGTTCAGACATGATGTTCATGCCCAAAATCATAAAAAAACTGATTTTTGATCCTTGAAAATGTTGAAAGTTGCTTAAAATATGTTATAACTTAGTAAACATGTTCAAAATGATGTAACAAACATGAAAAGTCAGTTGATTTGGCATAACATTGATCATGCAAACATTAAATGCATTTTCATTAAATGGGCATTAAATGGTCAAGTTTGACTTTGATTAGTCAAACTAAATGCAAACAGATTGATTTGAGATTAGATTAAGGTATGGAATGTCTAAAACAACTTGTTTATGATAAAATTAATACAATATCATACAATTTGGATAAAATCAAGTTGAAACAGACAAGATTTTCATGATAAAATTTGACAAACTGTTGACTTTTGAAAAGTCAAACTGGCAGAATTGTATAAATGCAAAGAACATATACACACAAGTGTTTAACCATACATTCCATCATCTCATAACATACAAAATGTACCAATATACACTCGATGATCATTTCATCATTACACTTTATTTGCATACACTATTCTAACACTTAATCTTTTTACTGCAGATATGGCTGATTTAGTGTTTGTAAGAGATCACAACATCTGTGCATTTTGGATCCTGGCTCTCCTAGGTCAGTGAATTACAGAGACATGATTCAAGCAATTAGACAAACCAGTCTTATGCATGCTATGACCTTTAGACCAGACGTATATGAAGATCACATTATCCAGTTTTGGACCAATGCACACCTTGGTGAGATTGATGATCAGCAAGTAGTTATATCTACTGTGCATAACCAAGAAATCATCATCTCTGAAGAAGTTATCAGAAGGGTGTTGCAATTAGATGAAGAAGATGCCCAAGGCCCAGTTGAGTTTGATGAGCACTATGTGCTACATGTGTTCATGCAAATACGCTGTATAGGAACCATAGAAAGAAAGCAGATCAAAAAGGCATACATGTGTGCACAGTTTAGGTTATTGATGCACACTTATCAGAGAACTATGACCAACAGAAAGACAGGATGGGATGCAACATCCCTAAGGGCATCATGTGCATTAACAAGCATCATAGCAAGAAGGCCATTTAACTTTGCTGCTCAAATTCTCAATGGCCTTGTCTATAACATCATAAAGGTGAGAAACAGATTTGTTATGTTTCCAAGATTCCTGCAGATGATCATAGATGATTTATTAGCCAACATCCTAAGAGAATGAGCTATTTTACAGCCTGTTCACTTTAATGAGTATGTTTTCAACAGGATAAGATCTAGCATTACCAAGGGGATGAGGAATCTGTACCTCCTCATATGATTGATCATGACATCCCTATTCATGAGGAATTTCTTAGAATTCCAGGACAAGATGAACCATTCACATTATTTCAAAAAGCTAATCAACCAGCCCCAATCATTCAATCACCACCAATCATACAGCCTGAACCAATCATTCAACCACAACCAATCATATAGCCTCAACCATCCAGCCCACAACTATCAAGCCCACAACCATTTAGCCCTTAATCATTCAGTCATTGACAAATACATTTTCCCTCTCCATCACACAGCCTAAACCTCTCAGATAAGCAAACACTATCATCTCTTTTAAGAAATATAGATTCAGCACTTGCACAACAAATAGATGAGCATGAAGATGTTGGAACTTCATCTCATGAACATGAACCTGAACAAGCAACTACTGCTACTGAGCATGTTGATCCAAGCAGTGAGATGCTCACAGAAGAAGACATTGAGCACTCCAAAGTCTTTCTTTTCACTGGGTATAACAAACTCATGAAAAGATCCAATAAAAGAACTAAGAAGTTAAAAGAAAAGCTCAAAGAGAAAGACAAGGAGATTGAAAAGCTTGATTCAAATCATAACGCACAAAAGCTGATTGTGAAGTTTATGGAACAACAGCTTAATCAAACAAAGAAGAAATTAAAGGGGAAAGATAATGAACTCCTTGTTGCTAAAGCGGAGGTTGACTACCGGGGAAATCAGTCAATAGCTAAAGAATAGGAGATTGATGAATTGAAAAGGATCATAGAATCTCAATCTGAAGAAATTCAAAGATTAAACAGAGAGCTTGAATACAAGGACACTCAGCTAAATGAGGAAGAACATTCAGCTAATCTTAGTGAAGATCTGAGTCATTCTGTGGAATTAGCCAATGAAGCAGAAACATGTCAACAACAAACTAAACAAACAAAATTAGCACTGATCATTCCTGAAGAATCATACATAATGGATCAATTGTTCAGTGATGCTAATCCTTATGAGAACATACACTACTCACCCATCTTGAGACAACACTTTCACACTCCTGGTCAAATTTCTCAAAGTAGTATTCCTCATGATCCTCTGACAGACAAACAAAAAGAGTTAATCAAACAATTCAGTGAAGCTTTAAAAGATTCATCAAAAGATCAAGCATCATCATCATCTGAAACTCCTTTCAGAACTTATGAAAGGAAAAGGAAAGATCTTATTTAACCACTTCACTCAAAAGAAAACAAACTGAGAGTGAACAAGAATAACCCGAATCTCCTCCACTAAAGCTTCTAAAAGTTAAGACTGAATCTGTTAAGTTAGATGCTCCACAACCATCATCTAAAGCATCTATACTAGAAGAGGGGGAGATAGATCAATCTGGTGAACAACAACAAACTTCCATTATTATCCTAAGTGATTCTGATGAGGAAGAAGAAGAAAGGGATGAACATGAAATAATGCAAAACATACAAGAGCTCTTTACAGATGATCCTCAAACCTTGATGGGGATAGAGCTGACTACCAGAGGATTCCCCTATGACTCATTCATACATCTTAACCTATCTGAGGTTAAAGACTTGCTCAAAGACTTTCAAGAAGTCATGCAAAATGAACAAGAGCAAACATATAGGAGATACAAAGAAATCAAGGACAAAAAAGAGCTTGAAAGAATCTGCTCGAAGATCCTCAAATAGAGAAGATGACCTACTCCCAGGTGAAAAGATGGTTAAGTCTTACAAGAGTCCCATATAGGTCATATGCAGGGAGAATAGTGTCTCAAATGAAAGAGATGGCAAAAGAGATATAAAAAATGTTAGCAAATGCTCTTAAGCCACAGGTCTTCAGACCTCACCCTGCATCTTCTCTATCCACTTATCATCAAGCTCCTCCTGAACTTCATGAGATAGAAGAACCAAGACAATTCATGCCTCATAGGCTATGGCCTGAAGGGAATGAAGTTCAGGAGATGATCAATGAGAAAACAAATTTTGTCAAGCTGTATGACAAAATCACTCTCACTGCAGATGCCAATGATAGAAAGATAGTGGCATGGAAATATGATGAAATTTGGCATACTGTGCTAATCAAGAGAGTATCTGGACTTGTTCAGTACTTATCATACATATCCAACTAGGATCATTAAGCTATGAAGATAGATTGGACCTGATGCAATTAAGGATGGTCAATCACACAAACAATCCCAAAGGAGCAAAATTCTATCATATAATGAGAGCTTACATGAATAGACAACATCATGAAATGAAAGCTAAAGCTGATAGAGAAGATAAATTGCATATTTCAAAGCTCAGAAGAGAACAAGCTTTAACAAGTAAACAAAAGGAACTCAGGGAAGAATCTTCTTCTGAAATTGATCCTGACATTCTTGAAAGGGTTGGTGACCCTATAAGGCCATCTAACTTAAAACTAATCATGAAGAAGATAGATGGCAACCAATACCAGCATCCAATAACCAGATGGTACTATGATGAAACTCATTTGAAGTGGTGCTGGAGAGAAAGCTTGAAGGAAAAGAAGCAGCAGACATAAGACTCTTTGATCCAGTTGAGATAAAGCTGCTTCATCCATCTTATGTCTCATTCCTGAAGACCAAGACATTCCCTACAATTAAAGATGTGTTATGTAAGGAGACTGCTGCTATTTCATACACATGTTGAGAATTATGTGAACTGTATATGTAAATGTGCATTGAAACATAGACTGGAAACAAATTAGCAACCCTTAACTCACATAGAAGGGATAACAGGAATGAGAATATTAGAGAATAACAATTTGGAGATTTTAAAGGGCAATCATGTTGTAACCACACTGGTTAGCAACATTGATGTGCAAAGTCTTGATCGGTCAACCTTTGAACAACTTGTTCATTTGAAGATAGATTTCAAATATGATGATCAAAAGAGTGTTGTTGACTATTTTGTGGAACATATAGTCAATTGCAGAAATGCATACAAGGTCACAACACTGAAAGAACAATTGAAGGAAGCTAAAGCCGACCAAGCTATAGAGAAAGACATTGATGATACTCTTAAGGCTATGGAAGACTCAAAGAAACAATGAGAAGAAGCTGGACCATCTCACTCTTGAGGTTTCTTATCATCACTCGTAGAACAAAAAACCAATACATATCCTTCTTTATGAATTTTTGTTTATTATTTAATCATTCTGTCATGCATATTATGTGATACGATGTGATGCATATGACAAACAAACAAGCATACATTCAGGTATTCTATAACATACACATGGATTCAAACAAACAATCATGTGTTATTGATAAAAACACATGACATGCATACAAACATACATTCATACATCTATACATTCATGATCACAGAAAATCATACACACTAGTTGCATACAAACTCATGTAACATACATATAAACAAACAAATTCGAACAAGCTAATAGGTAAGATTACATTTGTATAATCTTAGAAACAATCATTTATCAACACAGAAAAGTGTTGCACTTGTATTCAATTAATATACACAAGAACAATCAATCAATACCAACAACATACTTAGGGGAGTACTGTTGGACTCAACAAAGTGCATTAAGAATTAATACAAGAAAGTATGATGCTTGCCATTATCAAAAGATGTGTTTCAACACACAATTCATACATTAGAAACACATTAACATCATTAACATTCATAATAATCACTAACATCTATGTAAATTTTCTTTTTTAGATTTGTAGATAAAGAAATTTTTGCCTAAGTCATTCACAGCGGATGAGTTACTCCACAATGGATGAACAAAGTCATCACAGCGGATGAACAAATTCCACAGCGGATGAACTACTCCCAGATGAACAAGTCATCACAGCGGATGAACAAGTTCCATAGTAGATGAACTACTCCCACAGCGGATGAACAAGTTCTCACAGCGGATGAACAAACTGTTCTCACAGCGGATGAAGAACTTCTCCATAGCGGATGACTTATTCCACAGCGGATGACTTAGATACTTAGGATTACATTTATGTAATTTTTATTTACATAAGGGTAGATTAGTAATTGTATATAGCTTTTGTGTATAGGTTATAAATTGCACTCTACCCTAATCCTTTGTAAGCTTTTGAACGAATTATCAATCAAACAAGCATTTTCAATTCTCGTGCATTCTAACACACACAACACATACATACACACACATACACTGAAATCATACACATTAATCATGGGTTTCTGCACCATGTTTAGTGTTTGTTGATTTGTGAGAGATTTGCAAAGATCCTTGGAGAAATCAACAGATTCATATTGAATATTGTGCTTTCAAAGTTCATGTTCAATATTCTTGACTAAGTTGATTTTCATCATACCCTTGATTCTTTCAGATGATTATAGATGATCTCATTCCTAACATTCCCAGACATGGAGAGATTAAAAGATTAGTATAGATGAACACTCGTATTTTTGCAGACTGCTGTGCTATTAAACATGACTTCAGCAGGAAGATTACTCATCTTTGGGAAAATATGTACCTTCCAGAACGTTGGAATTATATCAGGAGGATGAATGAGTCGGAGGAGAAAAGTGCAGAAGAGACGAGGCACAAACAGACTGAAGCTGTTAAGAAAAAGAAGAGGTACGTGAAAGAGAAAGATTATGATTTTAAATAGGAAATTAATGAGTTGGCATCTGAGGCTAGAGTTGAGAAAGAAAAGAAATCGATGAAGAAAGCAGATGAGGGACAAACTGAGAGAAGGACTAAACACAGACACCAGTCTTTTACTGAGCCCTCGAGAAGGGAGGAAAGAGTAGGGTTTGATGAGGATGTGATAAGAAACATCAGCTCATCTCTTGCTAATGAGTTGAGCATGATCAATACCAAACCTACCAACCAAGAACTGAGGGAAAAACGGAACGATGAGATGATTGAAGGTATGACAAAAATGTTGGTGGATCAAGAAAGATTGATCAAAAGACTGCTGACTGAGGTGAATGAACTTAAAATAGCTACCGCCTGCCCAACCAACTAACTCAACCTGAGTTAGATGATTTGACTGACACCTGCAAATACCCATATCTAAATGTGTGTACATCTTCTCGGGCAGGAGAGGGCACGTCTGGTGCTGCAACTGAGGAGGAAGGGGGCTCTGGAGTAAGGCAGGAGGTTGAGAAAGAGAATGAGGTAGGAGGGAATGTGAATGTAGAGAATGTGGAGTAGGTGTTTGAAGCTGGTTTTGTTGATATAAGGATGAACATTGATGATATAGAGGAGAAGAAATGTTCCCAGAACATACTGAAGGTGTTGAGAAGAATATTGAGAAGAAATTGGTTGATGAGGAGGAGGATGATGAACAGTTAGTAGATTAGACTCTGAGCCCGAATATTATGAAGTGGATGAAAGGCCACTAACCTAGGTAGTCAAGAAAGGAGATGATGAGAATGATGTGTTTGAGATGGAACAAAAGGAATGGTTCGTGAGAGAGAAAGAACCTGAAGAGTTAACTCCCCTATTCCAAAACATGGAAGGGTTAAGAAAGAAAGAGGCTGGTAAGAGAATTATTAGTTGGAAGTATAACCCCGGCCTCAAGATGTTTATGATAAAGAGAAGAGGGGGAGGTATTACATACATGCATAAGAGGAAGGCATTCAAGACCTTCCAAAATAGGACTTGAGAAGGTTGGCGGTACTGCCATTACTAGATGCTGATCTCAATGAGAGAGCTATTTTATTGGAGAAGGAGATCAAGAACGGATTGAAGGATAATTTGAGTCGTTCGGCTTTATGAAGGCTAAACGGAGAAGGTCTAAGAAAGATAAAGACTGGGAGACAGGTAAAGGGAAGATAGTGATGAGGGTGAAACCCCCAAGAACTATGAACAGGGTTAGACTGTCGGATCCCCTCCCCCAAAGACCACAAAGTTTTGAGAAATGGTTCTATGATAACAACATGGGGGAGGCTATGATCAGGGTGAAGAACGGGATTGAATACAGATTGTTTGATCCAATGGAGTTATTCACCTTCTGTTATGAGGACCTGTTGGTACTTTATGAGAATCACATCAAAGTAGGAGCAGGGGAGGAGACTAGGAAAGAAGCCAGTTGGTTTATGAATGTGGCAAACAAGGTGCGGGGTGTGAGGGCTGAGGTAAAGGAGTTGGCAGAGAAGGTGAGAGCACAAGATGATCTAAACATAGATGTCTGGGACTTAACAGAACAACTTGAGCAAACTAGTGCTCGTCCCGAGGGAGTTAATACTGCAGGAGTTGATGAAGATATATCAAAGGTAGCAGGGGAGACTGAAGCTGACCAAGGAGAATCTATGACTAAAGCCCCTGAGGAAGATGCTACAAGAACTGCAAAAGAATCATCAGAGGTAGCGGTAGAGACTGGAGCCGATCAGACAAATCAAGATCAATGAAGACGGTGAGATCGAACCTAGGGGGAGTATTGAAGATCATATATAGGTTGGACTTACCTTAGATTAGATTATGTTTATATTCCTTTATGATAGGTTTAATGTTAGTTTACTTTTGAATGTTGTTTATTTTATGTAGTTTTGTTGCCCGGCGAAACTTTGAGCGAAACTGCAGTTTCGCTCATAGTCAGCTGTTTAGTTCACCCGGCGAAACTGCTGTCTTTGCCAGGCGAAACTATAGTTTCGGTAGCATAGTTTCGCTGACAGCGAAACTGTCATCGAAACTATGACTTCTATATATAGTTTTCATCTTGCACATTGTTGAGCGCCCTTGAAAAACACAAATCGAATATTATTGTTGCAAGAGACTATTGCAAGTTGTTCCTTTGATAAAATATATTTGAGCTTGTTTCTTTTGATTGTATTGGATCCTTATTGTTCATATTTGAATACATTGTGGTTGTTATTATTCTTCTTCATCTTTGTTGTTTGTCTATTGTTTCTGATATTGAACGATTGAACACATCAATAGTACAGCAATTCGATCAAATGGACTAACATCTTAGTCTAGTGTTTCCCTGGGTAGATCATGGAATGCATCTCTTGTGACGGAACATGAAGAGCCATCAATGTATCTTAGTGTTATGGACTCTTCCTCACGAGAGATGTCGCTCAGGTTTGTGATATTGATGAGCTTTCCTTTGATCTCCTTGAACTCCTCTAAGGTTAGAGACTTAGATGATTTAGAGGATGGCTTAGGTAATGGTTGGGTTTTGGGTATTAGGATGAATAGTGGTGGTGGTTATTGAGAGGTAGTTGATGATGGTGGTATTAAAACTGAGGTTTTGGTTCAAGGGTGTAAGGTTCAGTAGTTGGTTTGGTTTTGATAGGGAAGGGAAGAGGTGTGGGCTCAGGTTTGGTTGGTTGTGGTTTGGGTGTTGGTTTGGGTACCATCTTCTGTAAACTTTGAATTTGGTATACCTCTTTCCTTCTTCCTAAGCGAATGTCAGCTTTGATATCACTGACATGTCATTGTAGGGTCTTCTCAGACATGCGTCCTACTTGCCTGCCTATGATGTCATCAGCCCTGAGATAAGCCTTCATCTAGGATTTTTCTCCTACTTTCTTGGCAGTCGCAAGTCTTCCCTCCTCCTCCTTCCTCTTCTTCTCCTTCACCTTCTCTCTTTCAAATTTCTTCCTCTCCTTGTTGATTTGATCATGCTCTTTGTTAAAGAGGAAAAAGATCGTCTCATTTTCATGAGGAGTCAGCTTCTCCTGAGAATATCCCATTGAGCATAGGAAGGCTATCCTCTGCACCCTTTGCCTTTGTTCATCTTCTTCTCTCTTTCTCCTCTTCCCTTCCCCTTTGGCCAACCTTGCTGCTTCCTCCTTCTCCTTTTGTAACAGGGTTGCCTTCTCCAGTTTTGTAAGCTCATTAAGTAGGAGTAAGAGCATTTCTTCATTATCCACTAGCAGATTGATAAACCTGTCTATCACCTCCACTCTTGGTTTATTATTGATAGACTCTTGAGTTGCTGTTGCCGCCTTGCTGCTTATGGCTAGCAACTTCTTAGTCTTAAGTCCACCTTTTCTTTTTAGATTTTCCAACCTTTCTTCTTCAAGACTCTCTTCAGCTTTCATCTTCCTTTTTTCTTTGGGATCTAAGGAAAATTCAGCCTTTGGAGATTCTGGGTTGGATGATTCAGGTTGGGGAGAGTGGGGTTGAACTTGTGGTGTTGAAGAGAGGGGGATTTTAAGAAAGTCCACACTGTTTACCTCAGAGGATAGATCAAGGATAGCCTCTGTGATAAGCAGATCATCAGACAAGGTTGAAAATTCAATAATCCCTTTTGTAGCTTGAACTTCAGCTTCAAAAGAGATTTGAATATCACTACTAGTCCCAACTGATTCAGTTGTTAGGCCATGAGTCCTTATTTCCCCTTTGAAGTCAATCTCAGGTCCAATAGGGACCTTAGGTTGACCAACTTCTTTCTCAGTGGTAGATGGCGCAATCAACTTTTGAAGCTCTTCAGCTCCAAAGTATACTACTACAACATCGGGTGAGGGTAGTTCAAGTGAGGAGCTTATAAGATCTTGGGAGCCCCTTTAAGGTATTTAAGGATTCTTTTGACAGCAATTAGGTGAGACGCCTTAGGAGCATCCTGATATCTTGTGCAGATGCAGGTTGCTAACATGATATCAGGTCTATTTATAGTAAGATACATTAGAGATCCAATGATTACCCAGTACTGATGCGGATCAGTATCCTTCCTCTCAAAATTAGGACAAAAGATTGCGATTTCTTTGTATAGGTGTCTTGGCTGGGTTACAATCTTTTATATCAAATCTTTCTAAGATGTCCTTTACATACTTAGATTGCTTCATGAAGAACCCGTCTTCCATCTGTTTCACTTGAATTCCTAGGAAGAAATCCATCTTTCCCATTAAACTCATTTCAAATTTCTTCCTCATGACGCTTTCAAGATCTTTGCATATTTGTAAGGCCTCGTTCTCGAAGACCTCATAGTTGGTCATTCATAGCACGAAACATACATAATAATATTCATTTCATAAAACATTGCAGCGGAATTACATTAACAAAAGCCCATTCATTTCATTAATAAATTACTGTTGTTATGCAATACAATATTTTTAAGTTACAAAAGAAAACATCCGTACATTGCATTAGAAAAAAACAATAATAACATGCATGAATGGATGCCAGTCTTGCCCTGTCGAGTAGCCTTGACGTGTGCCATCTTCAGCAACATTACCTGCCAACTGAAAATGCATAAAAGTCAGCGTAGCTAAGTGAGTTCTAGTTTTATAACTATTAAAATACCTTGTGTGTTTTATATACGAAATATACCTTTCCCTAAAATTCTTTACTTTCATATACAAGCACACATCATACGTACATTCAAACAATATTCATTGCTTATTTCGTTCCTTCATACTTTAATTTCTATCTTTTATCATCGTATACATACCTTCTTTCCATTCTTTTCATTAACATTCGCTTTCATATACATACTTTCATTTCGTGTTTTTCACTATCTTTACTTTTATTCACATTCTTTCCTTTCGTACTTTTCATCATTCTTTACTTTCATTCGCTTACTTTCGTTTCATACTTTTCTTCATCTTTTACTTTCTTACGGATTGATGTACAATACCGCGAAAATTGTGCACGAAGCTGATGTTGGACCTAACATCTACGAATAGACCCCGAACATTGTGCATGAAGCTGACCCAGTCACCTAGGGAAATCCATCTCTCCCTTTCATCTGGACCAATGTGCAATACCCCAAACATTATGCACGAAGCTGATATTGGGCCTGAGGTCTACAAATAGACCCCAAACATTATGCCTGAAGCTAACCCAGTCACCTAGAGCATACCACAAGGGTCCTGGCAATCTCGATGATTGACCCTGTATGCATCCTTCGGGTTATTTAAACCGTATAGAGTTGACCTAACGACAACATGCTCGTGCACCTCCTTTCTATTTGCTTGCAAGCCATTCTTTCTTTCATTACGTTTCACTTTTTATCTTTGTTATCTTTCACTTTGTTACGTTACACTTTACATTCATTCATACATTCATTATACTATGTAAAGTCATAACATAGTACTTAACGTATATTATGTTATAATATATATATACGTTTTGAAAACCAATAAAAGATAACACATCATACACATATGCATATCATACATTCCCCATATCATCATACATGTTTCATCCCTAGACCATCACATATTCATGCTTAAGATAGGGCAAAACAGTCCATAGGTCAAACTAGGGTCAAACCCTACAAATACTGATTTTCCGAAAATTTAGAAATTTTCTAAGTGTTTGGGAGCTTGGGCACTATTTGGGCGCATGAGTACTGTTTGGGCGTTTCTCCACTATATAGACGTGAGCCTCACTTAGGCGTTTCAGCACTTAGGCGTTTCAGCACTTAGGCGCATGAGCCTCTTGGGCACGCGGGCACTATTTTTAGGCGCTTCATCACATACTTAGACTTTCTAAGTCAAATTTTCAGGCGCATGAGCCCTATTTGGCCACATGACCGTACTTGAAATATTCTAAGGCAAAAATATCAGGCGCGTGGGCCCTGTTTGGGCGCATGATCTCCTACTTATGTGTTTCTAACATAATTTTCAGTCCCAAATCTCATCTGAACATGTTTTAAGCTTCCTACTACCATTCTAAGCCTTAACACAGCATGCACAACCATAAAATACCAACATACACGCATATATACATACGGTCATACATACAAAAGTTTTAAAAATATTTTACGTGCATTTTCAGCCCCAAAATCTTTAGAAACAAGTAAAATACGGGGCCTAGAATCTCACCTATTGTAGCTAACAAGCCCAAACTTCCCCAATCTTTCTTGTACATGAATTCAAACACCTATGTATGTCAAAACACACTAACCTGAACACATATACATACATGAGAAAATGTAGAAACCGGTTTTATGGTCAAAATCCATAAAAACCGAACCAATTATACTAAATTTGCTTACCTTATCTAAATTAAACTTCTTTCTCTCTCTAAAAATCAAAGATCTATCTGCTTTCTCTCTCTAAAAGTCAAGACAGTTGATGTGCAGAAGATTTGGGCGGCCATGCCCACTTTATACAAAATAATAATGTTATTTTGTCCTATTTACACTTTAAACCCCTCCTCTTCTACTTCTTTTCTTTTTCTTACAAAATTTCTTTCTTTTCTCTTTTTCTCATTTCTTTTCTTTCTTTTAAAAAATAAAATTTCTGGGTGTTACAATATTTGTTTATTAGATGAACAAATATGATGTCATCAACATAGACTTATACAAGCAACATGTCCTTCCCAGACTTCTTTATGAACAATGTCTTGGATGACACACATAGACTTCTCTGTCAATATCCCCGTACAGAAACGCACATTTCACATCAAGTTGATGGACTGTGAAGTTCTTGGATGCTATAAAAGCACCAAAGATTCTTACAGCCTAAAGTGTTATAACAGGTGCAAAGACATCAGTGTAATCTATCCTTTCCTCTTATGTGTATCCTTGAACTACAAGTCCAGCCTTGTTCTTGGTGATTAAACCTCTATCATCTCTTTTATTCCTGAACACCCACTTGGTGCCAATAGGGACTTGACCAGGTGGCAATGAACATAGGTTCCATACTTTTTGCCTCTTGAATTAAAGCAACTCCACTTCCATTGCTTCAACACAACTGCTGTCCTTGAGAGCTTCTTCCACCTTCTTAGGTTCCACTTGGAGAGAAAGCATGAGTACAAGCACACGTTCCCATTATGAGTCTGTCTTCTAGTTCTCACACCTTCTGAGACATCCCTAATGATATTCTTAGCTAGATGAGTGTTGTGAATCCTGAGTCTTGGAATCACATCTAGTTGGATAGATAGATCCAAGTTGGAAAAGTTTTGCTCAGGATTTTGAACATTGATTCCAGTTGATGTCTCACACTCATTCAATAAGGACTGATTGAATGAATGAGTGACAACATCAATAGTGTTTTGTTGTGAAGCAGTATTAACAGTTGCATGTTCCTCCAGATTACTGTCTTCATCAGCTTGATGTTGAGAGTTGGAGTTGTCAGCTCATGATTTTTGAGGCTCAACTGACTAACAACTTGTTAAAGCTCCACCATTTCCTGCAATATTCAAACTTTCAGGACTTGAAGTAGTGGGAGCTTGCTTTTCATGTCTTCTTGGAGAAACTGGAATAGTTCTGGGTAACTCATATAGTTGATCATCAGAGGAGTCATTTTGAGTTCCTGTTTCAGCTGAAACATTCTCACAAGATTGTTTAGAATAGTTGGGAAACAATTCTAAGTCAAGGATATGGTAAGGGTCATTCCCCTTAACACAAGGAGTGTTCTTATTTACAATAACATTGGATGATTCCTCAAATTTTTGATTCTTAATATTGTATATTCTATAGGCTATAAAGCTTAAGGAATATCTAACAAAGATAGCATCATTCTACTTTTAGCAAATTTTGCTAAGTTGTCTTTTATGCTAAGTATAGTACACCTGCTCGCAAAGGACCTTAAAAATCCAATGAACAGTGGACTCTTGTTTCACAGCTCATAAGGGGTTTTTCCATGGGGCTTGACAGTGAGAACCCTGTTTAGCATATAACATGCAGTGCTGACTACCTCTACCCAGAAAGTTAGAGGCAGCTTTGAATCAGCTAACATGGTTCTTGTAGCCTCAATAAGTGTCATGTTCCTCCTCTCAGCAATGCTATTCTGTTGAGGAGTTCTAGGTGCACTGTATTGTCTGGTAATCCCTTTTGAGTTACAGAATGAGTCAAGAACTTGATTCTTAAACTCAGTCCCTTGATCACTTCTAATAGTTTTTAGCTTGTGATCAATTTGATTTTCTATTTTAAGAATAAATGATTTTAACGTTTCAGTAATTTCATCTTTAGTTCATAAAAAGAATACACATATGAATCTTGTAAAATCATCTACCATCATAAGGCAACATGATTTCCTTCCAATGCTTATTATACTTATCGTACCAAATAGATCCAAGTGCAATAAGTGTAATCGAGTAGTGATGGAATTAACTTCTTTGGATTTGTGGGATGCCTTATGTTGTTTCCCTTTAAGACAAGCAACACAGTTGTCTTTACAAAAAAAACTCCTTTTTAGGCACACCATGTACCAAGTTATTCTTAGTCTGCTTATTCATGGTTTTAAAATTAACATGACACGTTCTTTTACGCTAAAGAGTTAACTCATCACTATTAGCTTTGGAAAGAAAGCATGATACTTCACCCAGTGGGGAAGCATTGTTCATATTCTTGAGGAATTGTCATCCCTGGTTTGAGGATTATGCACTCATGTTCTGTGAAGAGCGTTTGACACTTTTGATCACAAAACTGAGAACACTCAAGAGATTGTGTTCAAGTTGTTTGACAAAGTGTACTTTGTCTACTTTTAACTTAACATTGGATACACTACCTCTACCAGAAATATATTCTCCGGCTTTACCTCCAAGTTTAACAGGACCTCCATCAAAATGTTTAACATGACAATCCAAATGTTTCCATTCTTGTCATGTGGATGTCCCTGCACAAGAGGTAAAATGATTAGTTACTATTGGAAGCCCAGGCCTTATTGGTCTTGGGATCTTCCAATGTAGATGACATAATTGAACCAAAATGTATGCATGTGGTTTCAATTATGGTTTGTGAAGAAGAGGCTTGGGGTGCAGCATCTTGTTGGATCTTCCATTCCATCCTGTGGCTGATCAGTATAGATGAGCCTAAAGAGGCTTGAGCAGATGAACTTGCTTCTGAGGCTTCTTTGTTCTCGGAAGAAGTTATCACTAGCTTTTCTTCCGACGTAGTCTTTTTCTCGAAAGATTTCAAAGGATTCCTTTTATTCCTTTGTTTATTCTCAAGCTTGTCTTCCGAAGCTATTTTCCTTTCGGAAGAATGAGTTTCTTCTGAAAGCAACTTGGCTTTAGAAACAAGCTTTCCCTTCTTTAACACTTGAACCATATAATAAGGTCCAAATGTGAAACCTTCCTTGACTCCTTTGTTAACATTATTTGCATAATGTGTGCTTGCAGGATTGTAGTAACAATCTTTAGCCATGTGATTATGCAAGCCACATATTATGAATTCAATGTTAACTTTAATGGGGCATGGGAGCTACTATTTCTTGCACTTCTTTTCTTCCTCAACAGCCTTACCCTTTAACTTCTGATTCTTCAGCTGGACTGGAGTACGGGTAGCACACTCCTTTCCTGAATCAGAGTTTCTAGCCACTTGGAATCCATCTGAGATGAAAACATCCTTTTTCCTAGGGTCTACTTTCATCTTAGACTCAACCACCTTCTTAGAAGTTTTCCTAGTTGCCTTGATCTTGTTCTTTCTGTCTTTGGTGGTCAGAGGTTCATCCTCAGCTATGTGGATGAGGTTTTCTACCTTATCCTTCACTGTGGTGGTCACCATTATTGCATCATTCTTCTTCTCAAATGGGAGTGGATTAGTATTTGGAACCTCTTGCTCATCAATTCCACACCTTGGCTATATTATAGACACATAAGAATATGGTGGAGCAGTTTCATTGGTTCCCAACCCACTCTTGTTTTGATCGCATACCTTTTAACATCATACTTCTTTGATTCAACCTTAGCTATTATTAGTTGGGGATTAGCCTCAGTCAACTTTGAAACCAAGTCTTTTATTTAAGCCCTGTACGTCGAGTGTTCATGTTTTAAAGAGGATGCAGTTTTCCCTATTGTAGTCAGATTCTGCTATCATAATATCAGATTCTGCTCTCTAACTCATCAATTTTAAATTCATAGTCAGATTCTTCCCTCTTAAAATTAGATTTTTGTATTTTTAAGGACTCAATATCAGACTTGATTTCCCTATTGTAGTCCTGATACATTTTAACCTTATCTATACAGGCTACAGTACAAAGATGTTCATATACCTTGGTATCATTGGTTCCAGCCATGAGAGCTTGAGAAGGGGTGACATCATGCACCACGAAGCTCTAATCAACCTCTTGAGCAATAGTTGCAGTTTGTTGCTCAGTTGGGTTGGTTGCAACCTTTGGGGTAGCATGATATTCGGAAGCTTGAGCTGCTCCAGGAGTAGATCTAGGAGCTTTGCATTCCCTTGCAAAATGACCAAGTTGGTTACAGTTGTAACATTTGGCCTTTGACTTAGTTAGTTTTGTAGAAATTGCCTTTTCTTTGCTCTGTAGGTTAAAAGAGCCAAATGTTGGACAATGTCCATGTATTCTACATCGTCTTGGCTAAAACACTCTAGATCATCATAGCAGAATTGAAAATCACCAAAATGTTCATTTCCTTAAACAAAAGCACAACTATCCTGAAAAGGACTTTGTTGAGCTTGTTGAGACCTAGGTGTCTTATGAAATGTGATATGAGGCCTAGAGGAGTATGATGGCTGATGATTGTAGTTCAGATAGATCTAGGTCTGGGGAGTTCTTGAACCTTCAGCAACATGTAGACCATTGTTGACAGGAGGGTTTGAGCTTCTATTCATTTGATGGCCCTTCTGAGTCTCCAGCTCCATACGGTATCCATCAAGGATCCTAGATAGTTCAGTTATGGTGAGTGTGTTTAGATTCTCAGTTCTCTTGAAAGAGACACAATTGAAAGTCCATTCATGAGGAAGTGCACTCATGAACTTTCTTACTGTGTCTCTCTTTTCAAGAGTCACTCTTATAGACTAAAGAGATGCGATTAAGTCCATATATCTGAAGTTTTATTGACTTAAGGTCTCACTAATAATATAAGTGAAGTTTTTAAACTTCTTCTTCAGTATATCCGTCTTAGACTCTTTGGATTCAGAAGAACCAGAGTACATCAATGTTAAAGCATCAAAGAGTTCTTTGGCTGCCTTGAAGTCTTCAAAGCCTACCATTATGGAGTTTGGTATGTCTGTAAGTAGCACAGTCATTGCTTTGCTATTGATGTCCACTCTTTGGAAGTCTTCATCAGAGTATTCTTCAATAGCCTTCTCAAGCATAGGACCATTACCAGTTGGTGATGCCACCTTTGGTTTGTATGGACCATAAGTGATAGACCTCCACATCCGGCTATCTTGATACTTGATGAAACCTTCAATGCGTTAACTCCGGCTCCTAAAAGTATCAGGAGTAATGATAGGAGCCTTAGTTATGGTTCCTATGTCAGTCTTAAAGTATTTATGGTTGAGAGTGATTTGAGTAAGGTGAGTAAGTATGAAGAAATAAGGGTGATTTGGGATGGTTAGATCTCACAATCAAGAGTCTAGATGCTCTAATACCAATTGCAGGATCAGATTTGTCTCTCAACACAATATTTTCCTTACAAACTCACTAAGTCTCACTCGTTTGATTATGCAAAATCTCTAGCTAAGTTGATTATAATATACTAAGTTAATGAACACAAGAATGGATTTTCAAAATACTTGTATATATTACTTCTCAACTTAGTATTACAAGACTCTAACAAAGCATACATAAAGAGTTACATTGAGAATATATACACTACTATCCATAGCCGGTTATACTTATAAAACCTGCTGGAACTTACATCTAAACAAATACTACATTGCTAGAAGTAAGGTATCTAAGATAAAATACTATCCTTGATTAGGTAGTCATGACAGGTCCATGACTTACCTTTTGTTACCTACTAAAGTTGGTAGTTGTACTAACTGATAAAAGGTGAAAAGTGGAATAAAGTATGGTCAACTATATAGGCATGGGAAAGCACCTTGCAGTATATCAGATTTGATAGCATGTGTCAGTCAGACCATACTTATGTCCACTAGTCCATAGTTGATTCTTCCGAAGGTAAACTAGCTTCGGAAGAATAAGTTCTTTCGAGGCAAATTATACTTTGGAAGAATCAACTTCTTCCGAGTCTTTTGCAAGTCTTCAGGACTTCATTCTTTGGAAGGCTTTGCCTTGGATCTTCTAAGTTGAACACTTTGGAAGGAAAACTACTTAGTCTTTGGAAGACTTAGTTTTCCTTCGGAAGCTCCTCATACTTTAGTCTTCGGAAGATCTTCAGTTTGTCTTCAGAGGCGTTGATTTTGCTTCGGAAGACTTTCTTCAGTTGTACTCAAAATCTTCTAAGTGTAGTTTGGTTACACCAGCCTCATCTGATACAATAACATTTTATTGGATACTCTCCCTAAGCTAAGGCTTATGGAGTATACAATCTCAGAACTAGAGTAGTTGAAGAATCAGCCAATGCAATCTTCAATGAGCACACTCCCTATGTTAAAAGTTCTGTTCCTGATTGGTTATTTGATCTTTAGTTAATTACCAATTGTTTTAACAAATCTTGTGAGAATATTTCAAGATCTACAGGTAATTTATCAATAGGAGATTCTAACCTAAGATTTGAGCTGAGAAGACTAAACTAGACTACTACTTTAGCTCCAGTGGAACCTAACCCTACAAATAGAGTTCCTATCAGCATAATAATAACAAATCAAGTTGATACATCTGAGGTTCCTACAAATTCAATCAGGCATAAAACTCAAATGAAGGAGCTTCAAATGTAGGAGGAAATGGTGGTGGTGAAAGTGATCAAGAATTTCTTGATACTGATAACCTCTCTGTTAAAGACAACATCAATAATGTCACACACTCATTGGATCAACCTTCTCTTTATAAGTGTGCTGATATGGTGGGAGACACTTCATTTCTAGATCTAAACATTACAAATTTAGATCTGTCTAACTAACTTACTGTGATCCCTCAACTCAGGATCCACAAGTCACACCCCACCATATCATCATTGGAGATGTTGACCAAGGGGTAAGAACAAGAGGCCGAAACCATGACAAATTGTCTATATATACTCTTGTTTCTTGTCCCAGATAGAGCCAAAGAAAGTTAATGAGGCTTTCAAGGATGGAAGTTGGGTTGAAGCAATGCAAGAGGAACTACTTCAATTCAAAAGTTAAAAGGTTTGGAACCTATGTCCTCTTCCTCAAGGGAAAACTATCATAGCAACCAAATGGGTTTTAGGAACAAGAAGGATAATAGAGGACTTGTCATAAAGAACAAGGCAAGATTGGTAATTCAAGGGTATACACAAGAAGAGGGAATTGACTACACTGATGTCTTTGCTCCTATCGTAAGACTTGAAACTGTTAGGATATTCCCAGCATTTGCTGCATCCAAGGACTTCAAGGTCTACCACTTGATGTCAAGTGTGCATTTTTTATGGGGTGATTGATGAAGAAGTGTATGTCAAACAACCACCTGGCTTTGCAGACTCAAATCAACCTGATTATCTCTGCAAGCTTGATAAAGCTCTCCATGGGATGCACCAAGATCCAAGAAAGTGGTATAAGACACTATCTTAGTATCTCTGTCAGCATGGCTACAACAGGGGTACTATAGATGGAACTCACTTCATCAAAGGAAGAGGGAACGACTTGATGTTGGTTCAAGTATATGTAGATGATACTATCTTTGGGTCAACTAAACTAAAACTCTGCAAAGACTTTCAGAGGATGATGAAGAATAGATTTGAAATGAGTTCCATAGGGGAACTTAATTTCTTTTTAGTAATTCAAGTGAAGCAAGTTGACAATGACATCTTCACAAGTCAGTCAAAGTATGTACTGCACATACTTACAAGATTCAGCATGACTGAATGTAAGATTGTAAAGACACCCGTAGCCAAAAACCACTCCCTTGGACCTGATCTTGAGGGGGAATGTGTATATGAACATCTTTATAGGGCTATGCTTAGGACTCTTATGTATCTTACAGCCAGCAGGCTTGATATCATGCTTGCCATATGCATTTGTGCAAGATATCAAGCCAACCCCACGATGTCACTCCTGGTTGCTGTCAAAAGGATTCTTAGATATCTCAAAGGTGCCCCTAAGCTAGGCCTTTGGTATCCAAAGAATTTTGACTTCAATTTGTATGCCTATACAGATAATGACAATGGTGGCTTCAACATGACTGCAAAGTCTACATATGGGGGATGTCAATTCTTTGGTTGAAGGATAGTCTCATGGCAATGCAAGAAACAATCCTGTGTTTCTGCATTAACTGCGGAAGCTAAATACATTGCTGCTACTTGCTGTTGTGCTCAAATCCGTTGGATTTAGAATTAGATGTTGGCATATGGGTACAACTTCAAAGAGACTCCTAACCATATAGACGACAACAATATAATTTCTATCACTGAGAATATTATGCAGCACTCAAGGACTAAACACATCAACATTAGGTTGTAGGACCCTGTTCCCGGATGCTTACAGTTGGTCACCCATCGCATTAAACATTTAACAAAAATCATGTCAAATCATCATATAAGTGCACATCTCAAAAATTGTATTAATACGTTATCATTCTCAAAAAAATGGATGTCAGTCTTGAAATCTTTCCTAGTAGCTTATTCATCCATGCCTGCACCGCCAAAGCATCAAGATGACCTACCAACTATTATGCATACGAAAAGTCAGCTATGCTGAGTGAGTTCTACTTTTGTAAATAAAATACTTTACTTCACTAAAATACTTTATTTACATTCGCACATGATCATACATCATACATACATCTTGATAATAATTATTTATTATCTTTTCATCATTGTTCATCATCGTTCGTTATCATTCATCATCGTACATTTTGTACTTTTGTTCATTAACATCATTTGTTGAAATGGATCCACACGATCCTTTGCTACACCTCCACAAAACTTTCAAAAGAAAAATAGATTTTCTAAACCGATTCGGAGAGAGCAAAAATACACACAAACGTGTAATCACTAACATAGAGAGAATTCAAGGTTGAGTGTGCGTGATATAGTGTTCTTGCAAACTCCCTTGTAATCCTCTTGTATCAAAAACATGAATGAATGAAATATTTCTGAATTTGTGTTTTGATTGTTCGTCATTTAAGGTTTGGTGTATGTAAGAGAAAGTGTTTTCTCACAAACTCCTTTGGATTCCTCTTAACATCATACATATGAATGAATGAAATATTTATGAATTTGTGTTCTTGGTTATTCATTATTCATTCATCAGCGTACATCATTCTCTTGCATATATATCATCACAAAATCATCAACAGATCTGTGAGATTCCGCATCACAGATCTAATAAATGGCAACAATACGATTGCAATATTCGATCCATCACGTGTATCGATTTCAACATCATTCATTAATCATCATTCATCTTTATAGGGATCCTTCTATATGCAATACCCTCACGTCATGCCCAAGGGCTGATACTGTGCCGAGGTTTATAAATAGACCCCCACGTCATGCTCAAAAGCTGACACAGTACCAGGGTACACAGAAAGGATCACGTCACATCTTGGTCAGTCACAAAGACTAAACCCTTGTGCGCCTTTCTAAGACTTAGCTAAACCGCACACAATTGAGCAAACAACTACCTTATTAAGTTATGAACCTCCATCATTTTCTTGCAAGACTTTTATTCGTTCATTACGTTCCCCTTCTCATCATCGTTATCTATCACTTTCATTACATAATATTTTACTTGTTCATACGTACGTATCAAGTAAAGTTACATGATAAATATATAGTTTTGAAAACTATTACATCTTGAAAAGATAACACATCATAAACATCATAGCAGGTTATGCAAAAACTTAGGCATACTTCAACATCATCTCGTGCGAAAACTAACCTCTCACATGAGAACTTCTCTACATTCAAACATGCACATCAAATCATCCCCGTCACGCGAAAACCTTTAGTCGCGTGAAACTACATCGCGCAAAAACTACATATTGCGCGAAAACTACATATCATGCGAAAACAACATATCGTGCGAAAACTACATATCACACAAAAACTACATATCACGCGAAAACTACATGTCCTGCGAAAACAAACTTTTCGTGCGAGAACATCATGTTCGCGCAAGAACATCAAATTTCAAATTTTGTATCATACACCTAACTGCTCTCGTGAAAACTACGGGTTTCTCGCCTAGTAACAGAACTTATCGCGTCTAAGGTTGTTCTAACATGCTAAACCTCATAACATCATCATACAAGCATAAAACGACTATTTTAGTATGCATAATAGCCCTAAAATGTAAAACTTGTGTAAAAAGGGAACTAGAAACTCACCTCGTGAAGTTTTAGCTCAAACACGACTTTCCCGGAGCCTTTATCAAATGAAAACTACATAACCATGTGTTATATTCATCAATAATCATTCCTTAGTACATAATACGAGTTACTACACGAGTTACATATCTTAACACTTCGTTTCTGCACTTTCTCTCTCTACGCAATCATTTTCTCTCTCTAGTAGCAGCACTTTTCATGCAAAATAGGGTCAGACGTGGGTGTTTGCAGCTTTTTATACCCAGGAACACTTTTCGCACAAGTTCTCACGTGAGAAGATCTCTTCACGCGAGAAGTACTCTTCGCGCGAGAAGTTTTCTTTCACGCGAGAACTTCATTCTGCGCTCTTTACTTTGAAATTTTCGGGCGTTAGAAGTCCAACCCCCTTACTTAGGTTTCGTCCTTGAAACCTGTCAGTCATTAAACAGATGACGGTAATGTTGCCTCATCACTTCCTCAGTTTCCCAAGTGGACTCGGACCCCTTCCTGTGCTTCCACCGTACTCGCACAAGTGGAACCACTTATTCCTTAGCCTTTTCTCTTTTCTATCAATGATGGCCACGGGTAGATCCATATAATTGAGCCGTTCGTCAACCTAGATATCCTCGAGTGGCACTACCATATCCTCATTGGCTAAACACTTTCTCAGATGAGATACATGGAACGTCATGTGAATTTCACTTAACTCTTCGGGTAGCTCTAACTTATAAGCCACCTCTCCTACCCTCGTGACAATCTTAAATGAACTAATATATCTTGGGCTCAACTTCCCTCGCTTCCTAAATCGGATGACCCCCTTCCAAGGAGACACTTTGAACATAACTTTATCGCCCACCTTGAATTCGAGCAGTCTACGTCTATTATCGGCATATGAATTTTGTCTATCCTTCGCTGCATTCATAAAGGCCTTGATATTTTCCAACGTTTCGGTCGTAGCCTCGATCACCTTAATGCTTCCCAACTCCTTCTGCCCGATCTCGCCCAAACACATGGGCATATGACACCTTCTACCGTACAACATCTCATAAGGAGGCATACCAATGATGGCATGATAACTGTTGTTATATGAGAACTCGGCTAATGGTAAGTGTTCATCCTAACTTCCACCAAAATCACTGATGGATGCCCAAAGCATATCTTCTAGCACCTGAATGGTTTTCTCCGACTGACCATCTGTCTGGGGATGGTAAGCCGTACTGATATGTAACCTCATCCCCATCGTATCGTGAAATCTCTTCTAAAACTTCGATGTAAACCGAGTGTCATGGTCCGACACGATAGACACTGATACCCTATGATGAGCTATAATCTCCTTAATAAAGAGATACGCCAACATCTTAGATGAATACGTTTCACGGATTGGTAGAACATGAGCACTCTTCGTCAAACGAACAACAATCAACCAAATGGCATCGTAGCCCCTTGCCATGCGTGGCAACTTCGTGATGAAGTCCATGATGATGTGCTCCTATTTCCACTCGGTATATCCAAAGGTTGGATTTTCCCGTATGGCTTCTGATGTTCCACTTTCACTTGTAAAGAAGTAAGGCACTTGCTCACATACTCCGCTACATCGCGCTTCATTCTCGGCCACCAATAATCCTTCTTCATATACTGATACATCTTTATGGCACCGGGATGAATCGAGTATCGAGTTTTATGAGCTTCCTCCATAATCTTCCTTCTTAGATCCCCATAATGAGGTATCCACATCCATCAAGATGGGGTTCTAACACTGAGAGTGTTCTCACCCAACTCTGCGACTAGACCCTTCATACGGTAGGAACTAATCCGATCTTCTCTTAGCGCTTCATCCTGAAATTCTTTGACCTGTTTCATCACGTTCGCGGTCATAACCAACTGATAAGCCTTCACTTGAATTAGATCAGGTCTCTTCTTTCGGCTATGGGCATCGGCCGTAACGTTGGCCTTGCCCGGATAGTAATAGATCTGACAATCATAATCCTTAATAAGCTCCAACAATCTTCTTTGCCTCATGTTTAGGTCCTTTTGCTCGAAGAAGTACTTTAAGCTCTTATGGTCAGTGAAGATGGTGCACTTCGTCCTGTAAAAGGCCTCCAAATCTTCAATCCAAAGACAACAACCACCAGCTCCAAATCATGAGTGAGGTAGTTATCCTCATGGATCTTCAGCTTTCAGGATGCGTAGGCTATAACTTTCCCTCGTTGTATTAGCACGCAACCCAATCCTGAATAAGAAGAATCCGAATAGACCACCATGTATTTGCTTCCTTCAGGTAACATCAAGACAGGAGCTTGAGTCAATCTCGCCATCAACTCCTCGAAAGCATTCTCTAGCTCTTGACCCCATACGAACTTCACATCCTTACGAGTCAACTTTGTCTATGGAGAAGCTATCTTGGAGAAGTCTTGGATAAATCACCGATAATAACCTATCAAACCTAAGAAACTACGGTTCTCGGATGACGTCTTTGGAGACTTCCATTGCATCACCGCCTCCACTTTCGCCGGGTCTACCATAATCCCTTCAGGATTCACCACATGACAAGAAACTAAACTTCGTGTAACCAGAATGTGCATTTAGAGAACTTTGCATACAATTTATCCCTTCTAAGCGTCTCCAACACCTCACGAATATGACCGACATGCTCCTCTTTGCACTTTGAGTAAATCATGATGTATTCAATAAACAGGATCACTGATTTATCCAACATTGTCTGACACACTCGATTCATTAAGTCCATTAAAGCAGCTGATTAAACAAGTCATAGGAATATCCTACTCCTTTACCTTCAGTTGATGATAGCCAGATCAAAGATCTATCCTCAAGAAGCAGCTCGAACCTTGGAGCTGATCAAACAAGTCATCAATCCTTGGCAATGGATACTGATTCTTCACCGTTAACTTTTTCAGCTCACAGTAGTCAATGCACATCCTCATACTACCGTCCTTTTTCTTCACGAACAAAACTGGAGCACCCCATGGAGAGATACTCAGTCGAATAAACCTATTGTCTAGAAGTTTTGTAACTAAGTCATTAGTTCCTTTATCTCAAATGGAGCTAAACGATACGGTGTCTTAGCAACAGGTTGGGCACTAGGTATTATATTGATTTGGAACTCGATCTCACGGTCAGGTAGCACACCTGATAGTTCCTCCGGGAACACATCCGGAAAGTCACACACGACCTGTACGTCTGACAGTCATGGCACTGTCGCATCCACATCCTTTACATAGGCCAGATAAGCACCACATCCACGCCTTTTACACTTCTCTGCACCACTATTGAAATTACCTTCGGGACCGTGCGAACACTATCGCCATAAATCGTTACCAAACTCCCATCGGGCACCATCAATTGAATTATCTTCTTACGACACACGATACTTACCTCGTAGGTTGCTAGCCAATCAATCCTTAGGACTACGTCAAATCCACCTAATGGCATCACAAACAACCTAGCAGAGAACCTATGGCCTTCCAACTCTGCATCACAATCCTCTACCATATCAGAAATCCTGGTAAACTTACCAATAGCAGTTTCTACATCAAAGGGCTCATCAACCTTTCTACTCCTAATGGGCAACTTATCATAGAAGACATATAAAATAAAACTCTTACTAGCACCGGAATCAAAAAGCATAGAGGCACAAGTTTAGTTCACTTGGAATATACCTGACACAATTTCGGGATCCACCCTAGCCTCCTTTGCATAGTGAATGCTCTGGCTTTAGCCCTTTGTCCCTCCTTCTCCTTCTCAGTGCCCTTCCTTGCCCTGGAGCTCTCATCCTTTGACTTAATACAGTCTCTACTCATATGTACCATCTCACTATAGTTATAACATTTTGCCACCAGGAAATCCCTTGCTATGTGGCCCTCCTTCCCGCACTGGAAGCAGAGATTCAATCCCTACTTATATTCTCCTACATGCTCCTTCACACACTTTTTCCATGCCCCCACTCTCCCCGTTAACACCTTTCGATCATCAACTCTCACCATTTTACCACTAGCCATAAAACCGCTTCGGTTATGTCGCCTCCCATTCCCATTCCTATCATTGCCCCACTTGTTCTTCATATCCATCGCTGCCACCATTTCTTGCTTGTCATACAGTCTCCCCACCAGATTGACCATCGAGCTGAACGTACCTGGCTGGGTGGCGATCAGACATCTGCGGATATTCGTCGGCAGACTCTGGATGTACCTATTGATCTTTTGTGACAATGGCGTCATCTGATCTGGCGCCAACCTTGCCATCTCATTGAACTTCATCGTATACTGTTAAGGCATCATGGTTCTCACCTCTAACTTTAGGAACTCCCCCTCAACTTTGTTGGGTTCCTGGTAAAGACAAAATTCCTAGATCACCAACTTCTTCGGTTCACTCCACCTCATCCTTCCAATCGCCATGCTACCCTCAGCCTAGACAATGTTTTCCCACCAGCACAAGGCTGAATCAACAAATGAGTGGGTAGCGAACTTCACCTTCTGATCCTCCCAGCACTCGCTGATATCAAGTACCGCCTCCATCTCTCTCACCCATAGGTGAGCAGCAGTAGCACTCTTATTCCCAACAAAAGTTAGGGGTTTGCATCTCTGGTATGCTGCATAGTTACACCCCTTTGCAGTTTCTTCCACAACTTCCTCTCCTCATCATCAATGGAGACAACCGTCTTAGCCTCTGGTTGCTCCCTTTCTCCAATCTCGTCACCATCTCTCTCAGCAATTTTCTTCTTCTCCTCCTTCTCCTTCCTCTCTTCCACCCTTATTGCCCTAATAACCTCAGTCACCACAGATGTTATAATTATCAACATGACTTGATGAACTTCCTCAACTACCGCCTCCTTCACTGAGGCCCTCAAATTAGCACTCTCATCACCGCCCTCATGGTGATGAATGTTAGGCTCTTCAGGTGTTGTTTTGGCGGTCCTAGCCCTATTCATCGTGACACGCGGTCCAGCACCACGTCCACCACGAACTCCACCTTGTGAGGCCTTCGAAGATCTACCACCAGCCATCTCTGAACGTTATAAGATTCAAACACCAACACGATCATTCAAGGTAATAGCTCAGATTATATCAAGTATAATAAGTTTCTAATTATAGTGGCCAATTGTGATTAGTCACTTACATCACTCTTCATCCCCTAAGCATTTCCTATCCTGACTACATCAGCGTTCAACTGTACTAAAGGCACAAAATCCACATAACATGCGCACATATTTCCTTGTTCATGAACATACATAAAACGTTTACATCAAACATTTACCTGCAGGCATGTAGCTACTAGGGCTGACAATCCCTTCCCTTTCATCCCATTCTCAGTTTAAGTTTTAGATTTTGAAAAATATTTTACCTAATTCTCTTAAACTTTAGCTCTGATACCAACTTGTAAGGCCCCGTTCCCAGGATGCTTACAATTGGTCATTCATCGCACAAAACATTGAAAACATAACATTTGCAGCAGAATCTAAACTTTTTATTAATAATAAAAATCGTGTCAAATCGTAATATTTTAAGTGTACATCTCAAAAAAATGTTTTAACACGATATCACTCTCAAAAATGTGGATGCTAGTCTTGAAACCTTTCCCAGTAGCTTATGCATCCATGCCTGCACCTCCTCAGCATCAAGATCACCTGCCAACTATTATGCATACAAAACCTTAGCTATGCTTAGTAAGTTCTAGTTTTTATAAATAAAATACGCTACTTTGTTAAAATACTTTCTTTACATTCGCACATGATCATACATCATACATACATCTTGATAATAATTATTTATTATCTTTCATCATCGTTCATCATCGTTCGTCATCATTCGTCATCGTACATTTCGTATTTTATTCATTAACATCATTTGTTAATCATCATTCATCTTTATACGGATCCTACCATATGCAATACCCCCACATCATGCCCAAGGGATGATACTGTGTCAAGGTTTATAAATAAACCACCACGTCATGCTCGAAAGCTGACATAGTACTAGGGTACGTAGTAAAGATCCCATCACATCTTGGTCAGTCACAAAGACTAGACCCCTGTGTGCATTTCCAAAGGTTAGCTAAAATGCACACAGCTGAGCAAACAACTACCTCACTGTGCCAGACATGGGTGTTCGCGGCTTTTTATACCTAGGCACACTTTTCGTACAAGTTCTCGCGTGAGAAGCTCTCTTCACGCGAGAAGTAATCATCTCACGAGAACTTCATTCTGTCCTCTTTACTTTGAAATTTTCAAGCATTACGCAGGTATCATCTAATTAGAGATACCTTTAAAAAGGGATTGATAAAACTAGTCAAAGTTAACATAAATGAACCATATGTTGATCTGTTCACAATGGATTTTGATGAACAAAGATTTAAATATCTTGTATCAGCTATTAGGATGATTACCTTTGAGTAGATTTTCTTAAAACTTAATTCAAGACTATTTCTAAAACATGTGTGTGCTAATTTGTCAAAACTATCACCTACATAAACCTAGTCTACTTGGAAGACACATTTTTCAAATGATATTCCTTAGATTTTTGAAAATCTTAAACATATTATATTTCGGAAGATATTAATATTACCTTTGGAAGAATATTAAGTCTTCAAATCAGATAACGACTTGAAAAAAATTTACCTTCATAAGAAATTCCGATATATCTTCCGAACCAAAAATATGCTTTTAACTACGTATATGTATTTGAAGAACAGTTTTCTTCCGAAAGCAATTAAGTCTCGGAAGATTTATTCTCTTAAGTATAAAACTTCCATGTTTTAATCTCTTTCTAAACCAAATATGTCTAAAAATTTTCATAAAGCTAAGGAATATCTTCCAAAGTCAATATTTGGCTTTGGATGTTTTTACAAAACTTCCGAAGACAAATTACCTTCAGAAGAATTCTCACTTCCAAGAAAACTACCTTTTTGCGCACTTTTCAGATGTGGGACCGACATTTGGATTTAAAAGTTTATTCTTTCACATTAACTTTGTCTTAAATCTATTTCATATAAATATACATAACGGTTCCTCCCTCTTTCACCACCTTCTTCATCTGCAATTCTCCAAACCTAAATTTACCCACTCACCGCCTTTGTTCTTAACTCCCTTCAGCTCAAAGATACCTTAAATGGCCAACATTGACCGTAAAACCAGCATGATTTCTCCGTGCATCTTCATAGGAAACATAATCAAGTTGCTTTGTTGAACTCTGAGAAAGATACAAGTTTCTCAGACGTCTGCCACTTTCTAACTCTATCCACATACTTGACCTCCTTCACCATTGATCTTCCACTCTGTGAGTATCAACATTTGGACTTTTGGAGGACCTGCCAAGAGGTCACCATGGATGGGGAGAAGGCATTGTCTGCCATAGTGCAGAGAGGAAAATCTTCATCACTCCAGCTTCCATAAACACTCATCTTCAGCTGGATGATGTTGAAGGTGAATTGTCCTTCCGAAAATCTATTGTTAACCAATCTTTTGAGCAGATGGGCTATGAATATGACTTTTCAGTCAGAACCTTCAGGAAAGGTAACGTTTCCTCTAAATGGAAATACTTCCTCCATGTTATTATCCATAGTTTGTCTAACAAATATGGAGGATGGGCCCAAGTTCCAAAAGACCTTTCCTTCATAGTCGATGGGATGGTTCATGGGGTCAAGTTCAGGTATTCACAATTCGTACACTAATTTACTTGCAAACTTGGACTCCTTATAGTATTACATGTTTCCTAGATATGTCCAGCACATTTTCAACAATAACTGGGCTCAGAGTTGAGGGGAATAGGTAATATTCTAAAATTAGGACAGATGAAGCCCAACATCTTCAAAACTATGAGAAAGCCTACTGTGAGCTTCTTAAAGGTAGAAACAGCCGTAGTTCCAAAAATGTTAGAGCTGATTGCACAAGGTGACAACCTAGTAACACAGCTCGTTTTGAATCCATACCTTCTACTTCAAGACTACCCACAGAGCCATAAATAACCCTCACCAACCAAGGAAAATCCAAACAAAAACCTACATATATTATTCAACATATGTAGGTCCCTATATCACCACCATACAAGAGGAAGTGGATCCTAGAGCTCCCACTTCCCCTGATAAGCAAACCACTCGCATCTCACCAATGATTAGTCATGAGGTTCCTCATGCTCAGATTGATGCGCTCACAACCCAAGAAGCCTTAAGCCTTCACTCAGAGTCCCAACACTCTAGTGAACAACCTTCAGGGAAAGTTACCGTCCCTAGCCTCTTGATTTAAACCAGCTAATTCCCAGGCTAGACTTCTATGATGATTAAGATATGGCACTCAGTGAGTACCATGAGTCTCTTTTCTCTTTCCCCGCTTAAAGAGAGATGACTACTCCTGTTTCTTTGATATCTAGCCTACATCATCCACCTACCACTGAGATGGATCTTCCTGAACATGTTCAGGGGATCCATATGAAAGAGGCTCTCACTTCTTCAAGTGATTACGTCATTAAAACCACAAACATGGTAACCAAGCCTATTTATACTTCAATTGAAGCTGTCAGTGTGCAAGGGAATCCAGTATCCAAGAACAATAGGCTGGAGATGAGGAAGAAGACTTCAGTCTATCATCCCTTAGTGATTCTTCTACTAAAGATGAGGAGAACCTCATACTGAAATCTCAAGTGAATACCTTCCAAAGAAGGGTCAGTGATCAGCAACTTGAGATTTTTTATCTCAAGGAACAAGTAGCTAGGAGACCTTTTAGGAGAATTCAAATTGGAACACAAGAACCTGAGGATGTGACAGACTTAAACCCCAGCAAGAGGGTGATACTACCAAAAAGGAGGATTCAAATAGAAACACAAGAACCTACGAGTCCTTCATAGAGTATGGAATTGAGGACTCACCACCCTCACTTGCAATTGTCCATACTCAGCAACCACCTCAAGTTCACATTGATGTGGACTCACTCATACAAAGCTTGTTTGAGGAGGGTATTCCAAGGGCAATATCATCCCCACCTTATGGAGCTGGAAATAAAGTACTAGGATGGAGGTATGATGCTGATAAAAGAGCCCTGATACTGCATAGATTTCAAGGGCAACAAGAGGACTTTAACTTTCAAACCTTGAGTAGCCTTCTTCTAGTCAATATGACACTTGCCAACCTAAGTCAACACAGGAAAGCTGATAGAATGGCTGAGAGGATTCAAGACAGGATTACTAAAGAGTTCAAACAAAGAAAAAGACAAATGCAAACAAGCAATGTCATTGGTCAACCAGATGCTGAGGTGGATCCTAAGATTAGCTTCAAAGGGCAAACCTTGACTGAAGTCCCAGTGATAGAGCCTATGAGCATTGTCACAGGAACTACTACTTTAACATCATGTACCCTCAGTGAGGCACCAGTTGGTGAAGGTGCTTTACAGCCTCTCTCTAGCTAGAGCCTGACTGCTAAATCAGACAATGAAGGCCAAAGATCTCTCCACCTGGAGTATCCAAGGCATGTGAATGACAAAGGAAGAGGAAAATTAATCCTGAGGAGACTAAGGAGTAGGAAAGAGAAACGAAGAGGAAGCTTAGGAGAGAGAGTTCAAGTGGGTCTGCAGGCTTCGTGGAAGCTGCAATCAAGGTAGCCCCCAGGCTAACTCCCAAGATGATAAGTTGAGGGCTACCAGATTAAACTACTTAGGGAGTACCAGATTAAACTACTTAGCGAGCATAAATTACAATATAGATGAACTCATCTCTCTTCCCTTAGAAGAACTGAATGAACTGGCAGACTTAGAACTGACAAAGGAGAAGAAGTAGGCAAAGGATGCAGAGTTGCTTCTCAAAGTTAAAGAAGAAAGAAGGAAAAAAAGCTTTACAAAAATGCTCCTACCTCTACCAAATTCATGATAGCTCTGAGAGAGAGTCTGTGGCAATTAAACAACCTAAGGTAGCTAAGGAGGTTGATAGACAAAATATGATCAACTACCTGAGTGCCATAGGTCTCTACAAGGCATCTGCACTTCTTCCCCTCTCATATGAATATATTGAGTTTGAGTATCTTAAGCAGCTGGAATAACAGTTCGCTAAATAACAAAAGGTTTCTAAGAGAAAGATGAGGGAAGAAGCTACAAAGTCAAGATCCATCATCCAAAAAAGTCAAAAGAAGTCTACTGATAGGCAGAGGATGATGAGCTTCTTGAAGCTGTATGGATTCTTCAGAAGAAGGCTTGGTCTAATATCTATATCCACTATGGATGAACATATTAGAGTGATCAAATAGAAGATTAAAAAGGGAGAGCTTGTGGACTTGCATTCTCCATCTAGCTAAGCTCCTCTTGAGGTTTAGGTTAAGGTTGAACCAACTCAAGCAACACAACCTGGACCTTCAGCTGCATCTCAGCCAACTTCGTATTCTATTCCATAGTAGGGTTCTGTTCCCTTTTATTTTGAACCTGTGAGGGAAGAGGACCCAACTAAGAGAGGCACAACAGAATAACCGGGTACTTAAAACTAGCCCTCTTATTTAAAGACACCAAAGATGAAGAAAAGGATGGCCATCAAGAGTGTATACAAGAAGAAGTCAAAGGCATCCATTTCTAGACCTTAGGATGAGTCAGAGCATCCTGAGGGAGTGCAACAAGAGGCTGCTCAACCAACTCCTACTCAGGCACAACCTCTTGCAGCTGGAAGACCCATCCTAGACAGATGGTATGTTATCAGATGGTCAAGATATCTATTTCTGTCAAGACATACTTGATATACCTCAGCATGATCTCCATGACATGAGAAGATATTATAAGATTCTAAGGGATCCTGATCAAATGATAAAGAAGGGAATGGTCTTGAGCCTAATAATGACTGTCAACTGCTAAACAATCTACTTTGATTTGGTAGCATTAGCCTAGGTTGAGTTTGTAAGGTTATAAGAAGGTTGATGCAACCAAAGCAACCAAAGGCTTCCTGCATGCATGCACTATGTACAAGGTAGAAGTTGTTTTGGAAGTTTTACACTCTACATAGAAAATATACGAAGTGTAAAATCTTCTGAAGCCAAAGACCAAATCTTCCAAAGCCAAAGATGACGACTTTTGAAGCTTTAAAGACAAAGTCTTCTGAAGCCAATGAAGTGAAGACTGATTTTTTCCAAATACAGAGGAGAATATGTTTTCCTCGGATGTACTTTTGTATAAAGCTAACCCACTTTCCGCTACAACTCTGTAGTCTCACTAACTTGCATAAGTTGGTAAAAAGGTCCATGCTTTTGCAACTATACATTGAGGAATACATTTTATAACTTTCTACTTTACGTACTTTTATCATTTTTGTAATATATTAGGATGTGATCTATGGCATCTCAGAGTCACTAGTCAAAAGGCAATCTGCCTTTTGACTCTATATTGATCTTGTTGCCAATTAATGTTTCTAGCTGGCTTTCAAAGTATAGCCAGTTGTAGAGTGTAGTATAAAGTATCTCAAGGTCTTGTATCTTATATATGCATTATAACACTTGTAAAATAACTTGAGATTAATATACATCATTCTTGAATATCATATCATATCATTCTTGGGTTTTGTCATCTTGTTTACTTGTGTTCTTTGCATCTTTTACTTAAACCCAGTTTCCTATTTAATTTGTTAAGTGTTCTAAAACTCTTCTCATTGTGAGACTAATTGTATTGACCTCCCTTAACCGGTCCTGCACATGATATCACATATACCACAATACATGGATTAATGGATGTAGGTCACCTTTAATGCAGATTCTATAGTGATCTTTAGTATAGTATAAATACCTTAATCCTATATAGTTAATGTTGTTTTCATCCATTTTATTTTATTATAATGAGCTTCTAATTTATACAATTACGCCTATATTAAAGCAGCTTTGAATGAACAGGTTACGTTTATTGTATAAGTTGTTATGCGTGATGGTACAAGTCTTTATCTTCACTATTTTATATGCATCCAGATCTATGTTTGCCTATTTTAGAAAAATAAAAGGTGGATCCTTTGGATGTCTCCAGCGGTGTATGGCCGCCGAAATCCGCCATTGTTACCGACGTTGTCTCTTGATTCATGTGATTACATCGCACTTGATGTAGGTGTCGATGGTATTGAGTGTCGCTTTTTGGGAGAGAAAATGATGGGTGATGATTCAGCCGACTCTGACGGGTGTCACCGTCAAGGCTCTCCGGTCGCCCACTTCAAGTTGATAGAGGCAATGGTGGAGGTGATAAGTATTTCGGTGGTGGTCGCTGATCCTCACGTAGTTAGTTTTCGCAGTTGATCTTTGGCGATTTTACAGTTGACCGACCTTCGGTGCTTTGTTGATGCATGTGTGTGTCTGGGTTCATTCTGCTTTTTTCCATCTATTTTCACTAGTCAACGAAATGCTCCGCCCGTTAACTTGAGTCGTTTGCCATTCTACGACTGTTAGATATGCTACATCTAATCATATTGATGGTGCCATATATTGTTGACTTGGCCTCCTCCTTGGAGTTGAGGTACTGTCGGTCGTCGTATTTTGCCGGCCAGGGATGGCGGACTAGGGCGGTGGTGGTACGACCACCATTTCCTCTTACTGTTGTGCCTCTTTAATGCCTATTTAATCTGAGGGATGTGAACACTGTTACTATTGTTGTTGAGCAGTCGACGATGACGAGGACCATGATGAGGCTTGTTGTTGGTTTCATGTTCACCGCTAATTTCATGGTTGTCGCTGTCTTTGACATGTCGATGATGATGAGATCTACCTCATCTGAGACTTGCTATTTGTTTAATGTGTAGTGCTGCTTTTGTAGTTTTATTTTTGGTACCGGTTGGGTATGTTGTTTTCTTGATTCTAGGATGTCAATGATGATGAGCTATAGCACATTCGAGACAAAACGTTATTACTATAATATTTGCCCCATTTGAAAATGTAAACCCAAACCCAAATCTGTTTGAATCAATTATCATTACTTAGTTATTTAACTTATTTTGATGTTTCAAATACAATAATTATACCACTTATTCTATTCAAATTTTATAATTTATGAAGTGAACTTTTTTTCATAATCTTATAAGGTTTTCATAAAGAATTATGAGACTTAAACCATTTAATTTCAAATAATTCAATTCTAATGTTTTACAAAAATTTATAGAGTTTATTCTTAATTATGAGTTTTAATTATAAAGTTATAATAAGCAATTGTAAAGCTTTTATAAAAGATAAAGGTTTATAAAGACCTTATGAAACAAAATTATTCTGTTAATTAAATTTGGTTTTACAAAATCTAGGGTGAGAAATGTATGTTTTGAAACTTAATTAAAAAATTTTAACATGAAATGTTAACATTACAAAGTACATGGACTAACTTGCAATTATTTTTAAAACACCCCTGTCTTCCCCCGTCGACCCCCCCCCCCCCCCCCCCCCCCCCCCCGCCATCTTTTCCAGCCTTATTTCGGTTACCTTCTGGGAGTCCAAACAGTCTAATCCATCAATTAAAACCCAATCAAACCATCCCAGTACATTCACGTGCATGATTCGAACCCATAACATTCAAAACCGTTATCTCCTGTCCACTCGAAACCAAAATCACATAACAAATTGGACCCGTTACAACTCAAATCTTGATGAAATTAATGATTTATTCAACCTGAAACATGTTCTTAAGCAAATCAAATTCAAACACACACATAATTATAATTGAATCAGGGTAATTATCATCAAAATCAAATTAAAACTTCTTAACTCAACATTAAACTCGATTGACATGAAACAGTTTAATTAAGACTATATAAGAAGGAGTTAATGTTCTAAATGATTCCTTAAATCAATCCTTAACCTCAATTGCCTTTGAAATACTCGCTAACACCATATTCGATTACCACCTTCATTCGTGACGTGAAACTAGTCGAGCCTCACACTCAGTACAACTTCCACAGAAATTGGTTAAGGGATTCGAATCATCATTTTCTAATGAGCTTCTAATTTTTGCAATTACGCTATATTAAAGCAGCTTTGAATGAACAGGTTACTTTTACTTTACAACTTGTTATGCTTGATGGTACAAGTCTTTATCTTCACTAGTTTATCTGCATCCAGATCTGTGTTTACGTATTTTAGAAAAAGAAAAAGGTGGATCCTTTGGATGTTTCCAGCGGTCTATCGCCGCTGAAATCCGCCACTGTTACCGATGTTGTCTCTTGATTCATGTGATAACATGGGACTTGATGTAGGTGTCGATGGTATCGAGTGTCGCTTTTTAGGGGGAGAAAATGATGGGTGACGATTTGGCTGACCCCGATGGGTGTCGTTGTCAAGGCTCTCCGGTCGCCCACTTCAAGTTGATGGAAGCAATGGTGGAGGTGATAAGTATTTCGGTGGTGGTCGCTGCTCCTCCCGTAGTTAGATTTCACGGTTGATCTTTGGTGATTTTACAGTTGATCGATCTTTGGTGCTTTGCTGATGCATGTGTGTGTCTTGGTTCATTCTACTTTTTTCCATCTATTTTCGTTAATCAACACCGTGCTCCGCCTGTTAATTTGGGTCGTTTGCCATTCTATGATGGTTAGATATGCTAGATCTAAATATATTGATGGTGCCACATACTATTGACTTGGCCTCCTCCTTGGAGTTGAGGTAGTGTCGGTCGTCGTCTTTTGCTAGCCAGGGATGGCGGACTAGGCGGTGGTGGTGCGACCACCATTTCCTCTTAATATTGTGCCTCTCCGATGCCCACTTAAATCTGAGGGATGCGAACATTGTTACTATTGTTGTTAAGCAGTCGACGATGACGGGGACCATGTCTGAGGCTTGTTGTTGGTTTCATGTTTACCGCTACCTTCATGGTTGTCGTTGTCTTTGACGTGTCGATGATGATGAGATCTACCTCATCTGAGACTTGCTATAGGTTTAATGTGTATCGCTGCTTTTGTAGTTTTATTTTTGATGTCTGTTGGGTATATTGTTTTCTTGATCCTACGATGTCAATAATGATGAGCTATAGCACATCCGAGACAAAATGTTATTACTATAACATTTGCCCTATTTTGAAAAAGTAAACCCAATCCCAAATCCGTTTGAATCAATTTATGTTACTTAGTTATTTAACTTATTTTGATGTTTCAAATACAATAATTATATCAGTTATTCTATTTAAATTTTATAATTTATGAAGTGAACTTTTTTTTTCATAATCTTATAAGGTTTTCATAAAGAATTATGAGACATAAACCATTTAATTTCAAATAATTCAATTCCAAAGTTTTACAAAAACTTATAGAGTTTATTCGTAATTATGAGTTTTAATTATAAATTTATAATGAACAATTGTAAAGCTTTTATAAAAGATAAAGGTCTATAAAGACTTTATAAAATAAAATTGTTCTATTAATTAAACGTGGTTTTATAAAATCTAGGGTGGGAAGTGTAAGTTTTAAAACCTAAATTAAAAAGTTTTAACATGAAATGTTAACATTACAAAGTACATGGACTAACTTGCAATCATTTTTAAAACACTCCTCCCTTCCTTCGTCATCCCTTCCCCCTCCGGCCATCTTTTCCAACCCTATTCCGGCTACCTCATGCGAGTGCAAAACATTCAAATCCATAATTAAAACCCAATCATACCATCCCAGTACATTCACGTGCATGATTTGAACCCATAACCTGTTTTAATCTGAAATCAAAACCGTTATCCCCTGTCCACTCGAAACCAAAATCAAATAACAAATCAGACCCGTTACAACTCGAATCTTGACCGAATTAATGATTTGTTCCACCTGAAACACGTTCTTAAGCAAATAGAATTCAAACGCACACATAATTACAATTGAATCAGGGTAATCATCATCAAAATCAAATTAAAACTTCTGAATTCAACTTTAAACTCGATTGACATGAAGCGGTTGAATTAAGACAATATAATAAGGGGTTAATGTTCTAATCGATTCCTTAAATCAATCTTTAACCTCAATTGCATTTGAAATACTCTCTAACACCATATTCGATTACCACCTTCATTTCTGACGTGCAACTAGTCGAGCCTCACATTCAGTACAACTTCCATAGAAATTGGTTAAGGGATTCGAATCACCGTCTTCTAAGGAAGCTTTAAACACGTTTAATTGGATTATTGGAATCTTCTTCGGTCGCGACTATCTTCATCTCGTGTTCATCAGTCCGAGCTTTAACCTGGTAATTCCACACATACACACACACACGAATACATCCGGGGAACAAAAGCCCCATGTTTTGTATCGATTAACATTTCGTTTTCGTGATCAATTTGGATCAAATCGAAATTAGGGTTCACATGGATTTGGGGAATTAAGAATTTAATGATTTTAAACTCAAGGAAGCATTAAACCAGATTTAGGGTCTTCGCCCAATGGTAACACACAATGCATATATACGGGCGACCAAGGTTTGGCCCTGGGCACCCGCATATATTTTTAAATCATTATTTTAAATCAAAATTAAATTTATGAAACTAATATCACATTATAATATTAAAATAAAAAATGTTTTGGTAATTAAAATTACTTAAGAAATTATTTTTTAGTTATAAAATTTTCAAAAGTTATAATCTCACTTTTTATTTAATTTTAAGCTTTTAAATGTTATAAAAACATACTTATAAGTTTCATAATTATAAAAATCACTTTAAGTCAAAACTAAATTATTTTAAACCATTTTAAATCAATATTTTATAAATCATTTAAATAATTAATTATCCAATTAATTATTTTGACCAAGTCCTTATTTAATTAATTATTTCTTTTTTTCACATTTACTACCCATCCCTTATTTAATCAATTATTATAGATTAAATATTTAAGTATTATTTAATTATTCAATTTCAATAATGATTTCTTATCGTTTTCAATCTTAATTATTTAATAAATTTAATCCATCTTTATTGAAACATGAAAGGATCTCAGCCTCTAGTTTGATCAATTAGGTTGTATTCGCAGCGGATTTAGCACAAGAATTAAGCAAATTATACTAAGAACACAAGAGATATATCAATGTAACAGTAGGTTATAGAGAAAGAGAGGTATTCTGCAAAAAGGTGTTTTCTATTAGATCACACGCTTCGGCAAAGATTACAATTAGGTCATTTTCCTTCTATAAGAAGAATGATGTCAGCTGATGTCACTTGATAGTGACATCAAACCGTTATTTTAACAAACTACTGAAACTACCTTAACTACTGAAGATGTCAAACAGCTGACATCTCCTTACAAAATGCTAAGTGTTAAACTTATTACAACAGCTGAAAAGAAACCACTGAAAACTACAATGACTGAAGAACATACTCTTCAGTCGTTTTACAAACTACTGAAATAGAAAATACAACTACTGATAAGAAAAAGCTGAAAGGTAACCATCACAACAACTGAAGAATTTTTCTTTAGCTGTTGTGACAAACTCTGAAGCTTCAGCACTTGTCTTCAGACTTTAACTTCAGATGTTTCATCAGCTGATGACTTCAGTAGTTGTCATCAGCTGATGTCTTCAGTCTTTGTCTTCAGTCTTTGTACTTCAGCTGTTGATCTTCATTACTTTGATCTTCAGCTGTTGAGGTCTTCAGACTTTATCAAACAGCTGATGATGCTTTTAGCAGTTGTTGTGATGTCTTGTGGGACTTAGAGGTTTTTCTGATCTGGCTCATTGGTTCTTTTGGTCCAACAAACTCCCCCTGAACCAATGCAGCCAAAACCTCTAAGCTTATTATTGGTCCCACTTATTGTGGCAGAATGATTGGTCTATTTCCTTCTGGATCAGCTCAGAAGTTGACCCATATAAGCACTGGCCTGGGAAGAGGTCTCAAGGAACTGATTGGCATAGTATGGATGGAACTCTGTTTTGGGGAACTGGACACAGAGTTGTTGTCCCATCCATGAGACCTACTTCCCAACTATGAGCCTGTAGGTTTCTCTGTTGTAGGCTTCTAAAAACATTACTTGTGCCGCCATGGTAAGATCCTCTGCCTCACCCTCAAATAATCCTTCAAGCCCATAGAGCTCTGAGATGAATTTGGCCTGTTTACCATTTTTGAGCTCCATAGTTGTTATAGCCCTATAGGCGAACTCATCAGGGTGATTACCCTCTAAGAACAACTGGAGCTCATTTTTCCTAAGACTCTCAAACCTCTTGTAGACTAACCCCTTTTTAGCCACCCTATTCTCCAACATCTTTTGTGGTGGTAGGTTAGCCTGATAGGTCTTCTTGAAATCTTCAATGATCTCCCAGGGTGATACTACAATGGCCAAAGAGATCACTTCATCTATAATCTTTTTTACTTGGCCACTGTATCTCAGTGGAATGTCTTTCTTAATAATCCTGTGTGACACCCTGGGATCAGGCCAAATACTCACTTTGTCCTTTTGATATTGATATGTATGCCTTAAAGTGAATAATCTCAGAACTTGTTTCCTTATATTAGTGATTGATGAGGAAGCAGCATAAGCTTTATCTACTCTTTTCAACAGCTCATCATCATGTAGCTTATGCTGCTGTTCTTCTTCAGTTTTAACCTTCACAGCTTCTATCTGTGAGGCAGGAGTGATGGGTAAAGGTTTGGCTTTAGGCAAAGATAGAACTGCAGAGAGAGGCAGCCTATCTTCTTCCTCATCATCCTCTTCTTCTTCTTCTTCTAGCTTCAGCACCCTTCTCTTCCTCTTCAAGGGTGCATCATCGGCTATGGGTTTTGATGGTGAAGGGGTTGGTTTTATGGGTGGAGGTTTGGTTTTTGGTATGGGAAATTGGGCAGGCTGAGCTAGCAATTTAGATGTGAGAGAGGATTTGGTTTGTTTGGTTAACTCAGTCTTGTTCCCAGCACTGGCTTCACTAAGGGCTTCTATAATCAGTCCTTTAGTGAATACCTCAGACGAACAGATCTTGGTTGCTATTGCCAAGATGCTGTCCCTGGACCATGATCTGATCTCCAGGACTGATCTCCCTAGATACTTCGAAATGAATCTTGTCATAGCCTCAAGTCTCTCTTTTTCCTCTTGGCTATAACAAGACCATCGGTATTCTATCTCTTTCACCTCCAACTTCCTTATCTCTTGATCTAGCTTAGCAGTGTCACTATCAAAGCCTTGCCTGAACAGCTGATCAATGATGTTATCCATTGACCTGCTATGTTCAGCATCAGCCTCCTTGACAAGGACAGCTAGATCTTTCTCCTTCTCTCCCTTCTTCTTCTCCTTCTCTCCCTTCTTCTTCTTGTATGTGACATGAAAGTCTTTTTGACTTTCAGTCACTTTTTCCAATTCAGCACTCTCCTTCTCCTTCTCCCTCTCAGTCTCCACCACCAACTCCCTCTCATATACTACCTCATCCTCAACTTCTTTCTCTTTCACTTCCTCCTCCACTCTCTTTCTCTTAGCTTTCACTGAAGTCTCCCCCTTTTTGGTTGCATTGGTTGCAAGGGGTTGACTGTCAGAAAGCTTCTTCATCACAACAGCTTCCACCAAAGGCTGTATAGTAGAGGGAAGCCTCTCCTCAAGGGTTTTGATCACAATATCTGTGATAATGGGTGTGATGAGAGGCAAGGAATTTTGAAAGATAGCAGCTAATTGCTCAGGGGGGTTCTGTCCCTGAGAACTAGTGCCAGAAGCAAGGGTGGGTGGCTGAGTTTGTGGGAGTGGCTGAGTGTTTGTGAGACCTTCAGGTGAAGGTGCCATCTATTGGTTTATGGTGGCAGATGGACTTTGGTCTTGAGTCATTTTGGCGAGTAGCTCTTTGAGTCTACTCACCTCATCCTCAAGAATAGTGTTTTGAGCTACTACATCATAGAAAAAGCTCAGGTCATCATCAGTTGTAACTGAATCACCTGACATCCTGATTGAATCAGGATGTACATGTGCTGAGTGTGGCTCAGTGATCACATGTGCCCCTTGTTCTTGGTACTGGGGACTTCCTGCCTCCAGATTGGATCCATCATCGGCAGTTGCCTCTGGTGAGGACTTAGAGATGGTACCAACTTCTTCCTGTTCATGTGCTGATACAGGGGAAGTGGCAGCCTCACCAGATTGTCCTATCTCCTTTGGCACACTTGGATGAGACATTTGATTCCCTGTGTTATGGGCTCCTATTAACACTTGTATCCACCCTCTCTGTGGTTGGAGTTTTCCCAGTTGTGATTGGTTCCTGAAGAGAGGGTGGAGTGTTAAGATGAGTCAACACTTCTGTAATTATGAATGTAGGGCTTTGAGGGGCGGTTGCAGTGGGAGATGGGGTAGAAGCAGTATGCACATGGGGAGATGTATGCTTTTCAATAGCAACCTTCTCAAGTGAGAAAGGTTCCAGATGTGTGGCGGCCCCGGAAATGGTTGCATCAGGCTCCTGTAGAGAGGATGTCTGTGCGGTTATGGTTGGTGCAGTCGTGGTAATTGCTGGGAGAATCGTGCCAGCAATTACTTCCTACCATTGTTGTGTAGGGGCATCCTCGGGGGACTCATCTCTCTAAGTAGCCTTTTTGGGTTTCTTTTGTTTGGGTTTGGTGGGGACTTTGGATTTTGAGGTGGAGGCTGTGGGTTCCAGCTGCGTGGGTTTTCGCAACTTGGCAGCCTTTTTCAACGTCTGGTCAGTGTTGTGCCTGGAGTTTACCTCAGGCAATACAACCATGGCAGGGACTCCAAGGACAACAAGTCCCTCAGCATGTAGCTGGTTCTCTATTATGGCCATTATGAACCGTGGATATAGTATCCAACGGTTAGCAAAAGGTTTTGTGGCCATATCTTTAAGTTTCAAAAATATTATTTCAGAAAAATTTAAGTTTTGTTTCTTAAGGATAGAGAATAATACCTGCTGCCACCTTGATGACATTTGGTCCCATGAGGAGGTCTTTGGGGCTAAGCAAACATTCACCATGTGGAATATAAGGCGTTCGGCATCATTGAAATGTTTCTTGAGCAGGGTAGAGGCATGAAGGTCACCCTGATAGTCATGGTGTGCAAATGAAAGATTAGTGGTGCCTTTTGGATATTCGATTAGGAAGGTGGCATCGTCCAGTTTTAGGGTTTGGCGGATGATTGCCGGATTGATAACCACCTTCTGGTTGTTGACGAATGACTGGAGAGAGACCTCGGCGTCGTTCTCTCCAGTAACGGTGACGTTCTTCCTGAACTGTGTAAGGGAATTGGCATATATTGTGGGATTGAGGAGGAAGGTCGTTTGGTAAGGAGAATCGACCATGAGATCTATGGCGTTATGAAACTTGGTCCAAAATGGGGATTTGGAAAGGTAGGCGACACAGTTGTGTCTTGGCTTGAGCTGCATGGTCACCATTAATGGTATGAGAGAGGTTTCAGAGTTTTTGAAATATTAGGTTATGAGAGAATGAAAAACTCTGAAGGTAGGGTTGGGTATTTATAGGGTACGGATTGAAACAGCTGAAAGAAAACGACTGAAGGTTTTGGTGTTAGGCATCAGTTGTTGAAACGACTGATGACATGGTTTTAACCTTCAGAGGTTATGAACATCTGAGGACTTGGTGTTAGTCATCAGTAGTTGAAACTACTGAGACCGTGGTTTTGTCCTTCAGATGTTGCAAACGACTGAAGACTTGTTGTTAGTCATCAGTAGTTATAAACTACTGAAGACATGTTTTCATCTTCAGACGTTGTAAACAACTAAAGACTTGGTATTAGTCATCAGTAGTTGTAAACTACTGACATCAGTAGTTGTAAACTACTAAAGACATGGTTTTGGCTTTAGTTGTTGTAAACAACTGAGGACTTGGTGTTAGTCATCAGTAGTTGGAAAACTACTGAAGACACGGTTTTATCCTTCAGTTGTTTGGTATGAAACAACAGAAGAAATCAGCTGAAGAGTAAAATTACTCATCAGCTGTTGTCGTCAATTCAGTTGTTTCATGCTGACCTCAACATTTACCCATCAGCTCTTTGGCTAACTTTCAGATGTGTCATTGGCCTTCAGCTCTTGTGAATATTTATTCCTCAGCTCTTGTGAACAAATGTTCATAAGATGATGTAATAAATTATTCTTCAGAGCTTGTGAACAAATTTTGTCTTCAGTACTTATGTGTAAGATTACACATCAGTACTTGTGAACAAAATTTGTTCTTCAGTACTTATTTGTTTGAAAACTATACATCAGTAGTTGTAACTACATCAGTTGTTTTCAACAAATAATGTACTTCAGTACTTTAGAGCATTTTAGTCTTTAGTAGTTATGAAAAATGCTGAAGACTAAATTACTCATCAGTACTTATTTTTTACTTTTGCATACTAATGCTCATCAGTACTTGTGAGCTGAGAGCATCAGTATTAGTCAAATTATTCTAGCTACAGCATACCAAGCCTTAGTACCAGATATTGAAATGTGGCACTATCTAAAGGCTTAGTAAATATGTCTAGAAGCTCATCAGCACTAGGCACAAACTTTGGATCAATCAGACCTTTTTCATAGCAATCCCTAATAAAATGATGTCTGATCTCAATATGTTTGGTCCTAGAGTGCTGGACTGGATTTTTAACAATACAAAGAGATGAAGCACTATCCATTAATAATGGAGTCTTAGTCTCTGTAATGCCATAATCCAAGAGTTGATTCTGAAGCCAGAGTACCTGGGATGTACAACTTGTAGCAACAATATACTCAGCTTCAGCAGTGGATGTAGCAATTGATGTTTGTTTCTTACTCTACCAAAAAACTAAACATTGCCTAGGAATTGGCAACCACCAGAAGTGGATTTTCTGGTGACTTTGCATCCTGCATAGTCACTATCAGAGAAAGCAACTAATTTGCAAGAATGCCTAGTAGAATACCAAAGACCTAGAGATTGGGTACCTTGCAAATATCTAAAGATCCTTTTGACTGCAATCAAATTGGATTCTTTAGGTGCAGCCTGAAATCTAGCACAGGCACATGTTGCAAACATAATGTCTGGTCTAGAAGCTGTAAGGTACATCAAGGACCCAATCATACATCTGTAAAGGGTTTCATCAACCGCTTTACCTTTCTGATCAACATCCAGTTGTGTGGTGCTGCTCATGGGAGTAGAACAGGGCTTACAGTTTTATAAATCAAACTTATTTAACAACTCTTTTGTATATTTGGACTGATGAATGAAGATTCCATCAGCCCTTTGTTTGATTTGCAACCCTAGAAAGAACTGTAATTCTCCCATAGCACACATTTCAAACTTTTGCTTCATTAGCTTAGTGAATTCATCACACAACTGTGGATCAGAGGATGCAAAAATTATATCATCGACATAAATTTGAACAAGTAGCTTATGCTGTCCCACATTCTTAATGAATAAAGTTTTATCAATGGAGCCTCTAGTGAAATTATTCTGTAGAAGAAAATTAGATAATGTTTCATATCAGGCTCTAGGAGCTTGTTTCAACCCATAAAGAGCCTTATCCAGCTTATACACCCAATCAGGATGTTTATTATCCTCAAAGCCTGGTGGTTGACACATATAAACTTCTTCTTTTATTTTACCATTTAAAAATGCACTTTTGACATCCATTTGAAAAACTTTAAGATTAAGAAAAGCAGCATAAGCTAAAAACAATCGAATTGCCTCCAGTCTGGCTACAGGGGCAAAGGTTTCATCATAATCAATATCTTCTTCTTGTGCAAACCCCTGTACAACCAACCTGGCCTTGTTCTTAACAATTTGGCCTTTTTCATCTGTTTTATTCCTAAACACCCATTTAGTGCCTATTGCACACTTACATTGGGGTAAAGGAACAAGCTCCCATACTTGCTGCTTTTTGAACTAAAGAAGCTCAAGCTGCATTGCTTCAACCCATCCATTGTCTCTTAGTGCAACATGATAATTCTTTTGCTCTTGCTGACTGATGAAGAGAGCATAGAAGCAGAAATTGGACAATTGACTCCTGGTTGAAACTCCAGCATTGATATCACCAATGATTTGAGACATTGGGTGATTCTTCAGCTCTTGATAGACAATAAGATCAGTGCAAGTGTTTGTAGGACCTTCAGCAACAACAGATGGTGATGTAGATTCTTGAAACCAAGTAGGAGATGGTAACTCAAATGAAGTAGAGGATTCAAAATCTCATCAGCATTTATTGTGGATGGAGCTGCTGAAGCTATAGGAGCATCAGGTTTAGTTGACTCAGGCAGGTGGTCACTAAACCTGAAAAGGTGAGTACTGGCTACATCATCATCAGTACCACCAGGTGGAGAACTGTTGACAGGAACAACAGCTGGAGGTTGATAAGGAACATATTGTAGTATGTCCAGATCAAATAACTCCATAGGGTTTTGTGGAATCTTGTCCTTTGGAGATTCATTAAACTTCACATGCAAAGTCTCTTCAACCATCTTTATTCTGCAGTTGAAAACTCTGTATGCCTTGCAAGTTGATGAATAACCAACAAAATACCCTGCATCCACCTTTGATTCAAACTTCTGGAGTGGATTGCTTGTGTTGAGAATGTAACAAGGACACCTAAAGGCTCTAAAAAAGGAAATCAAATGGGCCAAATGATGAAGTACTTCATAAGGAATCTTCATCAACCTCTGATTCACTAATACTCTATTCTGCACATAACAAGCTGTGTTGACAGCTTCAGCCCAAAAGGTCAGTGGCAATCCTGAGTCAGCCAGCATTGACCTTGCAGCTTCAATGAGGGTCCTGTTCTTTCTCTCTACCACTCCATTTTGTTCAGGAGTTCTTGGAATATTGAACTGCCTTTTGATTCCCTTTGACAGATAGAAGTCATCAAGTGTGTGATTTCTAAACTCTGTGCCATTGTCACTCCTCACACACTTGACTGGAAGGGAATACTGCTTCTCCACATATAACACAAAGTTCATTATAGCTTTTGCAGCTTCATCTTTGGAGTGCAAGAAGAAAGTACATACAAATCTGGAGTAATCATCCACAATTACCAGACATTATTTCTTCTTTGCCATGCTCATCACTCTGACAGGACCAAAAAGATCCATATGCAGTAATTGCAAGCAGGCAGTGGACTTTGGCTCTTCTATTGGAGGGAATGAGACTTTGTATTATTTCCCCTTTAAACAAGCAGTGCAGTTGTCTTCACATTTGAACTCTTTCATAGGCAACCCTCGTACTAAACCATGGTGTATCAGCTGATTCATGTTTTTGAGATTCACATGACCCAGCCTTCTATGCCATAGAGTAGATTCTTGAGGAGAAGCCTTGGAGAATAGGCAAGGATGGCCTTTTAGATCTATTTTCTTGAAAAGATCTAAGGCATATACTCTTCCTATCCTGTTGGCCTTCAGGAGAGTATGATCATCCAACACCTTGTCAATCAATCTCAGAACTTTGGATGACAGAATCCTATAGTTCTGACTGGTGAAAATAGCAACATCGCCTTTATCACACATTTGTCTGACACTCAAGAGGTTGTACTTGAGATTCTCCACATGGTTAACATCATCAAACCTTATTTCCCCAGTGGAAACAAAGCCTTTGCCTATGATGTAACCCTTAGCATCATTGCCAAAAGAGACAGACCCCTTCTTTCCTTGAGAGTAGTCATTAAGAAGAGAGCTGCTCCCTGTTATATGCATGGATCCTCCACTGTCTACATACCAGATGCTTCTTTGGCATGCTGAAGAACCCTTCAATCATCACAACAAATTAGTTAGGTTTTGAGACCCAAACCTTTTTTGTTTTGGGTCTGTTCTCATCAACAGATGTGACAATAACTGGTTTGTTATGTGTGACAGCCTGAGGTGAAGGACATAGTGTAGAAGAGGAATCCTTTGGCTTGGATTTCCTTTTCTGTGGTTTCAGCACAGGAGCATCTAATTGGTTGACTCTTCCCATTAGATGTTGAACCATCATAACAAGCTACGTCTAATTTTGTGATAAAGCCTTTAGCTCATCAGACACATTAGTGCTTGCTTGTGATGGATTCCTGTATTGCGCCATCTTCTTTTGAGCAACCTCAGCTGTTGCCTGATTAACCCCATCCTTCTTTTTGGATTTCTTCTTGGACTTAGGGGTTTCAGGTTTTGATGTTGCTGGTACAAACTTGGTCTCAAACTCAGTTTTCATTACATTCATTTTCTCTTTAATTTTCTTCTTTTGTTTGAGTTTGGAGCCCTTTTTGTACCAGCAATCATCAGTAAGATGATTGAACAAGCCACATATTTCACATGGCTTCTTCTTCATCTTTAGTTGATCATCTACTGAAAAAGATGAAACTACTGAAGACTTGTTCTTCAGCAATTTGCTATCAGTACTTGCAGTTTTCTTCCTTGCAGTACTTGCTTTCCTGATATCTTCTTCAGTAGTTTTCAACCCTTTCTACTTGCAGTTTTCTTGCCTTCAGTACTTGCAGTAGTTTGGGTTTGACTTCAGGTGTTATCACTTGCTCTCCAGTACTTTCAGTACTTTTAGAGACAACACCTGAGTTGATCAACTTTTTGATCATGTGACAGTCAGCATTTGAACCATCACCTGTTGTAGCATCAGCTGATTGGTTTTGTGAGGAATTAATGCTGACTTCAACCTCTGATGGTGCTATATCAGATAGTAGGTCACATGATGAGAAGGATTGATTATTGCTTTCTCCTTCAGATTCTACTTCTGCTCTGGAAGTAAAATCTATTAGAGGAGCAGTGTGATTATAACCAATGCCAAACTTCACATTGGAAGCTGATTACTTACTCAGAAGCATTTCAAAACCCTTGCAGGATTGCACCCAGCGATCACACTCTACCTGCGTAGTTGCAAGTGTTTCCTTGAGGTCTCTATGCTTCTCTAGAAGTACCTCTTCCCTAGCCTTATCATCTTTGATTTGGCATTTAAGTTTATAAATCGCATCATTTTTATCATTAAGCATAGACTCAAGTTCAGCTTTTCTTTTGGAAAGGGTTGCTCTAGCTCAAGATTTTTATTAATTAAAGCTACATTTGCTTCTCTAATAGATGCAAATGCAGCTATGCAAGATTCAGAACATAGCTTGGCTTTGGCCTCAGAAGATACCTGTGATGAAGCATTGGAGGATGACCCATCAGCAGACTCCAGGGCCATGAGAGCAAGGTTCCCAAAAGGATTGTCACCACCATGTTGACGAGCACCAGGAAACAGTTATTCATGACCAGACATATCATCTGGTAAACTGCTCCAGTCAGCAACTCCTGGGGTGAAAAAGCTGTGTTATTGAGGTTGAGATTGTTGATGAGATTGGGATGGTTGAGGCATAGGTAGAGCATGTGGTTGTTGAGCAATAGGTGCTTGAACTTGACTGGTCTGTGGCATGTAGAAGCAGGGGTAAGGATATGGCAAAGGACTTTGAGAAACAAAGTATGCAGGTGATGACTGAGCTTGTGATGGATGACCAGAACTGGTGGAATGTTGCCCTTTATGCTGTGAGCTATTGCTTGGAAAAGTCACAAAGGGTGCAGAGGAGTTAGATCCAGATGATCTACACTCTCTAGCAAAGTGTCCAAGCCTATGGCACTTGTGACACCTCAACTTGCTCTTGTCAAAACCAACTTTGGTTTTGCTAGAGAGACCAGGAAATTTCCTGCCAGTTCTCTTGTAGAAATTTTGAGATTTGATATTTATCATTGCCATTTGACTCAAAATATCCATATCTTCCAGATCATCATCTGGAATGCCCTTCAAGTCCTCCATCAGAAAGCACAGGTTATCACTGCTACCTCCTGAACTACCATCAACACCAATAAAAGCATGTTCAGAATTGGTAGAGAAATCAATATGCTCATCATAGGCACTCTCTGATGCAGCATATTCTGACTCTTGACCTATCAGTGTAGCATTGCATGATACAAAGTCATCAGTGAGCTTGCCAGAGATGGACAACTTCCTTTTCTGCTCTATCTCTCTCTCTCAAATGTAACCAGTTTCCTATGAAGTTGGGTGAGAGATAGAGTATCCAGATTTGCACTGGAGCGTAGGACAATGGTATAAGTGTCCCATCTCTCAGGCAGGGATCTGAGGAAACGGTTGTTCATCTGACTATTGGAATACTCTTGTTTAACCATTTTCAGCTCAGAAATAAGACAAGAGAATCGCACAAACTGTTGAGTCAGTGCCTCACCCTTCCTATGAGAGAATGTCTCATATTGTTGGGCGAGGATTTCCCTAGTATTTGCTAAGACCTCATTGTTTCCTCCAAATTGTTCCTTCAGAGCAACCCAGAGATCATGAGCAGTTTCATGGTGCATCAGCCATGAATAGATTTCATTAGGCAGTGCCATGGCCAGAATTCCATGGGCTTTAGCATCAATCTCGAACAGCTTAAGATCTTCATCCGAATATTGATCAGGTTTCTTGGGAACCCTCTCATTTGATTCAGGAAAGCTCACCATAGGCTTGTATGGTCCATGTACCACTGACTTCCAACAACCAGCACTGTTGATAGACAAGTGATGGAGCATACGACGTTGCCATATTGTGAGGCTTTGTTGGTGTCGCCATCTTAGACTTCAAGCAAATTCAAGGTAAACAAAACATATCTAGCTCAAAACCACGAGAACCTCAAGTTTAATGGCCAGAAGCAACAGAAACTCAATCTCTATAACCGATTCTTGCAAATTTGCTAATTCGATCAAACGTAGATAGCAAAAGAGCAGTTTCAATGATCAATTGTTAAATCGATCAATGATTAACCAGCTCTGATACCATTTGGAAGGATCTCAGCCTCTAGTTTGATCAATTAAGTTGTATTCGCAGTGGATTTGGCACAAGAATTAAGCAAATTATACTAAGAACACAAGAGATATATCAATGTAACAGTAGGATATAGATAAAGAGAGGAACACTGCAAAAAGGTGTTTTCTATTAGATCACACGCTTCGGCAAAGATTACAATTAGGTCATCTTCCTTTTATAGGAAGAATGACGTCACCTGATGTCACTTGATAGTGACATCAAACCGTTATTTTAACAAACTACTACACTACCTTAACTACTGAAGATGTCAAACAGCTGACAGCTCCTTATAAAATGCTAAGTGTTAAACTTATTACAACAGCTGAAAGAAACTACTGAAAACTACAATGACTGAAGAACATACTCTTCAGTTGTTTTACAAACTACTGAAATAGAAAATACAACTACTGATAAGAAAAAGCTGAAAGGTAAACCATCACAACAACTGAAAAGAAACTATTGAAAACTACAACGACTGAAGAACATACTCTTCAATCGTTTTACAAACTACTGAAATAGAAAATACAACTACTGATAAGAAAAGCTGAAAGGTAAACCATCACAACAACTGAAGAATACTTCTTCAGCTGTTGTGACAAACTCTGAAGCTTCAGCACTTGTCTTTAGACTTTAACTTCAGATGTTTCATCAGCTGATGATTCAGTAGTTGTCATCAGCTGATGTCTTCAGTCTTTGTCTTCAGTCTTTGTACTTCAGCTGTTGATCTTCAGTGCTTTGATCTTTAGCTGATAGTCTTTAGTACTTGAGTCTTCAGCACTTGAGTCTTCAGTACTTGAGTCTTCAGTACTTGAGTCTTCAGTACTTGAGTCTTCAATACTTGAGTCTTCAGCTGATGTTCTTCAGTACTTTGATCTTCAGCTGTTGAGGTCTTCAAACTTTGTCAAATAGCGGATGATGCTTTCAGCAGTTGTTGTGATGTCTTGTGCGACTTAGAGGTTTTTCTGATCTGGCTCATTGGTTCTTTGGTCCAACAAAACAACATATAATTGGTTACATTATTTTATTTAACCTAATTATTAAGACCTCAAATTTCAATTGAAACCTTAATTCATCCTTAAATCACTATTATTCTAACAAAAAGACACTAAACCTTAGGTTGAACCGTGAGAAACTTTTGATGTCAAGTCTAGCATTCTATCATATTATTCAAACCATATTATATTACCAGATGAGTATTTATTGCCTTTTTTATGTGTTTAATATTTTAAGGAAATCATATGATTCAATAGTCAATCATTAATATTCATTGTTATTCTATTTCATTCTAAATTCAATTTAATACATGATATGTTAATACTTACAATTATGTGTTCATAGTTAAATAAACTTGATGATGACTATCAAGGGCATGTAAGTACGGAATACTAATTGATAATGTGTGAAACCACATCAAATAGTGCGTTATCCTATTTGATTGGCGATCCAATCAGTGAGAATGCAATCCCGATCAATCTAACGATTAAAGAAATGTTAAGAATGAGTAGATGAAGATCAGATGCAAACTATGAACTTGGAATAGGGTTTCTGAAAGCTCTGGACGGCTAGGTTATGAGTATGTGTCAAAAGTCTCATTTTTCCACGAATTAAGTGGTATTTATAGATTTGGAGTTTTCATTCGTGCGACTGAACCATGCGATTGAGTCATACGCACGACTGAAAGTTCAGTCGTGCGACTGAGTCAATCTTATGTTTCAATCGTATGACTGATCCAGTCTCCTGGTTCAGTCTTGCGACTGGTCCATTAGCATGAAGTATTCTTGCGTATGGTCCATTAGCATGGTCCATTCGCACGAAGACTTCATACGATTAACTTTGAATAGTTTCTCAATCATTATTGACTAAGAACTCTGTAAAATAACCTCACACCTATATAGTTAGTCCAATAGACTTTATTACACAATAAACAATGAAACATGAAACATTATAAGCATCAATTACATATTGTATTTCATTCAACTCATTCATTACATATATGTAAGACATGACAGACATTTACATTAAGCTCCTAAACTAGGTACATATGTATCAACAAACTCCCCCTTGGACCTAGTTTACATTAACAACTGCCATTCTTCATAGCTCCTCAAACCTCTTGTACTTCTCTTCTCTAGTAACTCCTGCATGTATTTCAAATGTAAAACAGAGTCGTATAACGTTCTGGAACTGGAGGGCTTGTACAATATCTTGCGCATCATAGAATAGTGGCCACTTGCATAGAGTGTAAACATCTTCAGCAGACAAGTTTGTTAGCCACATAGGGTCGAATACCCGGATAGTTTCCATTTTTCCTGTTTGATTTAGAACTATGACCGCTTCACCTGTTCTCCAATCATAATACCACCATTCGAAGTGTGGAGTGAAGTCCTGTGGCATTTACCCTAAGGAAATCTTGGACGTTGTACGCGGAGGACTCCACTTCAGCACCACTTTAGGCTTTACAGAAATGTGATTTACTTCAGACCTACAAATATACCTCGTCGGTTATTGAGGTCTGAAGTTTACCCACCTAGTGTGGTATTCTTTCCTTAATGCCGCCTCAAACCAACCTGACATCTTTCTAGGATCAGCATATAACAGATTTAGGCGTGCCAGCTGGTTGAGCTCAAACCAAGGAGAGTCTTCAGATCATGTGGATATCTGAAGTACTCTATTCCCTTCTCCCTCTTAACTGCATAGACGTTAAGATCCTGAAAATATGCCCACGCAATAATCTTGCCAAACACATTTAGATGCTTCTTGACCTTGTAGAGCTTGGTGTAGGCATTTTGCTTTTGAGCTGTGTGTTGTACTTGTATCTCAGCAAAACAAGCTGCCCATTTAGCCTTCTTTAAATCAACTTCAGCATCCGAGGCTTGGGCTTGGCTTTCATTCTTCTCTGTTTCCTTTTCCATCTCAAGCAGTTTTTCAAATGTAGCACTATCGAAGGTTTCACCTAAATTGGGGATAGCATGTCCTTCCGGATCAGTGTACTGAGGATAGTGATCAGCAGTGACATCCTCTATCTCGATTTCATCAACATCATGAAGCTCATCGTCACTTGCCACATCAACTGTAGGAGCATCTTTGACCAACTCGTCTGGATTCAGGCTGAAGATCTCAGCCAACTGCTCATCCAATAGGTCATGGATTATCTCTCCTTCCTCTGGCATGTAGCCAACAGACCGTCTTACTATCCCTTTCAAGTCAAGAATCATTGTTAATTGAGTCTCAACCTGCTGAAGGGGTTGGATATCAAACTCATCGGTCTGTTGCTTTTCATCTATTTGATTAAACATTTCAAACCAACACAAGCACATCAGTAATCAAAACATTTATATTAATAAACATTGATAAACATTAATTACATAAGTGTAATACATATTTCAAAGTACAAGATATAATCAAAATTAAAACATCTAAGCATTACTCTTGTCTTGATCACTTTGTTCTTCAGATTGAGGGTAGAGGTGGACGGTCCTGATTCTTGACGTCTTTTGAACCTTCGCTCCTAAGCCGATGGATCTGAGGCTGATGCAGATGCATCACCTTTGGGCTCATCCTCGTCTCCCCCTTCCCTATCTTTGCCACTTCCTTCCCCTTCAACCTCATCATCATCATCTGACTCATCATCATCATCATTATCATCACCATCACCTTTGATCATTAGAGATTCGCCATGGGATCCTTTCAGCCTAAGCATGATCTTCTTGTTCTTTGCCTCCAAATCCTCAATCCTCTTAACCGAATGAGCATTCTGCTCCCGAAGCTGTGTAATCTGCTCAGCCTGAGCCGCATTGAGCTCCATAAGCTGGTTGAAGTGTGCAGCTCTATGCTCATCGGTGGCTAGCAGCTTTAGCACCATCCGGTTGACGTTGGCTAGCTGTTCCTCTACCCTGATAAAGGGTAGAGTGGATCCATGGCTTAGTGGCACTTGAGCAGATGTCCCGGCCCGTTGGGGGGTGGTAGTGGTGTGGATATGGTGAATATGGGGGTGGAATAGGAGTGGATGGTGAAGGAGTGGCTATAGTAGTGGTGGTAGGAGGTGTGGTCATGGCGGTGGCTGTGGTTGTGGTGGGATGGATGAGATGGGTGGAGGGATGGTAGCTACAGTGGTGGTAGGTGTAGTGGTGGTGGTTGGTGTAGTGGGTGTAGTAGATGGGGTGGCTGAGGTGTATGGAGATGTCATTAGCATTATGCGTCGTCTCTTGACCGTCCTACCATGTAGCTGAGCCATCCTCTTAAGCCGATAGCCCCTTGAGCTCTGTTCTTCCCCTTGGCTTGGCTGAGGAGGAGAGTATGTAGGATCAGCAGTGTCTGTCATCTCTCCCTCAGCCTGGCATCCTCCAACCGCCTCCATGCCCCTCGCTGTAGCCACTACACGACTACCCACATTCCATGTGAGTGGCTCCTCATCCTACTCTTCATCTCCCTCATCATGAAGAAAGTCCTGATGGATGGGCGCCTGCTCCAATCCACCGGGAGCTGATGAACTGACATGTGGGGGTGGTGGAGACATAGTATCTGTCTCAGTGGCCCTTGGTGCACTCGGGCCTGTATCTCCACCATCCTGATGATCGTCGTCGTTGTCATCGTCCTCGTCATCAATTGGAGCCAGTATCATCTCAACATCTGAATCACTATCATCGTGACACCACTTTATCCTAGCTGGTGCCACGTAATCCTCACGGGCCTGATGCCCAAACAGTCTCCTGATCGGGGGTTTCACTTGCCTCCCCCAGTACACTCTCATCCTGCCCAAGGTGGTATCATCCATCACGTCAAGCACCACAGCATCGTCATTCTCCTTCGGCAGGGAAGGAAGCTTCTGATCTATGATCATCTGTAGAAATCTTGGGTACATGCAGAACCCTTCCTTCCCCTTGGCCTCTATATTCTCAACCATGTACGAGAAGATCATCTGGAGAAACTGAACGGGTGGTTCAGCACCAGAGCCACATAGGCTTTCTGGATTTGATCTAAGAGCTCGTCAAATCCCCCTTTCCTCAAAGCAATGCACTTCAGAATCATGTGTGCTAAGTACTTGAACTGGGGACACAAATTGCTTTTGTTGAGCACACCTACGTTGATGTCCCCAGAGTACTTCATCCGTAGAAAGCACCCCCTAACCGTCAGAGGGTGAAGCTTGGTTGGGTGATCTTCATCATCACCCAACTCCAGGACTTGCCTGAGATTAGCTGCAGTAATGTTGATCTCCTGTCTGAAGATTGAACTCCGTATACAATATGGCTCAGTGGACCTATCAACGGTGGCCCCTTCCCAGAAGGTCTGCTGGAGTGATCTGTATGGAGTACACTATGTAGATATAGCCCTAAAGATCCTAGAACATCGAAGAAAAGCTATAATCCCTGTAAACTCGGAAGCATTCCGAGATGTGGGGTCCAGATGAGCACATATGTTGTACTTAGTACTCATCGTCCAACGATTCCCCATATTTCTGCAATACTAGGGGCAAACAAGTTAGTTTCGTTCATAATTGATAAACATTTTGACTTAGAACAGATTTTGACCAATATGGTTCAATCGTGCGATTAAACAATACGACTGGATTCAGTCGTACGATTGAGCATGTGATTGTATTCAGTCGTATGCAAGTCCATGCGGTTGAGTCAGTCGTGCGACTGAATCACCGATTGGTTCAATCGCGCGATTGAAGCATGCGACTGGCTCAATCGTACGATTGGAGTGTAGGATTCTATGTGCCCAAGACACTTAGAATATTGATGTGGTTAGTACGTTATGATCTAAGTCGGGTTATACCCAATAACAAGCTTAGCAAACACCAATTAATATTTAATTGATGATATGATCATGCAATTAAATATTTACACCAATTTAGAAAATGGGTTTTCTAAATAAGTTGCATATGAGATGGAACAATTTATTAGGATATTTTGTTCAATAATATTATTTGAAGTGTTATTTAAATTAGTTGTATAACACCAAATAATAATGAGAGTATACTACTTATACAATTAATTGGTTAATTGTATAAACTAGTTACAAGACTAGACAATATATAAGTGTGTGTTAATATTTGTTTTTGTAAGAAAAACATCTATTTTTCTAAATTGTGGCCTTCCACCACAACACACACACATGCATGTGTAAGAATGTGTTTATTTAAAAGAAATTCTCTTCCTTTTTTGGCAAAAACCGTCCCATGTGGAGGACACACACATGCACTTGTCATGTGTTTCCACTAACTCAAAGATTCTCTTGGTAAACACCATCACATGCTATCTTGTCTAGACTCCACTCTCTTGTGAACTACAAAAGAAAACACTAGTCCACTATCTCACATGCACTCTCCATCATTCAATGTATGAAAGAAACACAAAAGGAATTCAGCTCTCATCTCTCCCTCTCTTGTTACGGAACAAGGCAGTAGCCTTGGGGCTTTTGGAGAACAAAAGAGTCTCTCATCTCTCCCTCTCTTGTTACGGAAATGGACAACAGCATTAGAGGGTTGCAAGGAGCAATTTTGTGTTATCTTGGTGATAATCTCATTCATACATGCAACTAACAAGAAATAAACTCAGCTCTCTCTCTCTCTATCCCTACGGTTTTAAGAAGCTGAAAAGAGGGTTTTCAGCAAGTTTCAATCTGAGTTTTGAGTTGTTCTTGGTGTAGAATCTTCCTAACAAGAAGGTGTTTGCAATGAGGCTTGGGGTATACAAGCTTGAGGACTTCTACTCTTGAAGTCTTGGCCATTTTCAGCATCATACAACATCATTTCATTAGAGTTTTTGCTGCTGTAAAAGGTAGTAATCACAGCTCTATGTAGCTGTGATTTTATGTGCATTTACATATGTTCATAGCTTGTTTATTCACATAAATGATCCTTTGTTCTTTGGGTTTGTTTTATACATTAATATGGTCATCTAATGAACATATTTTTCAGCTTATAAAAAGGTTTATAATGCTATACTTCCGCTGCGTTTCAGAAAGTTTAAATGGTTAAACTATGATTTTATGTTCTAACAAACCCAACAATGGCATCAAGAGCCGGCTATGTGGATAGCTTGCTTGTTCTTGTCCTTTAAAAATTAGTTTTAGAGGATGATTTTAAACTCATAATAGGCTGATTATGGGCTGCTACATTTCTGTTTTGATGAATCCCCAACTTTCAAGATTATATCATACATGCTTGTGATGAAATCTTGAAAGAAATACATGTTGATAAAATGTTGATTGTTTGGACATTATTTAAAAACAAAAATTTCAGTTTATGTTGGCTGAAATTTGGTGGTTTTAAGTGGTGTTTCATTATATGAATAAATGATATCATCATTGGTTGTTAAAGTGCATAAGCTAGCTTAAGGCCTTGTGTGATTTGGATGGTTTTAATGGTTGTTTTAATTCATTCAATTGGGTTGTAATATTTGTGTTTATTATTTGGGTTGTAATTATTTATTCATTTGGTTATGTAATAAATAAATTAGGAGCATTTCTTTTATTAGAAAAATGTATTAGGATATAATTTTTGTAAAAGGAAGATGCACAAAATGAAGACCCAAAGATGGACATCAAAGACACAAAAAAGGGACTTGAAGCATATGGATGCAAGTTCAAGTGGGAGTCTAAGAAGACCTCTATTTTGTGTTGTATTCAACCCTTAGGAAAGACCAAATGACCACACTTGTGATGGCAAACAAGTGTGGTCACAATAGTAGCTATGGTTATGCATATTTTGGTTGTTTATATTATGCTTGTTTGGTTGTTTGTTGTATGATTGTTGTTTGATATTTGGATATGCATAACAAACTCATTAGCAAACTTAACAAGCTGAAAATCTATGGTTCGTAATCATTAAGTGATTAATAAGAGGTTATTAAAAGGATTAATGATTTAATAAAGAGGTTTTATTAAAAAATGAACCATAGGATACCTTGTATTTGAAAGCATGCAAATACAAGGTAAATAGAGTTTTCAAAACTAGAATTAATGAAAACCAAAATCCCTTTTCAAAAAAGTTTAACACCGTCCTTTTGCACAACACTTAAGTCATTTGGAAACTCTTAATGGGATAAAGGTCACCTAACCATTTTGAGGGAACTTATGACTTAAGGTGGGAATACCACATTGGTGGGATAAAGGTCACCTAACCACTTGTGTTGGTAAACTCACATGTGTGTGCAAGTAGGGTAACTTGATTTGCAAACCATGTTGAATGGATCACCTAAAATACGGTTTCCAAATGGTGTTGATGGGATTAACATGCCGACTTTGCGTATGATGTTTAAAGTCGATCCCATACCCCTAGAAGTTGCAAAAGGTTGCAATTTTCAAATGTTGACTACCTTGTTAATTTGAATAATGGGATAAAGGTCACCTAACCATTATTTGAATGTAACGTTGGATTCTAGATTTTAATTATTAATTGTCTATGAGACATAAAGGGTATTAATAATTAAAATGAAATTTTTCAGAAATACTAAAAAAGAACTTTGTAAAAATTTGTAGAATGACCGCAAACAATAATGCTACCACCCCGACCGTCCATACCCTATCACTGAGAACTATTTTAGAGAGGGATCGTCTGAACCATAATAACCTTATGGACCAGTCTCGAAACTTAAGAATTGTTCTCAAGCAAGAGCAAAGGCAAATGTCCTTGACGATCCTATTCCTAACCAACCCGACCCCGACGATGTTGAGGCCATTCCCGATCCCAAGGCAAATGTTACCAAAGGAGGAGGGCACATCAAAGGCAAAGGGGAAGGGAAGATCAAAGCGGAACCTCCAAAACCTAAGCTTATGAAGCCTAAGGTAACCGAAAACGATCCATGCTTTGAGTATGGTGAGATAGGTCATTTGAAAGGGAATTGTCCAACCTATCTCAATGAGTTGAGTAATAAGAGGGATGCTGGGCAAACCTCAAGCACAACTTTCATAATCCATATTGACTTAAATGTTATTTCCTCAAAGCACATGGGTAATTGGATACCACATGTGGAACTAACTATTGCAATCTGTTGTAAGGGTTCAGAAGAAATAAGCACTTTAAGAGAGGAGACTATGTTTTGAAACTTTCGAAAGGTTTGGAAGTTGTTCAAAACATGTTATATGCTCCTAGTTTGACTAGGAACATGATTTAAGTTTCCCTTTTAAAATGATATGGTTATGATTTTAAGTTAGTAAATGATTGTATTTATATTTATATGGATGATGTATATTATATCAAGGCTATGCCTTCTAATGATGTTGATGAATTGGTTCATGATACACATTATACCTATCATACACCAAGAGACTTAAAATGGTTTAAGTGACTCTTATTCTTGTCATTATCATCCTGGTTACATAAACAAGAATCGGATTTGAACACTTTAAAAGAATGGTCTTTTGAAAACAAATGAAAATTGTTCATTCGATAAGTGTGAATCTTGTTTACAAGGTAAGATGACCAACACGTCCTTTAGTGGTACTAATGAGAGGGCAAAAGACTTATTAGGAATCATACATTTGGATGTATGTGGTCCTTTTAAGACAATGACAAGGTATGATGAAACTTACTTCACTACCTTTACCGACGATTATAGTCGCTATGGTCATGTGTACTTGATGGCACATAAACATGAAGAATTTGAAATGTTCAAAACTTCAAGAATGAAGTAGAAAATCAACTCGATAGAACTACCAAAGTTCTCCATTTAGATAGAGGAGGTGAATACCTAAGTGAGGCCTTTTGGGATCATCTAGGGAGTTGTAAGATTGTCTCACAACTTACTTCTCCCGGAACACCACAATATTATGGTTTGTCTGAAAGGAGATCGAACCCTATTGGATATGGTTCGACCTATGATGGCTATAAGCTTACTACCTCTATAATTTTGGGGTTTTGCACTACTCTCCGAGGCTCGTATTTTGAATATGGCCCAAACCAAGAAAGTGAATTCGACGCCTTTTGAAATATGGAATGGAATAGTTCCATCGCTATCATATTTAAAAGTATGCGTTATGAAGCTTATGTTAAGCTTAACACCCGAACCAACTGAAAGTCGATTCACTAAGTGTATATTTGTTGGATATCCAAAAGGACTGTATAGGATACTACTTCTTTGATCCAACAGAGCAAAAGATATTTATTGCTCAAAAGGCAGAGTTCTTGGAAGCCAAGTTCCTTATGGAAGGAATGACGCATAGAACAGTGGAATTTGATGAGGATCAAGATCCACAAGCCGATACACGTTTGGTTGACACTAGCGATCAACAGAAGGTTGTTGATAATGATCAAGGGGTTGATCAATACACATAAAACGATCGCAAATCTGGTAGAATTAGCATTCCACATGAAAGATATGGATTTTTCATAGATAGATGCTACGTGGTTGACTCCGATGAGCCAACTACATACCATGATGCAATGTCCAATTTGGATTGTGACAAGTGGCTAGGAGCCATGAACGTCGATATGCATGGAAACTTGGATACTTATAAAGCTAGACTTGTAGCAAAGGGTTTCACTCAAACTCAAGGGGTTGATTATGATGAAACCTTCTCACCTGTTGTGATGCTAAAGTCTATAAGGATATTGTTTGCCATAACTGCTCATTATGATTATGAGATTTGGCAAATGGATGTCAAAACCGCTTTCCTAAATGGATATCTTGAGGAAGATATCTATATGGTTCAGCCTGAAGGTCTTGTCGATCCAAATCATCCTGATAAAGTATGCAAGTTAAAGAGATCAGTCTGTGGATTGAGACAAGCATCAAGAAGTTGGAATCAATGTTTTGATGAAGGGATCAAGAAATTTGGTTTCATCAAGAACGCTGACAAGACTTGTGTGTATAAAAGGGCTAGTGGGAGTCTAATTACGTTCATAGTATTGTATGTTGATGACATACTATTATTTGGAAATGATATTCCAACCGTGGAAGGTGTTAAAACCTGGCTTGAAAGTTTTTTTTTCATAAAGATCTCGGTGAAGCCGTCTATATTTTGGAAATAAAGATCTATAGGGATAGATCGAGGCGGTTGATAGGGTTAAACCAAAGTGCATACATTGATAAAATCTTGAAAATGTTCAAGATGGTAAACTCTAAAAAAGGTATAGCACCTATTCAAAGGGGACAATATTGAGTGCATCTCAATGTCCAAGCTCAAAGGATGAGCAAGATCACATGAAGGACATCCCATATGCGTCTGCTATAGGATCCATCATGTATGCGATGATATGCACTGGACTGGACATGTCATGCGCGTTAAGCATGACAAGTAGATATCAGTAGAATCCATGTAACACCCATTGGATGGCTGTTGAAAGTATATTAGAATACCTTAGGAGGACTAAGGATATGTTTCTAATATACGGATCTGATGAAGAGGAACTAGTTGTAAAGGGTTACACGGATGCTAGTTTCGAAACTGATCGAGATGATCCTCGATCACAATCGGGGTATGTCTCCATTATGAATAGGGTAGCATTGTCCTCTACAGAATACGAATACATAGCCGCCTCATTAGCAGCTTGGGAAGCTGCTTGGATAAAAAGGTTTATCACCAATCTAAGGATGGTCTCTACCATTCAAGACCCCTTAGAAATCTTTATGATGACGAGGGTGTGATTGCTCAAATCAAGGAACCCGGTGCACATCAAAAGATTAGGCACAATGAGCGGAGATTCAACTACATAAGGGATGAAGTTGAAAAGGGAAAGATATGTATTCGCAAAGTTCACTTTGATCAAAACATTACTGATCCACTCACGAAGCTCCTTGAAAGAACAAAGCATGAAAGTCATATCTATGCCTTAGGACTTCGATGTTCTAGTGATTGGACTTGATCAAATTTTGTATTTGAATATGTGGAACTCTTTATTATTTGAGTAAAATTATTTGGTTATAATGTCTCAATTAATGTTCCAATTTAGCATGTTTAATCCATGTGTAAATTATTTACTCTAAATGTCCGTAGTCGTTCATACTTATGGGAACAAGTGTGAGGGTAAGACTATTATGACTTGGATTGGTTGATATTCATAAGGATGAATATAGAGCAATGGGTTGCTACCAAGGTTTATAGATATTTGTGGGATACAAATATTGGACTAACCCGCTTCTCAAATTTTACTACATGGAATCTTATTGATTGATCATAAGTAAATTTGAGTAAAGGCGAATATCATTTGGTATCCTCTGACCTGAGACGCATATTGGGTTTTGATATTCACCAAGTTTTATACCTTGAGCTAGTTCTTCACTGATATGAAACAATTGTCAGTACATAAGGCTATGTTCAGGTATGACATAAGGTGATTGTGAGAAACGTATGTGGTCAAGATGGGATTTGTTCCTCTTATTCATTGAGAGTATGATGTCTAAGGCCTGATTAAGTTAAATCAACAAGGAATGATCATTCTGTGTCCTTGGATTTAACATGACATCTGTAACAAAAGGATAAATGATTGATTCACCTAAATCATTTCAAGTAAGGTACTTGAATGGGATGATGTTATTGAATGGCCATAAGTCATGCGTATTAAGGGTAGTAAACCGTTGTTAGGCGTTATTTACTACTTGCATCAATCTTCTATGAATCTTGGGCAAGTGGGAGATTGTAGGATTCTATGTGCCCAAGACACTTAGAATATTGATGTGGTTAGTACGTTATGATCCAAGTCGGGTTATACCCAATAACAAGCTTAGCAAACACCAATTAATATTTTATTGATGATATAATCATGCAATTAAATATTTACACCAATTTAGAAAATGGGTTTTCTAAATAAGTTGCATATGAGATGGAACAATTTATTAGGATATTTTGTTCAATAATATTATTTGAAGTGTTATTTAAATTAGATGTATAACACCAAATAATAATGAGAGTATACTACTTATACAATTAATTGGCTAATAGTATAAACTAGTTATAAGACTAGACAATATATAAGTGTGTGTTAATATTTGTTTTTGTAAGAAAAACATCTATTTTTCTAAATTGTGGCCTTCCACCACAACACACACACATGCATGTGTAAGAATGTATTTATTTAAAAGAAATTCTCTTCCTTTTTTTGGCAAAAACCGTCCCATGTGGAGGACACACACATGCACTTGCCATGTGTTTCCACTAACTCAAAGATTCTCTTGGTAAACACCATCACATGCTATCTTGTCTAGACTCCACTCTCTTGTGAACTACAAAAGAAAACACTAGTCCACTATCTCACATGCACTCTCCATCATTCAATGTATGAAAGAAACACAAAAGGAATTCAGCTCTCATCTCTCCCTCTCTTGTTACGGAACAAGGCAGCAGCCTTGGGGCTTTTGGAGAACAAAAGAGTCTCTCATCTCTCCCTCTCTTGTTACGGAAATTGACAACAGCATTAGAGGGTTGCAAGGAGCAATTTTGTGTTATCTTGGTGATAATCTCATTCATACATGCAACTAACAAGAAACAAACTCAGCTCTCTCTCTCTCTCTATCCCTACGGTTTTAAGAAGCTGAAAAGAGGGTTTTCAGCAAGTTTCAAGCTGAGTTTTGAGTTGTTCTTGGTGTAGAATCTTCCTAACAAGAAGGTGTTTGTAATGAGGCTTGGGGTATACAAGCTTGAGGACTTCTACTCTTGAAGTCTTGGCCATTTTCAGCATCATACAACATCATTTCATTCGAGTTTTTGCTGCTGTAAAAGGTAGTAATCACAGCTCTATGTAGCTGTGATTTTATGTGCATTTACATATGTTCATAGCTTGTTTATTCACATAAATGATCCTTTGTTCTTTGGGTTTGTTTTATACATTAATATGGTCATCTAATGAACATATTTTTCAGCTTAAAAAAAGGTTTATAATGCTATACTTCCGCTGCGTTTCAGAAAGTTTAAATGGTTAAACTATGATTTTATGTTCTAACAAACCCAACATGGAGTTCATCAGTCTGTCCATTCATATAAACCCCTGTGCGACACCATAATCTTGAATCTTGGTATTAAGTGAAATTAGACATTGTCTTTGGGTTCATATGGTTCGCAGGGACCCGATATATCACTTAAACACCTTTAATCGACAATCTTGTTCATTTAAGTGGTCTGTTTTAGGGTTTATCTCTCGGTTATTTGATTTAACAATTTAGGTCACATTAGACTTGTTTTAACTGGTTGTTTGACCTTGAATCATTCGCAAATTACTTGTAGAAGAGTATAATCAAGGTTAGAACTCAAATCAGAATGTAAACTCAAAAGTTCAAAATTTAGGCAGCGTAACAGTGTAAAGGCGGTTTTGGAAATTTTTGAAGTCTGGTGGTGTCACACCCCGGGCCCAGAGAGGCGGGACGTAACGATTAGTAAACAATAACCAAAATGCAGCGGAAACTATATGGTATATTACAAGGTGTCACATGGTATTTACATTAAAATATTGGCTTTGTTTCCAATTCACAATGTGCTTCAACCTACAATCTATAGGTGTCGTGATCAATCTCTCGGTAAATATTTCTTGAAACTTCAGCAACTAAGGCTTCTATAGGCTCAACCCTTGTGTCTTTAATCTCTACTCACATATCTTGCTTCGGATTTAGGTAACTTCTATAGCTCAACTATTCTCCCTAGCTGTACCTGAAGACATTCTCAAAAAGAATTGTGTCAACTAAAAAGTTGGTGAGTTCAAGTGGTTCTGATTCAGAAAATAAAAGGGACTTATAAAGTCCATATATTAAAGTATTGTATCTATTATAGCTGTTGTGGGATCACAACCCACCCTGCACTCAGTCCTGGCTTGCCTCTTCTAAAGTTATGTTATACCGGTTAACCCCGCAGGGAGAAGCTGAGCCCCATAGCAGGTGGACCGTACCTGCCAGTAAGGTCCACATTTGTTTCTTACAAAAACCTGTCACATGCCACAACGACCCTTTCGGATCTTCAGTGGGGTACCTCCCTGTAGCGGGAGCCACTGTGTGTGGGGGATTCCCCAAATAGATCTATCCACATAAACAAGCGGTTCACAGAAGAATTAATGATTGTGATTCATGTATCAGCAGGTATCAACAAAGTCCGCAACATAAGCATTATATAGTATCACAAAATAATAGTTTCAGTTTTAAAATAAAAATAGAGCATGCTTCATCCCCGAAAACAAAAATAAAAAGGGGACACGAGAACTCACCTTGTATCCTTAAATAATTCTGAGCTTGATAAAGAAAAGGATGATCACCAACAAAGCAATCCTAACTAGAACATATACGATTCACGTTTAGAATTAGCATGATGTTATTACATGCATGCAGTTGAGCTCTTTAGTTAAATTTAAGTTGGTGATTAATATCCTTAATGTATCTTAGCTTCTTGTGTATTTGTTAAGTGTCATGAGTTGATTCGTTTACAATAGGTTGATTTGTGCATTTAATCAAGAATTGTGTCTTAGTATGAAGAATATCGAAAAATCAATTCATATCGTGGATTCCAAATCTTTGTAAATAACTTGAATTAACAATGTAAGTAATATATAACGTTTCAAACGATGTTTATAAAGCTCGTGTTTATATCGTATTTGTTATCTTGATTGAGAATAACTTGTATAAAGAGTGTTACAATTAATAATTACGTCAATAACAATGAGATGGCCAATTGCTAATGACGACAAGATAATGGATCATTATAGAATTATAAGCCCATTTGCCATGATTAAGTATGCGTGAACATCGGTTAACCTAATGTATCTATTGTACAAATATGTCTTTTTGTATGCAGTTTTACATCCCGAAGTATTGTAAGGAATTAACGTGACATGAAGTAAATTTCTTTGTATAATCAATGACAATGTTATAACCGATTCCCCCAAAATGTAATGCTTCATACATTTATCTAGGTTGAATTCGAATAAATAACGTTCATTTCCGTTTATAATTCACGTATTTTATAATTTAAGCCTTTAATTAATTAGAGCTCAAATACACGTATGCAAATTATAATACAATTTCAAATGTGTTGCGCGTGCGATTATACCTTTCGCTCGGTTCACGTTCGCTAACCCACTCGTATTGTTCTTGATGTTGGCTATCCGTTGACCTCGGTTGACCATGCTTGACCGACACCCGACACGCCACCATATCATTCTAACACCATAACCCCCATTATCAACTACAACAACCCTAGCCACACCATCGATCAGCACCGCTATACCACCACTTAAACATCATTTCAACCATGACTTTCACAATCAGCCTAACCGAATTCTAGACAACCATCAAAGCAGCCAATATCAACCATAACAAACAACAACACAACCCAATCACAGATTACCTCACTATTACTGTTGTTTTGCAACCATTACCCAAATACCAACCACATGCAGCCTATTACCTTGTCGTCCTACCTTGGGCACCCTTCGGGTGCCCTAATCGATCACCACCGTCGCCCTTACCACGGCTGTTTAACAACTACAGCCACAATCATCCACCACAGTCAACATGCCCACCATCGCCTTTGTTCAACAGCAAACACAACCATAGTTATCAACACCTACGGCCAGAGCCGACCCCACCGCTGCTATCACCTTCACCATCACCATGCACAACCAACAACAGCCACCAACACCAACCACAATTTCAGCCAAATCCTAAGGATTTCATCTAAAACTCAACATGCAACCACATGAACAACATCAAACTGCTGCATTTCACCTCGAACAGCATCAACCACCACAAACCACCATCAGTCGGGTGTTGTGGTTGTTTTCTACCATGAACCACCATCAATCTACATCAGCAGCCGCCAACATCACAACCACAGCAACATGCAGCCCACAATCATAGTAATTTGCGGTTTGTAGCCCAAGAAAACAAAGGGAAGAATGGACTAATCGGTTCTAGGGGTACCTTACCGAGAAAGAGAGACAGTGGGGGCGGTCTGGGACACCTTCGGGTGCCCCCTTCCTTCGTGACCATCGGCTGTCGTCCCGGTGGTGAGGGAACCACCACAACAATACCACCACCATCGCGACCGCACACCACCATCATCACCATCGTGACCGCCACAGCCTCCAACACCACCGTCGGCTTGCCATCTCCACCCTCGCAGTCACACCGCTGTCGCAGCCACAATCGACAACCACTATCATCGCCAATCGACATCATAGCCTCCCCACCATGAACCCTCGGCAACCATCTCCTCGACATCGACCTGCAACCGCCATTTTGCCTTCGATTCGTGTCACTAGGTTGCGTTTTGCGAGAAATTGAGGCCACCACAGTGCTCGGCCCATCGAGGGGAGTCGTCGGAGGGGGGGTTCCACGCCGGCACTCGCCGGAGGAGTTCACCGGCGACCGATGGTCGGCCGGATCGAAGAGGAGCAGGGGGAGAGATAGGGGGCAGCGTTTCACACTCTCTCTCTCTGTTCAAAATGACTTTTGAACCCTAGAATGAAGTTTAGGTTAATTATATACTAGGGTTAAATGAACGGGTTCGTAAATAGGGTCGGTTCGGAACGCGTTCGAATCAATTTTCACGTATCGTTATGAACTTCACTACCCGTTAGATTCGATTATTCAAATGTTATAAATATTCCGAGATTATTAATTTTATCATATTTCAAACATGCCGAAACATTAAACGAGTTGTAAATTATCGCGTATTTAACACGTAAAACGGTTTTATGCGTTTTTATCAAATGAGCGTTAATATTATCATTTTGGTATCAAAATATATACAATTAAGTATTAAAATGATATTTTGTTTGTTAACTTCCCATGTTAGTCACATTAAAGCCTTATCTGACGAATTCTCGGGTTTGACCTGATCGTAACCCGGTTCGCATCACGGATGCGTTTCGGGACGCAGTTATTCCGGACAACGTACCATTCATCAAATTTAATATGTTATGATAGTAAACAATGATTAGATAAATATTTACGGAGTTACGAGACTCGGTCGTCATAACAGACGCCAGTGAAATGCCGGTGAAAACCGGTTTTCTCGTTTCGCTTACGAATTTCTGTTGTTTATGCTTGATTGATGAAAAATATTTCAACAAGCATTATTTATGATATTTTTAGCATTAACAAGGATTTGAATTGGATGACAATTCATTATAAGGAATTCTGGTGGAAATTCAGATGTTAGTACGCGTTAAATTGCCGGATTTTACCCGGTATGGGTTCTGAATCTGTTTTCAGTTTGGATCTTTTCCGTAGTTGACTCAAATCACATAAGGATTCATTGTTTCACGGTTTCTCATTCGACTAGTTCGTAAATATGCATTTGGGCCTTAAATGGGCCTTGTTTGTATGTTCGGGCCCTTATTGGGCTTATTGGGCCCAAAAGGCTAGTTTCGTTTTACAAGTTTTCTTTGGTAAGCCCAAATAAATCCGGACCTTTATTGGGTCCTATAATACATTAAGCTTTCTAATTGGGCTAGATTTCAGAGGTGTTACATTCTCCCCACCTTTTAGAAATTTCGTCCTCGAAATTTTAGTATTGCTAACATTGTTTCCGAGTGTGATACACTCATAGTATGAGTCTTAAGAATTTAAAGTTATTCAGCTGAGCATTCCCGGATGAAAGTTGTTGATTTTGTATCAAATAATTGGGTTTGTTTAGATTCAAGTAAGTGTTCTGATGTTTGAACATGCTTGTCAAAACTAGTGAGTTGTTTCATGCATAGATATTTGGATTCAGTACTCGATTAGTTTATATTTGTACAGATGTTGACAAGAAAAGGTGTTCCATTGTGGTTCATTACACCGTCCTGCTAGATAAATCTATCAAGGAGACGAACACCAAACTCTCAGCGGTATTACCGTCCCCACAAAGAATCTTATGAAAGATTGTGAAGAATCAGATGTTGGTGTGAATATCTTCAAGTAGACGTAATAGTCAAGTTAAAACTAGAAAGTTTTCACGACTGTTTAGAATGGAGAAGATAGATCACACACAATAGTCGCTTCCTTTCCAACCTTCCTACTCCAGGAACAATACTGTATATAATAATCTCAGTCTTCAATTAGTTCCATCCATCTTAACTTACGCATGTCAAGAGTTTTCCCATCTACGATATGTCATATGCTCTTGTGAATCGACGTTGGAAGAATTTGCAAGTTTCAGGTGCGATACAGGTAATGGCAATAGAGGGTAAGCCTAACTGTAGGCTATCAACATTCATCAATGCGATTGTTATCGTCGATTATTGATCACCCTATTGTGTTTGAACTAGTATTCTAATGGGTAGTCGGGAGGGTAGTACAGATAAGCTATCCAAATGCATATTTTTATTTAGTAAAAGTCGCGCCCCATAATTCCAGTTCATGTACAATGCAACCCTTCGCATGTTTCTTAAATTGTCGGGCGGCCAGGAGATTGCCTTGTACCACCATTTCACTTATATTCTCGGCTGATACATTCAAGGTGTAAGTAGTATCTTGCAACTGATTAAGCAGATTAACAATTCTGGGAAAGGGGTATCGCTTCTTCTAGGTAACTTTATTCGACTCTTGATAGTCTATCCATATTAGTAGCATTCCATCCTTCTCCCCACAATGTGTATCAGGGTTCTTCAAGGTGACACCCTATGCCTTATGATCCGTTTATCTAACAGCTCTTGGATTCGCCTTCCCTTCACGAGCTCCTTAATATAAGTTTCAAGTCCAGCACCTCCATTTACATATTTTACTTCTATTCTCCGACTCAATTTCCTTAAGAGCAACCTCAACTTGTTGTCTTAAGCTACAGAGTTGCTGCAAACGTTTCTACTAATTTCTTCACAATGCTTCCCAATTAAGGTCAACCTTCTAGATGACCTCTTTCTCGGTCCATATTCTCCAAGGTAACTGTGCCCTGTAGAGGGTCTATTCGTGAAGCAAGTAACTCTATTTAGATTCCAATCCTTTATAATCATATCGGTTGTTCCAACGTGATATGGGGGTAAGACTTTTTGCTCGAATTTCCGACGGTACGGAGCGCTCTACGGTAAGGTATTAGAGAATCATTTTAGGAGGGGTTTGAAAATTTAAAGAGGAATAACACCAACGCTTACAATCAAGGATGATTATGCAGACTTTCTTTGTCTACAATCTGCTGCATGTCTATCACTTCGTTGTAGTTGGATATCAAGTGATTTAACACATGAGATTTCTTGTAGCTGATCTTCTATGCTTCTTAGTACATATTTTGAGCAATATCATCCTTTAAGTTCGACCATGAGTCTTCCCCATGAATTCGTCATTATTATCGACCGCATCGATTCGAACAAGCTTAGGACGTTATGAAGGTGCTCGCTAGCACAAGAAGGTTAACTACCACTCTAATAACGTATCATGTAGTTCGAGGTCGTATTCTAGTTCAGATCTTCACGCTCGAATCACGAACTTATCACCCAAATAGTAGAGATCTCTGAGTAGAGATAACTTACAAGGTTTTAAAGTTTTCCCGCATCGGCTATCACGCGTTTCCAACGATGAGGGTCGTGCCATAGGGCTTAAAGTGAGTAGCACTACTCGTTAAGAGAATAACTCGAGAACAGAGGGTGGGTGGAAAAATCGGGGATCCAAAAAAGTTGTAAGTTTAGATTTTTGTCTTGAATCTCAAAGGTTAGCTTTTCTCTGCAATTAACCCTGGCACTTGGATCTTTACCTCCGGAGAATCTGGATTTTAGAATGGTGTTTCATCTTCTATTTATTATGGCACTCAGAAATTTATCAACAGCACGGTTAGTTAAGAGCAGGGTCCAAATAGGTCAACCTAAGTTTCGTGTGAAAATTGTCATTAGATGACTAACGGTTTAAGATGATGGAAGATTTCACGAGCATAGTATTAAGAAATGTGATAATCAATCGCAATCGGAGATGATATCCAGGATATTCCTTTAAGTCAGATAATTGCATCATTGTAACCCAATAGGGTAGCAGAACAAAAGAAAAGAGAAGATGAAGAAAAAGAATAGTTACTACAACGTCGTCCTTGGTAGCTCTTCAAGTGTCAAATTTCTTCGTCCAGCACGAAAGTTTTGGGAATGTATATATATTCATTTGGTATATGTTGGACATTCGTGTTTAAATCTTGTATTTATTTGTTTCTTGAGTGTTGTACTTTGATATTAGTTTACATGACAGGGCCCACCAGAATTCAAGTGTACCTGTAAATTCACCATTACGTGTGCACCCGTAATCGTCAATTTACCTTACACTGTCATTCTAGTCATTCCCATCACAAGTTCAAAGTTCTGTGTAATTAGATCTTGAGTTAAAGTTCTCATTTGGTCATCATCTGCAATTAAGCACACTTAGATTCAAATTATGTCAACATTCTTGTTAACCCAAAAAAAAAATTGTCTCAAAGTTAGTTTCAACAAATCGAGCAATAAATGAGCATTCAGGTACATGCTATCCTAGGGAGCAGAGCAAACAAAAAGGCATCATGGTTACTATCTTACCACCAAATTCCAACATGTATTATCCTACAAATGAGGCATATAAGCAAGTATCATCATAATAGTTGTCTCATGTAACGACACAAGTCGTATCAAGTGTATAGCTAACAACAGTTGTTTCATATAGTGATAAAGGTCAACTGTGCAATCAGATAAGTGTCTCTCCAAGATTTAAGTCCTGATACATGTGCACAGCGTTGGTTTCTAACATTCCTAGTACTTAATGCTCCAGTTGTCTCATGTAACGACACTAGTCGTATCAAGTGTATAACTATCAGCATTTGTTTCATATAGTGACAAAAGTCAACTGTGCAATCAAATAAGTGTCTCTCCAAAAGGTTCCATACCTTTCCTGATTTACTCGAGTGCACCTATCATCGGTTTCACCCTAATGTATCAAGGTTTCATATAGGGTAGGGAATTCTTAATGGGATATGGATATAATCCTTAAGGTATACAGGTTAAAGATGGGAGTTCTTATGGGAAACAATCTACTAGGCTGGTCCTATTTATGGTTACCACTTAGGTATTGCAAAGCAAACACACATTTCTACACCCTTGGTTCAGCAAAGCTCAGTAGAGTCATCTTACTAAGGTGGTTCTATGAGGTGCATAGGGTTGTGGTTTCGGCCTCGCAAAGCAGACCTACTTCTACGACCTTTGGCTCTGATACCAATCTGTCACACCCCGAGCCCAGAGAGGCGGGACGTAACGATTAGTAAACAATAACCAAAATGCAGCGGAAACTATATGGTATATTACAAGGTGTCACATGGTATTTACATTAAAATATTGGCTTTGTTTCCAATTCACAATGTGCTTCAACCTACAATCTATAGGTGTCGTGATCAATCTCTCGGTAAATATTTCTTGAAACTTCAGCAACTAAGGCTTCTATAGGCTCAACCCTTGTGTCTTTAATCTCTAATCACATATCTTGCTTCGGATTTAGGTAACTTCTATAGCTCAACTATTCTCCCTAGCTGTACCTGAAGACATGCTCAAAAAGAATTGTGTCAACTAAAAAGTTGGTGAGTTCAAGTGGTTTTGATTCAGAAAATAAAAGGGACTCATAAAGTCCATATATTAAAGTATTGTATCTATTATAGCTGTTGTGGGATCACAACCAACCCTGCACTCAGTCCCGGCTTGCCTTTTCTAAAGTTATGTTATACCGGTTAACCCCGCAGGGAGAAGCTGAGCCCCATAGCAGGTGGACCGTACCTGCCAGTAAGGTCCACATTTGTTTCTTACAAAAACCTGTCACATGCCACAACGACCCTTTCGGATCTTCAGTGGGGTACCTCCCTGTAGCGGGAGCCACTGTGTGTGGGGGATTCCCCAAATAGATCTATCCACATAAACAAGCGGTTCACAGAAGAATTAATGATTGTGATTCATGTATCAGCAGGTATCAACAAAGTCCACAACATAAGCATTATATAGTATCACAAAATAATAGTTTCAGTTTTAAAATAAAATAGAGCATGCTTCATCCCCAAAAACAAAAATAAAAAGGGGACACGAGAACTCACCTTGTATCCTTAAATAATTCTGAGCTTGATAAAGAAAAGGATGATCACCAACAAAGCAATCCTAACTAGAACATATACGATTCACGTTTAGAATTAGCATGATGTTATTACATGCGTGCAGTTGAGCTCTTTAGTTAAATTTAAGTTGGTGATTAATATCCTTAATGTATCTTAGCTTCTTGTGTATTTTTAAGTGTCATGAGTTGATTCGTGTACATTAGGTTGATTTGTGCATTTTAATCAAGAATTGTGTCTTAGTATGAAGAATATCGAAAAATCAATTCATATCGTGGATTCCAAATCTTTGTAAATAACTTGAATTAACAATGTAAGTAATATATAACGTTTCAAATGATGTTTATAAAGCTCGTGTTTATATCGTATTTGTTATCTTGATTGAGGATAACTTGTATAAAGAGTGTTACAATTAATATTTATGTCAGTAACAATGAGATGGCCAATTGCTAATGACGACAAGATAATGGATCATTATAGAATTATAAGCCCATTTGCCATGATTAAGTATGCATGAACATCGGTTAACCTAATGTATCTATTGTACAAATATGTCTTTTTGTATGCAGTTTTACATCCCGAAGTATTGTAAGGAATTAAAGTGACATGAAGTAAATTTCTTTGTATAATCAATGACAATGTTATAACCGATTCCCCCAAAATGTAATGCTTCATACATTTATCTAGGTTGAATTCGAATAAATAACATTCATTTCCGTTTATAATTCACGTATTTTATAATTTAAGCCTTTAATTAATTAGAGCTCAAATAACACGTATGCAAATTATAATTCAATTTCAAATGTGTTGCGCGTGCGATTATACCTTTCGCTCGGTTCACGTTCGCTAACCCACTCGTATTGTTCTTGATGTTGGCTATCCGTTGACCTCGGTTGACCATGCTTGACCGACACCCGACACGCCACCATATCATTCTAACACCATAACCCCCATTATCAACTACAACAACCCCAGCCACACCATCGATCAGCACCGCTATACCACCACTTAAACATCATTTCAACCATGACTTTCACAATCAGCCTAACCGAATTCTAGACAACCATCAAAGCAGCCAATATCAACCATAGCAAACAACAACACAACCCCAATCACAGATTACCTCACTATTACTGTTGTTTTGCAACCATTACCCAAATACCAACCACATGCAGCCTATTACCTTGTCGTCCTACCTTGGGCACCCTTCGGGTGCCCTAATCGATCACCATCGTCGCCCTTACCACGGCTGTTTAACAACTACAGCCACAATCATCCACCACAGTCAACATGCCCACCATCGCCTTTGTTCAACAGCAAACACAACCATAGTTATCAACACCTATGGCCAGAGCCGACCCCACCGCTGCTATCACCTTCACCATCACCATGCACAACCAATAACAGCCACCAACACCAACCACAATTTCAGCCAAATCCTAAGGATTTCATCTAAAACTCAACATGCAACCACATGAACAACATCAAACTGCTGCATTTCACCTCGAACAACATCAACCACCACAAACCACCATCAGTCGGGTGTTGTGGTTGTTTTCTGCCATGAACCACCATCAATCTACATCAGCAGCCGCCAACATCACAACCACAGCAACATGCAGCCCACAATCATAGTAATTTGCGGTTTGTAGCCCAAGAAAACAAAGGGAAGAATGGACTAATCGGTTGTAGGGGTACCTTACCGAGAAAGAGAGACAGTGGGGGCGGTCTGGGACACCTTCGGGTGCCCCCTTTCCTTCGTGACCATCGGCTGTCGTCCCGGTGGTGAGGGAACCACCACAACAATACCACCACCATCGCGACCGCACACCACCATCATCACCATCGCGACCGCCACAGCCTCCAACACCACCGTCGGCTTGCCATCTCCACCCTCGCAGTCACACCGCTGTCGCAGCCACAATCGACAACCACTATCATCGCCTATCGACATCATAGCCTCCCTACCATGAACCCTCGGCAACCATCTCCTCGACATCGACCTGCACCCGCCATTTTGCCTTCGATTCGTGTCACTAGGTTGCGTTTCGTGAGAAATTGAGGCCACCACAGTGCTCGGCCCATCGAGGGGAGTCGTCGGAGGGGGGGTTCCACGCCGGCACTCGCCGGAGGAGTTCACCGGCGACCGATGGTCGGCCGGATCGAAGAGGAGCAGGGGGAGAGATAGGGGGCAGCGTTTCATACTCTCTCTCTCTGTTCAAAATGACTTTTGAACCCTAGAATGATGTTTAGGTTAGTTATATACTAGGGTTAAATGAACGGGTTCGTAAATAGGGTCGGTTCGGAACGCGTTCGAATTAATTTTCACGTATCATTATGAACTTCACTACCCGTTAGATTCGATTATTCAAATGTTATAAATATTCCGAGATTATTAATTTTATCATATTTCAAACATGCCGAAACATTAAACGAGTTGTAAATTATCGCGTATTTAACACGTAAAACGGTTTTATGCGTTTTTATCAAATGAGCGTTAATATTATCATTTTGGTATCAAAATATATACAATTAAGTATTAAAATTATATTTTGTTTGTTAACTTCCCATGTTAGTCACGTTAAAGCCTTATCTGACGAATTCTCGGGTTTGACCTGATCGTAACCCGGTTCGCATCACGGATGCGTTTCGGGACGCAGTTATTCCGGACAACGTACCATTCATCAAATTTAATATGTTATGATAGTAAACAATGATTAGATGAATATTTACGGAGTTACGAGACTCGGTCGTCATAACAGACGCCAGTTAAATGCCGGTGAAAACCGGTTTTCTCGTTTCGCTTACGAATTTCTGTTGTTTATGCTTGATTGATGAAAAATCTTTCAACAAGCATTATTTATGATATTTTTAGCATTAACAAGGATTTGAATTGGATGACAAGTCATTATAAGGAATTCTGGTGGAAATTCAGATGTTAGTACGCGTTAAATTGCCGGATTTTACCCGGTATGGGTTCTGAATCTGTTTTCAGTTTGGATCTTTTCCGTAGTTGTCTCAAATCACATAAGGATTCATTGTTTCACGGTTTCTCATTCGACTAGTTCGTAAATATGCATTTGGGCCTTAAATGGGCCTTGTTTGTATGTTCGGGCCCCTATTGGGCTTATTGGGCCCAAAAGGCTAGTTTCGTTTTACAAGTTTTCTTTGGTAAGCCCAAATCAATCCGGACCTTTATTGGGTCCTATAATACATTAAGCTTTCTAATTGGGCTAGATTTCAGAGGTTCCGACTGACTGAGCCTTTATTTATACTGATTTGGTTTTCATTCGTGGATTGGACCCATACGCATGGCTCAATCATACGACTGAGGTTCAGTCGTGCGATTGAACCATACTCCTCTATTCATTCATATGACTGGCTCAGTCTTGTGGTCCAATCGTATGACAGCCTCATACTCATGGTCCAATCTTATGACTGGCCTATTCTCATGGTCCAATCGTACGATTGGCTCATACTAATGATTCAATCGTACGATAGGTTCATATTTATGATCCAATCGTGCGATTGATTCATACCACGAGTTGACTTCATACTTTTCCAAACTTTCAATTTTCACTTTTGATTGATAAAACATTATGCGCACCGATCATCTCGGACATATTCCTTTTAACGAAAACCCATTTGATCACCTCAGACGTGATCTTTTTAACGAAAAACCATGTGATCACCTCAGACGTGATCCTTTTAATTAAAACCTTTTGATCACCTCAGACATGACCCTTTTATCTTTAAAACTTTGATCATCTCAGATATGATCCTTTTAACTTTGCAATAATTTGGTCACCTCAGACGTGATCCTTTTAAAGTATGATTCACAGAGTTTAGCTTGTTACATAGTCCAACATGAAAGACAATAACTAGAAATGGAAAACAACTTAACAAAACAAGACATATTTTTGTGTTTTTGTTTGAGGTGGGTTGAAAACTATTAAATTATCATTTAACCGATTTCTCCCCCTGAGCAGAACGGCTTAAGTTTAATTGATCATCTCTGGAGAGATTCATATGGAATCATACAGGTGTATCATAATCATTTGGGACTCTTGGATATATCTTTAAATTAATGATCCTTATTACTCTCAGAGTCACAAGCGCTCTCAGGAAATCATACTAGGGTTGTAAGAGGCACACGCTGATTTGACTGTCGAGAGTTGCAGCCATGACGATTATCAGTATTGTTGTCCACTTAAATCCATACACAGACTTTTGACTCACATTGGTGATTAAATTGTATTATTTCAACAAGCATTTCTGGATCCCACACTTATATGGTAATCAACATTCCTCAGGAGATTTTTGAGTAGTCTACGGGTATTGAGACAAAAAGAAACTATTCTAAGAGCTTTCAAAGAGATGCAAAGCCTCAGGTCAGTGCCATCGCACAGCAGAGAGGCGCAAACCACAATGAATTCTAGAATATTTAGGTTGTGCTTATCCTCAGGTCAGTGCCATCGCACAACAGAAAGGTACACAACCTATCTTCTTGTAAGAGCAATTTTTTTCATTTACACATAACGCACCAACAATATTAGTCGTTAGTTTGATTGCGTTTATTTTTCTTTTCATGTGCTTTGCTCATTCTTATGGTCGTCCGCACACATTTGTGGCGTTTATTTGCTCATCACCCCTTATTGCAAATGAGTTGATTGTGTTAACCAGGGATAAGATGGAAGCCCACAGTCTGTTGAACAATTTAGTTTAAATTGTTTCACCAAAGAAGTCTACTTGTCTATTTTGTTGAATCTACCGACACATCGTACCATGAACTAGCAACCTCTAGGCCTACTTTCTCTATGTAACCTCAGTAACAGACTAGTGTACTATCATTTTTCCTTTATTTGGCTTAGACTTCTCAAACTTGTAATTTTAATATAACATTATGATCTTTTCAGTCCTTTTACAGTCCCAAACAATTAGTTCCCTGTGTACTATCATTTTCCATGATTTTGAATCAATCTCATAGTTTTGATTTGATTTCAGCCTATCTGCCCGCCCTTTTTCTTAAGTAAATGACTACTGACTGAATAAATACTGAACCTAGACTAATCTCCCCCTAAAATTCTAAAACGGAAAAAAAATTTGTGTTTTTGGACTTTTATGATAGGAAAAATAAAGAAAAATAAAATAAAATTAGACAGACGGACTACGAACTCGATTCCTCTGGAATCACATCACTTTTCTTTTTCACGCCATTGACCTCTAATAGATATAAAAACCGAGGTTTATCAAATGCTTTTGTGTAGAGTCGGCGTGTTGAAAATCCGTATTAATTTTAACAACATCGATTAAATGTTTTTCAAAACAATCACGTATAAAGTGATACTTAATGCCAATGTGTTTTGTTTTAGGATGTTGGACTGGATTTTTTGTTACAGCTATAGCAGCAAAATTATCAACATAGATAGGAGTGTTAGAGAATTGCAAACCGTAGTCACGCATTTGTTATTGAATCCAGATGATTTGTGAACAACAACTTGCTGCAGCAACGTATTCAGCTTCACATGTTGATAGAGCAACAGAGGTCTGCTACTTACACTGCCAGGTGACTAACTGTCTACCAAAGAATTGACATCCTGCTGATGTTGACTTGTAATTCATTTTGCATCCGCTATAATCTGAGTCATTATACGCTGTAAGCTCAAAATCATCGTCATGAGGATACCACAACCCGAGTGTTGGAGTACCCTTCAGATAGCGAAAAATCCATTTAACACCAATGAGATGGTTGACTTTTGGTTTCGCCTGATATCTGGAACAGAGACACGTTGCATACATGATATCAGGACGAGATGCTGTGAGATACATCAGGGATCCAATCATTTCTCTATACATTGTAGCATCAACCAGATCACCATTTTTGCCGGGTGCCAGGTCATGATTCGTGGCAAGTGGAGTTCTAGCTGCTGAAGCATTCTCCATATCGAACCGACTTAGGATATCCCCTACATACTGGGTCTGATGTAGAAAGATTCCCTTTAGTGTCTGATCCACCTGTAATCCTAGGAAGAGTTTCATCTCCCCCATTACACTCATCTCAAATTCTGCTTTCATGACAGACTCAAATTCTTAACATAACTCTTCGTTTTTAGAACCGAAGATTATATCATCAACATAAATCTGTACAAGCAGTAAGTCTCCGTCCTTTTCTTTGATGAATAGTGTACAGTCAATAACTCCTCTGCGAAAACCGTGTTTCACCAGATGAGTTGAGAGTTTCTCATACCATGCTCTCGGGGCTTGATGGAGCCTGTAGAAAGCCTTATCCAGCTTGTAGACACTGTCCCGATGGTAGGGATCCTCAAATCCTTCGGGTTGACTAACATACACTGTCTCACAAATTTCCCCATGAAGGAATGCACTCTAGACATCTAGTTGATAGACTTTGATCTTCATGTAACATGCATAGGCTATGAAGATATGGATTGCTTCCATTCTAGCCACAGGTGCAAACACTTCATTGTAATCGATTCTTTTGACTTGTCTAAAACCTTAAACGACAAGTCGAGCCTTGTTTCAAATTATGACCCCTTGGTCATCTTTCTTGCATTTCAAGACGTATTTAGTGCCAATGACCTTAGCACCTTTTGGTCTATCCACCAGTGACCATACGCCTAGCTTCTTAAACTGTAGAAGTTCTTCTTGCATGGCATTGACCCATGCCTCATCATTTAAGGCTTCACTGACATATTTTGGCTCAAATTGAGAAACAAAACATCGATACGCACCGTCATGAAGATAGCATTTTCCATGACAGAGGCATAATCAGCTGAGTATAGCTGATTTCTTGTTTGAACTCCCGATCTAATATCTCCAATGACATTGTCCAAAGGATGATTAACATTTATCCGGGTTCCGGGAGTGGTGGGAACAACTACCTCATTATCCAGATTTGGAATCTCATGTGTTGTTGGAGTATGAGGTTCCGACGCTTCGGCAGCTTCTGGTGCAGTTGTGGGTGTACTTGAATTAGCAGGAACCTATTCTGCCTGTTTCACATTTTCAATTTCAACTGCTTCATCATCAGAAGATGAGTCATTTACATCAAGTGCTCCCCCTAAAGTATTAGAGGAATCATCTAGTGGAATCGATGCTGTTGAGTCTTATGGTGGTGAGTTGAGAACCTCGTACATCATTTTAGTCGATAACTCATCATCAGTGGGAGAAGACGGTAGATTGAAGGATTTAAAGAATCCATCATAATCAAAGAAAAATGATGGTCGTTTTCCAGCAAGGGGGTGGTGAATCTTTGAACATCAACGTTGCACCACACTTCTACCCGACCTGTTGAGTTGTTATAAACTCTCTTGTCGGGTATGCTGTATCCAAGAAATATACCTTCTACTGCCTTCTCACTAAACTTTCTTGTGTGAGTTTTCTTCAGTAGCATGCATGGTGCGCCAAACGGTTCTAGATACTCTAGATTGGGTTTACGTTGCTGGAGCAGTTCATAACATGTTTTCCCATGTCGTTTGACCACTAAGACTCGATTGAGCGTGTAACAAGCATTAGCTATCGGCTCATTGCAAAATTGAATTGGCAGTTTTGAGTCAGCTAGCATTGTTCTGGTGGTCTCTATTAAGCTCCGATTCTTACTTTCAGCAACACCATTCATTTATGGAGTGTAGGCAGAAGTATATTGATGTACAATTCTTCTTTCTTTACAGTATCTCTCCATCCACTGATTTTTGAACTCAGTGCCATTGTCTGATCGGATCTGTCGTACTTTCAACTTGTATAGTGATTCCAAGGTAGTAACCAGCTGTTTGAATGAGTCAAAAGTTTCTGATTTGGCTTTCAGAAACATCATCCAAGAGAACCTTGAGTAATCATCTGTTACTACAAAGCAATACCTGTCACCAGCAATGCTCTGTGTACTAACAGGACCAAACAGATCCATGTATAAAAGCTCAAGTGGAAGATCAATTGAATGAACTCTCTTGGACTTGTGAGCTTTCTTGGCTTGTTTCCCTTTCATACACGCCACATAAAAATCAGGAAGTTGGAAGTTTTTGACAGTTACTCTATTTACGAAATCATTCTGTAGTAGATGAATATACCAAATCATTCTGTAGCAAATGATTCATCTTCCTTGGATTAATGTGTCCCATTCTCCTATGCCAGGAGATTGACACTTTCTCAGTTGCCTTTGTCAAGAAGCATTGAACTGTGTGATCAGTTGTGGATGCCTTTGATAGATCCAAGACATACAAATCGTTGTATCTTGAAGCTGACATAAGAACTTTATCCTCCTCAATCACATAGTCCTTTTTCAACGTGTAGCACTTCTTGTTGTCAAATACAACCTTAAATCCTTTGTCACAGATCTAGGAAACAGAAAGTAAGTTGTTCTGTAGTTGCTGAACGTAGTTGACCTTGTCAAACTTAACTTTCTCATTTCCTACTTCGCCTTGTGCTGTTATGTAACCTCTTTTGTTCCTAGAAAATGAAACATGTCCCCCTTTAATTTGTCTGATGTTGAAAAGGAGAGACGAGTTCCCTATCATGTGCTTGGACGCCCCACTATCAGTAATCCATGTAGTTGTGATAGCACTATAGCGGACACCCTGCACATTCAAAAAAACTTATCAGTTCAGATTTGGGACCAAAGCCTTAACTGGCTTGAGTGTCTCGGAGGAATCACACATCATAAACTCAACCCATTGACCTTCAGAAGATGAGGGCATATCTTTCTTCTTAATTTCCTCACTATCAGACAAATTACTTGACTTTTCTTTCCATAAGCCAGTTTTGTGTAAGGTCTGTTTGTGATAGACAGACGACTGGCTTATTGTTTGAACTTTAGGTTCACTAATACTCTTTGGTGGAGTAGTAGATCTCCTTTGAGTAAAACTTTGTTTGGCATCATTAAGTTCAATTTTCTTTTTTGGAGTCTGATAGTAAGGACAATTTGAAGAGATATGTCCTCGTTTTCCATAACTGTAGCAAGATCTTACTTCTGCAGATTGAGGAAAATATTTATGAGGGTTTGAGTTTTGCACAGGTGTGACATTTGTCTGTTTGGGTTTAATAACTTCCTTCTTAGATGTTTCAGTCTGATTAACAAAATTAATTGTTTTAACGTTTTGTACATCTTTAACTTGCACTTTATTTGGACTTTGATGAGTAACACGTTTATGGTTAACTGGTTTCATCAGTCTTGAGTCTGAAGTAGACGTATGTAATCCTGACCTTACATTAACCATTTTAATTTCATCATCCAAACAATCAACCGGCATTTTACCATTAGATTTCAAAGCAGTCTCCTTCTGTTTAGTGATCTTTTGTACATGTTTGACTGTGGAATCGGGATCACTAACCAGAGGAGTGGAGACCATATGATCCTTTACTGGGTTGTCATTTACAGGTCTACACTTTGTATTTAAAAGGATTTCATGTGATGGTGCTATTGCCTTGTACCCCAGACCATCCCTATTGTTTTGTTCTTTCACTAAGTTTTGAACTATGTGAGAAGAACTAGCCCAACTATGCAGTTTTTGTTTTAATGAATTTACCTCGACTTCCAAAACTGCTTTTTCCTTTTTTGTCTCATCTAAAGAATTTAGATAAAATTTTATATCATTTGATTGATTTAATGCAACAACCTCGGTTTCCCTTAGTTGTTTTCCCAAAAGTTCTATCATTTCTTTAAAACTACACTCATTTTGTTTTAAAATATGATTAGCCTGAGTGCATAGTTGTAAATCATTTACTAAGTTATCATTGTGTTCTGATAACCTAGGAAATTTCAAGTCAATGCTTTCTCTAAACTTATCACAGTCATGACAATCATGTTTATCAAATAACTGGTCTAGAGAACTTACCTGTGATGAATCAGTTGGGTTAGTCAACAAAGCAGAATCAGATCCTTTTGTGACAGGAGATTCTGTACTTGTTGCTCTAAGATCTTCTTCAACCAGGTGATTTACCATGTTCGAAGCTTCTTCAACATCTGACATTGCCTGCTCAGTTGCACCCTCACTTTCACTAGCAGACTCATCATCTACTTCTTCAACAAAGGCAATATTTGATTCTCCAGGAGAAACAAACCTGAAGGACCAGTCTTGTCCTTCATCATCTTGAGCTGTAAGAGCCTTTGTCTCTTTGCTTGAAGAAGCAATTCCAATTTGTTCCTTGTCTTGATGGGTGAAGGTTGAAAATGGGTTTCATTACCTGTTTTCTTGAGCTTTACACATTCATATTTAAAATGCCCCTTCTTACCACAGTTGAAGCATGTTACCTTGGTTTTGTCAAAACCAAACGTTATGTCCTTTGTGGCTACTAGGTTCTGTCCCGTCTTCTTGACAAACTTTTAAGCTCTTCTGACTGCGCTTGCCAAGGCCCACATAATATCCATTCTTTCTAGCTCATTTTCATCAACTTGCTCGTAGTCTTCATCTACAAGGTGACAATTTCCAATCTTCCCGGCAACTAAACTATCATAGGATTGGACAACCGCTGCTGGAAGATCCATGTGCTCCTTTGCAACTCCCACAGCGATACTACCGAGATTCTCGGTCTTCAACTTTGTAGAATTGGCTTCATGCACTATATATTGAGTAGGAGATGACCCTGGCGTTTCTGGTGCTAAACCTGTGGATGAGGCAGTAGCAGATAAATTGGGCACATAAGCTGTTTGTAGAGGTGATCCTGAAACTGCTGGAGACGAAACTGAGTTAAAGAGTGAAGGATTCTGAACATAGGATCCTTTCTTTGACTTGTACTTCATCCTCAGCTCTTCTTCTCTTAACATCAAGATGAAGTCATTTATGTCCAACGTTGCTAAAATGCCATTCTGTCTGAGATTGGACACAAATGAATCCCAATTCTCAGGTAACCCATCAGCAAAACTTGAAACTTTATCTTCTATTGATGTGGTTACACCATGAGTGTGCAGTTCACTCATGAGATGATAGAACCTATCAATGATGTCATCCAGGCTCTCATTCCCAATTGATGAGAAATTGTCAAACTCCTTCTTGAGAGCCTTAGCCTTCAGTGCCTTTAACGTTGCATTGCCTTCATACCTCTTTTCCAAGGCCTACATAGCTTCTTAGACTGCTTATTCTCAGAGAATTGATGAAATATGTCTTTAGGTATTGACTGAGTCAGCAGGGCAGATGCTTTCTTTTTCGCATTATGCAAAGTCTTTTGTGATTCACTCATTCCCCCGAAAGTAAGTTTTACCCCATTAGCACTAACTGGTACCACGTAACCAGTCTCAATAGAAGTCCAAAGATTGGGATCAACTCCATTTAACTAAATCTCAAACCGTTGTTTCCATTGTGGATAATCATCTAACGTGATAAGCTTCGGCGGTTTATTGTGATTTCCTATCTTATTTTCCAGAAGCAGAAGGTTCTGGATGCATGAGTCCTTCCAGGCAGTAAACACAGCAAACTGATCTTCCATTTATATAAGCTTGAGACTTGGAGAACAGAACAGTTTCAATCATACGAATGGACTATACGGATGGTTCACTCGTGCGAATGAAGGGTGCGAATGAATTCAATCGTGCAATTGGATTCTGTCGTGCGTATGAACTAGACGAATGGACTCAAACGACTGGAGCTGTTCAGTCGTGCGAATGAAGGATCCGACTGAGTTCAGTCGTGCGAATGGAGTGTACGAATGAGTTCAATCGTACGAATGAGCTCTTCATGTGACTGAAGGCTGTTGTTTTGGCAAAATCGATGGTTTTGACACTTAGACACAAAAACGCGATTTTTCAAGAACCCTAATCTGCCGTATAGTGAACAATCGAAACTTTAAGGTCAGAAAACTCTGAACACACCTTTTGACTCAAAATATTAACTCTTTTGACTGAAAACGTTAAGTTTAACACCAAAAACTAATCGAATCACACGTAAAATCAAGAGCCAAAGCTCTGATACCACTTTTCAGGACCGTGTACGTATGGAATACTAACTGATAATGCGTGAAACCAGATCAAATAGTGCGGAATCCTATTCGATTGGTGATCCAATCAGTGAGAGCGCAATCCCAATCAATCTAACGATTAAAGAAACGTTAAGAATGAGTAGATGAAGATCAGATACGAACTATGAACTTGGAATAGGGTTTCTGAAAGCTCTGGACGGCTAGGTTATGAGTATGTGTTAAAAGTCTCGTTTTTCAATGAATTAAGTGGTATTTATAGGTTTGGAGTTTTCATTCGTGCGATTGAACCATGCAATTGAGTCATACGCACGATTGAAAGTTCAGTCGTGCGATTGAGTCAATCTCATGTTTCAATCGTACGACTGATCCAGTCTCCTGGTTCAGTGGTGCGACTGGTCCATTAGCATGAAGTATTCATGCGTATGGTCCATTAGCATGGTCCATTCGCATGAAGACTTCATACGATTAAGTTTGAACAGTTTCTCAATCATTATTGACTAAGAACTATGCACAATAACCTCAAACCTATATAGTTAGTTCAATAGACTTTATTACACAATAAACAATGAAACATGAAACATTATAAGCATTAATAACATATTGTATTTCATTAAACTCATTCATTACATATATGTAAGATATGACAGACATTTACATTAAGCTCCTAAACTTGGTACATATGTATCAACAATAACACAATCATTAATTCATACAAACACTGTAACAATGATAGATCTATTGGTTTGACAAACCTCACAATAACAATCTACTTAATCAATTTATATATGTATTCAAACTTGTGACCGGCGAATTCGTTAGCTGACTTGTTAGTTTGTCACATGTTTTCAGGAATGTAGAATAGTGGACTTCCTTATGTTCATTTAGGACTTGGACTTGGATTAATAAAAGGCTTTTGTTATATTTATTTGGATTATTGTTAATTTTAATATATCATTTGATTAGTATCATTCAATAAAAATAACATTTAATATTATTACAAGTATTTATTACCGTGTGTTATGAGCAATGTGTTGGTACACATGTCCCCAGTTCTAGTATAGTGAGCTTAAATGTAATAGAACTTCTTCTTGTAACACATATGTAATGTTTAATCAATATAATGAAAAACTCTTCTATATATGTTTGTTGGTTGCTTAATGTTATATCTATTATATTACTTATTGTTACACGCATATATGACAATGTTATATAGGTTTACAGTTGTTAGACATAGTTCTGAACCATTGAAGGTTCAAGAATGTGTTTAACTAAGTATCCTAATTCAGTCGCACGATTGGACCATGCGAATGGGCCAATCGCACGCCTGAACCAGGTGATTGAGTCAATCGTACGATTGAGTCATGAGACTGACTCAGTCGTCCGAATGAACCAATCGTATGATTCAGTCGCACGACTGAGCCAGTCGCTTGGCTCAGTCGTACGAATAAGAGCTGTAACCTATAAATACCACTTAATTCGTGGAAAAATAGAACACTTCGATTATTCTCAACCCTGGCCGTCCCAGATCGCACAGAGCGTCCCTTCCAACTTCATAGAGCGTTCCTGATCATTGCTAATCAATTCTTAACGTTTTCTAATCGTTAGTATTGATCCGGATTACGTTCTCCCTTATTGGATCGCCAATCAAATAGAATTCCACGCTATTTGATTTGGTATCACGTTGAATCAAACGCATACAATGCTCAGGTGCTGAACCACCCTTTTGGTTTCTCGAGGATGATTTTCTGGAAATTATCGAAGCCAAAGGAAAAGAGGGATTCTGCATGTACCCTTGATTTCTTCAGATGATGATTGATCAAAAGCTTCCTCAACTGCCCAAAGCTCAAGAAGATACAGTCGTCCTAGAGGTTATGGACGACACTACATTGGGGAGGATGAAAGTCTACCGGGGGAAGCAGGTAAAACCCCCGGTAAGGAGATTGTTTGGGCATCTGGCCCGGGAAGATTATGTGGCGCCTTCGAAGAAGAAGTGGCACCACGATGACAGTGAGTCTGATACAGAGCCAATTGCCGTACCCTCCGATGACTCTGATGATGATCATGATGCTGATCAGGGAGGAGATGGCCAGGGAGAACCCGATCCAGCTCCAATTCACACTGATTTTCAGATGGAGGAGGAGGAGGAGTCAGATGAAGAGCCACTTGTAGGATTCTATGTGCCCAAGACACTTAGAATATTGATGTGGTTAGTATGTTATGATCCAAGTCGGGTTATACCCAATAACAAGCTTAGCAAACACCAATTAATTGATGATATGATCATGCAATTAAATATTTACACCAATTTAGAAAATGGGTTTTCTAAACAAGTTGCATATGAGAAAGAACAACTTATTAGGATATTTTATTCAATAATATTATTTGAAGTGTTATTTAAATAAGTTTGATAACACCAAATAATAATGAGAACTTATAACTTATAAGTTAATTACTTAGTTGTACAACTTATATGAATTATGCATATAATTAAGTGGTTAATTATATATATATATATCTAGTTAACAAGACAAGTTTCAATTAAATTGTGTATGTATGTTCAAAAGCGGAGAATCTCTTGTTCTTCGGTTCTCCTTGGCCGTCCCACACATCACCATTCATTGGACCAACATGCCTTGAACACTAGATACATTGACTTGTCTTGGGTTCTCATATATTCTCCACTATGCTCATAACTTGAACACACATGCAAACAAGAAAGAAACACTCTCATCTCTCTCTAGCCTATGGTTTTGAGAAGCTGAAAAAGGTTTTTTCAGCAAGAAACAAGAGAGGTTCTTGCACTCAATGGTGATGATTCTCATTTTCATGCAACACAACACAAAGAACTCTCTAATTCTCTCCAAGGGGCTACGGTTTTCTTTCAGCAGAAAAGAGGGTTTTCTGCAGAAAATTGAAGTGCAGTTTTGAAGTTGTTTTGGTGTTTTCTACCTAACAAGAAGGTGTGTTTGCAAGGAGCTTGGGGTATACTAGCTTGAGGACTTCTATCCTTGAAGTCTTGGCTGAATTTTGGACATCATTCAACCTTCTTTTGGTTGATTTTAGCTGCTGCAGTAAGGTATATCACAGCTCAATGAAGATGTGATTTTATGTGCATTTACATATGTTCATAGCTTGCATATTCACATAAATGATCCTTTGTTCTTTGGGTTTGTTTTATACATCAATATGGTCATCTAATGAACATAGTTTTCAGCTTATAAACATGGTTATAATGCTATACTTCCGCTGCGTTTTCAGAAAGTTTAAATGGTTAAACTGTGATTTTATGTTCTAACAAACCCAACAATGGTATCAGAGCCGGTTACGTGGATAGCTTGCTTGTTCTTGTCCTTTAAAAATTAGTTTTAGAGGATGATTATAAGCTCATAATAGGCTGATTTTGGTTGATTCAATAAACCCCATGTCTTTCAAAGTTATATCTTCATGCTTATGATTAAACTTTGAAAGATAGGAATGTCAATTGGTTGATATATTTGGATGTTGTTTGTTTGAATAAACAAACCCTAATTTTCAGTTTATGTTGGCTGAAAATTTGGGTTTTGATGGGGTTTATTTTGTTTGTTGAATGATGTTTATGATTGGTCATATAATAGTGCATAACCTAGCTTATACCTTATGTCATTTGGATGATTGGAATGGTTGTTTTAATTCATTCAATTGGGTTGTAATACTTGTGTTTATTATTTGGGTTGTAATTATTTATTCATTTGGTTATGTAATAAATAGATTAGGTGCATTTCTTTTATTAGAAAAATGTATTAGGATATAATTTTTGTAAAAGGAAGATGCACAAGATGAAGACCCAAAGATGGACATCAAAGACACAAAAAAGGACTTGAAGCATATGGATGCAAGTTCAAGTGGGAGTCTATGAAGACCTCAATTTTGTGTTGTATTCAACCCTTAGGAAAGACCAAATGACCACACTTGTGATGGCAAACAAGTGTGGTCACAATAGTAGCTATGGTTATGCACATTGTGGTTGTTAATATTATGCTTGTTTGGTTGTTTGTTGTATGATTGTTGTTTGATATTTGGATATGCATAACAAACTCATTAGCAAACTTAACAAGCTGAAAATTTATGGTTTCTAATCATTAAGTGGTTAATAAAAGGTTATTAAAAGGATTAATGATTTAATAAAAGAGTTTTTAATAAAAATAAACCATAGGATACCTTGCATTTGAAAGCATGCACATACAAGGTATATATATAGAGTTTTCAAAACTAGAACTAATGAAAACCAAAAATCCCTTTTGAAACAAGTTTAACACCATCCTTTTACACGACACTCGAATCACTTGAGAACTATTTGTGGGATAAAGGTCACCTAACCACTTATAGGGAACTTGTGTGTTTGAGGTGAGCCTAACATACTTGTGGGATAAAGGTCACCTAACCGCTTGTATGTGAAAACTCACACGTGTGTGTAAGTAGGACGACTTGAATTGGAAACCATGTGCATAGGGTCACCGAAGCATGGCGTACCATGGTGTTGATGGGATTAAACATGCTAACCAAACATAAGATGTTTAACCGATCCCATAAAGGCTAGAATTTGCAAAAGGTTGCAATTGTCAAATATTGACTACCTTGTTAAATTAAATAATGGGATAAAGGTCACCTAACCATTATTTGAATGTAACGTTGGATTCTAGATTTTAATTATTAATTGTCTATGAGACATAAAAGGGTATTAATAATTAAAATAAAATTTTAAGAAATACTAATAAGAACTTTGTAAATTTTGTAGAATGGCCGCAAACAATAATGCTACCACCCCGACCGTCCATACCCTATCACTGAGAATCGTTATCAAAATGAGTAAAAGGCCTATGTCCTTGACGATCCCATGTCTCACCAACCAACGCTGTTGATGTTAAGGCCTTTTGACGATTGGCTTAAGCACATTAAGGATTCGGTGTAAGTTTCCTACCTCATGTTGGGAATATGATTCCCGAACTCCAAAAGAGTTTGGAACATCATAGGGCATATGACATGATAATCTAGTTGAAGGAAATGTTCCTTCAACAAACATTAGTAAGATTGCTTCAAAACGGTTCAAGCACTTTATGCTGTCACATGGAAGAAACCCAATCGATGTCATCTTATAAATTCTTAAGATGAAAAGCCACATTGATAGCCTCAAGATGCTTAACTTCCCCGTCTCAAAGTAGTTGGCCAAGGATTTGATCGTTGATTGCCCATCTAAAGGTTTGAGACATTCATAATAAACTGTAATATGAACGGGTGGGACAAGAGCATCGGTGAAATCACGCAATGCTCAAAGCAACCGAGGCAGGGATGGGTAGAGAGGTTCTACCTATTCTCTCCATCAATGCGGGAGACTATAACAAATGGCCAATCTCGATCCTAAGGCAATTATTGCCAAAAGAAAGGAATACATCAAAGCAAAGGATAAAGCGAAACCTCAAAAACCTAAGCTTATGAAGCCTAAAGTAAAGGAGAACGATCCATGCTTTGAGCATGGAGAGATAGGATAATAAAAGAGAATTGTTCCTCCTATCTCAAGGAGTTGAAAAATAAGAGGGATGCTAGGCAAACCTCGAATACAATTTCATGATTCACATTGTATTAAATGTCATTTCTTCAAACACATGGTATTGGATACCGGATGTGAGACTCATACTTGCAATTGTTGCAAAGGGGTTCAAAAGAAATGCGCGGTTCAAAGAGGGAAACTCTATTTTGAGACTTACAAATGGTTTAGAAGTTGTTCTCAAAACCTTTTGTATGCACCTAGTTGACTAGGAACATAATTAATGTTTCCTATTAAAACAATATGGTCATGATTTAAAGTTTGTATATAATGGTATTAAGTTTTATGGATGATGTATTTCATTTTAAGGATATGCCTTTTAATGATATTCATGAATTAGTTCATGATAATTCGTCCTATAATAACTCATTATACACATTAAGCACCAAGAAACTTAAAATCGGTTTAAGTTATTATTATCTTTGACATTGACATCTTGGTCACATAAACAAGAATTGGATTCAAACACTTCAAAAGAATGGTTTTTTGGAAACAAATGAAAATGTTTCATTTGATAAGTGTGAACCAAAAGACTTATTAGGAATGATACTTTTGGATGTATGTGGTCCTTTTAAGACAATGACAAGGATTGGTGAAAAGATACTTCATTACTGTTACCGACGATTACAGTCGCTATTATTCTGTGCACTTGATGACACATAAGAATGAAGCTTTTGAAATGTTCAAAATCTTCAATAATGAAGTAGAAAATCAACTCTACATAACTATCTAAGTTCTTCATTCTGATAAAGGAGAAACTGAACCCTATTTGGATATGGTTCAATTCATTAAGGCTATGAGCTTACCACCTTTATCATCTTGGGTTTTTGTACTAATCTCCATGGCTCGTATTTTGAATATGGCCCAAACCAAGAAAGTGGATTCGACACCTTTTGAAATATGGCATGGAAAGAGTTCCATCACTATCATATTTAAAAGGTATGGGGTAGTGAAGCTTATGTTAAGCTTAACACCCAAAACAAATTTGAAAGTCGATCCACTACGTGTATATTTGTTGGATATCCCAAAGACTCTATAGGATATTACTTCTTTGATCCAACAGAGCAAAAGGAATTTATTGCTCGAAGGGCAGAGTTCTTGGAAGCCAAGTTCCTTATGGAAGGAGTGAAGCATAGAACAATGGAATTTGATGAAGATAAAGATCCACAAGCCGATACACGTTTGGTTGACACTAGCTGTCAACAAGAGGTTGTTGATGATGATCAAGAGGTTGATCAATACACATAAAAAGTTCACAGATCTAGTAGAGTTAGCATTCCACCTGAAATTTATGGATTTTTCATGGATGGATGCTATGAGGTTGACTCCGATGAGCCAACTACATATCATGATGCTATATCCAATTCGGATTGTGACAAATGGCTGGAAGCCATGAATGTAGTGATGCAATCCATGTATAACAACCAAGTTTGGGAATTGGTTGACCCTCCACTTAACTCCAAACCCGTCAGATGCTAGTGAGTTTTTGAGAAGAAAACAAATATGCATGGAAACATGGATACTTACAAGACAAGACTAGTAGTAAAAGGTTTCACTCAAACTCAAGGGGTTGACTATGATGAAATCTTCTCACCTGTTGTGATGCTAAAGTCTATAAGGATATTGTTTGCCATAGCTGCTCATTATGATTATGAGATCTGGCAAATGGATGTCAAAACCACTTTCCTAAATGGATATCTTGAGGAAGATGTATATATGGTTCAGCCTGAAGGTTTTGTTGATCCAAAACATCCTAATAAAGTATGCAAGTTAAAGAAATCAATCTATGGATTTAAACAAGCATCGAGAAGTTGGAATCAATGTTTTGATGAAAAGATCAAGAAATTTGGTTTCATCAAGAACGCTGACAAGGCTTGTGTGTATAAAAAGGCTAGTGGGAGTGTAATCACATTCTTAGTATTGTATGTTGATGACATAATACTATATGGAAAAGACATTCCAACCATGGAAGGTGTTAAAACCTCGCTTGGAAATTGTTTTTCCATAAAAGATCTCGGTGAAGCCGCCTATATTTTGGGAATAAAGATTTTAGGGATAGATCTAGGCGGTTGATAGGTCTAAACCAAAGTGCATATATTGATAAAATCTTGAAAAAGGTTCAAGATGGAAAACTCTAAGAAAGTTATGGTACCTGTTCGAAGAGGGACAATATTGAGTGCATCTCAATGTCCAAGCTCAAAGGATGAGCAAGATTGTATAAAGGACATCCCATATGCGTCTGCTATAGGATCCATCATATATGCGATGATATGCACTAAGACCGGACGTGTCATGCATGTTAAGCATGACAAGAAGATATCAGCAGAATCCAGGTAATAGCCATTGGATGGCTGTTAAAGGTATATTGAAATACCTTAGGAGGACTAAGGATATGTTTCTAATATACGGATCTGAGAAAGGGGAACTCGTTGTAAAGGGTTACACGGATGCGAGTTTCCAAACTGATCGAGATGATCCTCGCTCACAATCGGGGTATGCCTCTATTATGAATAGGGTAACATTGTCCACTACAAAATACGAATACATAGCCGCCTCATTAGCAGCTTTGGAAGCTGCATGAATAAAAGGTTTTTCACCGATCTAAGGGTGGTCTCTACCATTCAAGACCCCTTAGAAATCTTTTGTGATAACGTGGGTATGATTGCTTAAATCAAGGAACCCCGTGCACATCAAAAGATTAGGCACAATGAGCGGAGATTCAACTACATAAAGGATGAAGTTGAAAAGGGAAAGATATGTATTTGCAAAGTTCACTTTGATCAAAAGATTGCGGATCCACTCACGAAGCTCCTTGAAAAGGCAAAGCATGAAAGTCATACTTGTGCCATGGGACTTCGATATTATAGTGATTGGATTTGATCTGTAAATTTTGTATTTGGTTATATGTGGAACTTTTATTATTTGAATAAAATTATTTGGTTATAATCTTTCAATTAATGTTCCAAATTAGCATGTTTAATCCATGAGTAAATTATTTACTCTAAATGTCCGTAGTCGATCATACTTGTGGGAACAAGTGTGAGGGTAAGACTATTATGAACTTGGATTGGTTGATATTCATAAGGATGAATATAGAGTAATGGGTTGCTACCAAGGTTCATAGATATTTGTGGGATACAAATATTGGACTAACCTGCATCTCAAATTTTACTACATGGAATCTTATCGATTGATCATTAGTAAATTTGAGTAAAGGCGAATATCATTTGGTATCCTCCGACCTGAGATACATATTGGGTTTTGATATTCACTAAGTATTATACCTTGAGCTAATTCTTCACTGTCCTGAAATAGTGGACAGTACATAAGGGTATGTTCAGGTATGACACGAGGTGTTTGTGAGAAACGTATGTAGTCAAGATGGAATTTGTTCCTCTTATTCGTTGAGAGTTAGATGTCTAAGGCCTGATTAAGTTAAATCAACAAGGAATGATCATTCTGTGTTCTTGGATTTAACATGACATCTGTGACAAAAGGATAAATAATTGATTCACATAAATCATTTCAAGTGAGGTACTTGAATGGGATGATGTTATTGAATGGCCATAAGTCATGCGTATTAAGGGTAGTAAACCGTTGTTAGGCGTTATTTACTGCTTGCATCAATCTTCTATGAATCTTGGGCAAGTTGGAGATTGTAGGATTCTATGTGCCCTAGACACTTAGAATATTGACGTGGTTAGTACGTTATGATACAAGTCGGGATATACCCAATAACAAGCTTAGCAAACACCAATTAATATTTAATTGATGATATGATCATGCAATTAAATATTTACACCAATTTAGAAAATGGGTTTTCTAAACAAGTTGCATATGAGAAAGAACAACTTATTAGGATATTTTGTTCAATAATATTATTTGAAGTGTTATTTAAATAAGTTTGATAACACCAAATAATAATGAGAACTTATAACTTATAAGTTAATTACTTAGTTGTAAACTTATATGAATTATACATATAATTAAATGGTTAATTATATATATATATATATATATATATATATATATATATATATATATCTAGTTAACAAGACAAGTTTCAATTAAATTGTGTATGTATGTTTAAAAGTGGAGAATCTCTTGTTCTTGGGTTCTCCTTGGTCGTCCCACACATCACCATTCATTGGACCAACATGCCTTGAACACTACATATATTGACTTGTCTTCGGTTCTCATATATTCTCCACTATGCTCATAACTTGAACACACATGCAAACAAGAAAGAAACACTCTCATCTCTCTCTCTAGCCTACGGTTTTGAGAAGCTGAGAAAAGGGTTTTTTAGCAAGAAACAAGAGAGGTTCTTGCACTCAAAGATGATGATTCTTATTTGCATGAAACACAACACAAAGAACTCTCTAATTCTCTCTAAGGGGCTACGGTTTTCTTTCAGCAGAAAAGAGGGTTTTCTGCAGAAAATTGAAGTGCAGTTTTGAAGTTGTTTTGGTGTTTTCTACCTAACAAGAAGGTGTGTTTGCAAAGAGCTTGGGGTATACTAGCTTGAGGACTTCTATCCTTGAAGTCTTGGCTGAATTTTGGACATCATTCAACCTTCTTTTGGTCGATTTTAGCTGCTGCAGTAAGGTATATCACAGCTTAATGAAACTGTGATTTTATGTGCATTTAAATATGTTCATAGCTTGCATATTCACATAAATGATCCTTTGTTCTTTGGGTTTGTTTTATACATCAATATGGTTATCTAATGAACATATTTTTCATCTTATAAACATGGTTATAATGCTATACTTCCACTGCTTTTTAAGAAAGTTTAAATGGTTAAAATGTGATTTTATGTTCTAACAAACCCAACACCACTCACCCGGACTGTGGGAAGTCGGGAAGTGGCTACGGAGCGAGGAATCAGGGCAGTTGGTGGACGCCCGGGAGAGTCTGGGAGTTCTACGGCAGACCCATCTTATACCCCAGACACTCCCATTAGCCAAGGGGGAGCATCAGGATCCAAGGGATCCAGGCTAAAGAGAATGGCTCAGCCCCACGGGAATAAGCCCAAACGCCGAAGGCTTACTCTGCTTACTTCCACCACTTCCACCACCACTACCCAAACCACCCAAACCACCCAAGCTACCACAACCACCACTACACCCATTCAACCACCTGTCACCTCCACCCAACCTACTACTACAGTCCATCCCACTCCACAATCCACTCACATTCCACCTCCAATATTCACCACCACCACAACCACCACCACTAGCCACCGAGCTAGCCCGTCATTAGCTACTACAGGTTCACCCCTCCCTGCTATTGGAGTGGAGGAACAGCTAGCAGCACTCAACAGGATGGTGCTAAAGCTGCTAGCTGCTGATAAAGAAAAGACAGCGAGACTGCTTCAACTTGAGGAGCAAAATGCTTCTCTAGCAACTCAGATTGCCCAACTCCAGGAACAAAATGTCCTATCGACTCAAAAGATAGAGGAGTTGGAGTCTGCAAATAAGAAGATAATGATCAAGCTGAAGGGGTTTCAAGCTGATCCTCTTAAGATAAGAGAGGGAGAAGGTGATGATGGTGATGATGAAGACAATGATGATGAGGAAGATGATGAAGAAGAGAATAATGATGATGATGTTGAGGGGGTGATAGCAAGGATCAAGAAAAGGAAGATGATGATGATGAAGGGGATGCAGATGCATCTGCCTCTGCTTCTGGTCATGAGCAACGAACCAAGAAAAGACAAGACCAGGGAGCATCATCTGCTGCCCACCTACCTCCCCGTCTCCCGAAGATCCAGCGATGATTCAAGGCAAAGTTCAGGATTAAATGTTTATTTATCATTAAACTGTTGTCCTTGTAATCATGTATTTAATATGTGTTTAAAGTAAATGAATGAAAAGTTAAATTGACATTGGTTATGTGCTTAATGTATACTAACCTGCACTGTGTTTGGAAAATTGTTATACAAGTTCATCCAAGCAAGCTGACGAGCACGATGTGGTACCCCTTCGACAAATCGAGACTCAATTGACAATGATTCTAGATTTGCAAGGAATAGTACATTGCTCTGTTAGTTACACACCTGAAGAGGGCGAGATCATACATGATCTAACTGATGAGCAGATTGCTGAACTATTCAGTCTAAACCCTGATGAGTTGGTAAAGGATGCGCCTGAGGTCGACGTAGTCAGTGATGAAGAACTACAGGATGTTGACGAGGTGGAGATAGAGGATGTGACTGCTGATCATTATCCCCAGTATATTAACGCCGAAGGCGAAGTGCTACCAGATCTGGGAGATGCATTTGACAGTAGTACATTCGATAAGGTTGAGACAATGACTGCTGCTAAAGAGGCTACAACAGAGAATCCTCAGGCAGATGCTGCTAATCTTGCATCTAAAAAGGCTGAGTGGGCAGCCTGCCTGGAGGAAATGAAAAAGCAAAGAGCGCCTACAATGACAAACGCCTACACCAAGCTCTACAAGGTCAAGAAACATCAGAAGGTGTCAGGCAAGATCATCAGCTGGGCATACCTTGAGGATCTCAAAGTATATGCCATGAAGAGAGAGAAGGGAATAGAGTATTTCAGATTCCCACACGATCTGAAAACTCTCCCTGGTTTTGAGCTAAATCGTTTAGCTAACTTGAGCCTCCTATATGTTGTCCCCGGGAAGATATCTGGATGGCTCGAGAAGGCTCTGAAGAAGGAGTATCTCACGAGGTGGGTCAATTTTAAACCTCAACAGCCCAAAAGGTTGATTCATAAGACCGAGGTTGACCCCACCTCCGGAATGCCAAAGGTGATTTTGAGATGGCACCCTTCGCGCACAATGTCGTGTATTCCTGTTGGACCAAAAGAACCAATGAGCCAAGATCAGGAAAACCTCTAAGTCCCACATGACATCACAACAACTGCTGAAGACTCCCATTAGCTATTCTGACAAAGTCTAAAGAATCAACAGCTGAAGTTCAAAGAACTGAAGTACAACAGCTAAAGATCCCAAAGTACTGAAGATAAGTACTGAAGTCTAAAGTACTGATAAACACAAGTACTGAAGACTTCAAGTACTGAAGACAAGTGCTGAAGATCAAAGACTGAAGAACTGAAGAACTGATGATCAACTGCTCATGCACAAAGTCTGAAGACAACGACTGAAGACATCAGCTGATGACAACTACTGAAGTCATCAGCTGATGAATCATCTGAAGACCAAAGTCTGAAGACCAAAGTGCTGAAGTTTCAGAGTTTGTCACAACAGCTGAAGAAGTCTTCTTCAGTTGTTGTGATGGTTTATTTTCTTTTCAGTAGTTTTATGTTTTTCATTTCAGTAGTTTGTACAACAGCTGAAGAGTTTGTTCTTCAGCTGTTATAGTTCAGTAGTTGTAAACGATTAAAGAGTTTGTTCTTCAGTCGTTGTAGCTTTTCAGTAGTTTCCTTTTCAGTACTTGTAATAGGTAGAACACTTAGGAAATTTTGTAAGAAGATGTCAGCTGTTGTGACATCTTCAGTAGTTGTATTCTATAAGTAGTTAGTTAAATAACTGTTTAATGTCAGTGGAATCTGACAACAGTATGGGTCATTTGCCTATAAAAGGGCAGTGACCTGAATGTATTCCACGCCGAAACATGTGAAATAAACGAATATTATTCCTTTTAAGGCAGAATTATTCTTGTTTAATGTCAGTGGAATCTGACAACAGTATGGGTCATTTGCCTATAAAAGGGCAGTGACCTGAATGTATTCCACGCCGAAACATGTGAAATAAACGAATATTATTCCTTTTAAGGCAGAATTATTCTATCTCTGTACAATTTACTTTACATGCAATATTCCTTATGTTCTTGCATTAATTGCTAATTATCATGCTAAATCCGCTACGAACACAATCTAATTGATCAAACTCGAGGCTGAGATCCTGTCAAATGGTATCAGAGCGGGTTAATCATTGATCGATTTCACTATTGATCATTTGAAACTGCTCTTTTGATCTCTAAGTTTGATCGAATTAGCAATTTGCAAGAATTAGCTGTAGGGAGAAAGATTCTGCTATTTCTGGCCGTAAACTTGAGGTCTCTTGGAGGTTTTGAGCTACATTTGTTTTTTTTAAACTTGAGTTTGACTAATAACTGAGATGACTACACCAACAAACGATCCTCACAATACTGGTTCCTCAACAAAGCCTCCGATGCTTGTGAGGAATGAGTACAACATATGGCAAAGACGTATGCTTCACCACTTGTCTGTCAACAGTGCTGGTTGTTGGAAGTCAGTAGTGCATGGACCATACAAGCCTATGGTGAGCGTCCCTGAATCTAATGAACAGGTTCCGAAGAAACCTGAACAATATTCGGACGAAGATCTAAAGCTGTTCGAGATTGATGCTAGAGCCCATGGAATTTTAGCCATGGCTATTCCAAATGAGATTTACTCAGGGCTCTTGCATCATGAAACTGCTCATGACCTACGGGTTGCTCTAAAGGAACAATTTGGAGGAACTGATTCGGTCTTAGCAAACAATAGGGAAATCCTCGCCCAATAATATGAGACATTCTCATATAGAAAGGGTGAGACTCTGACCCAGCAGTTTGAGCGGTTCTCTTGTTTGATTTCTGAGCTGAAGATGGTCAAACAAGAGTACTCCAACAGCCAGATGAACAACAGGTTCCTCAGATCACTGCCTGAGAGATGGGACACTTATACCATTGTCCTACGCTCCAGTGCAAATCTAGAAACTCTATCTCTCACCCAACTTCATGGGAAACTGCTCACTTTTGAGAGAGAGATAGAGCAAAAGAGGAAGTTGTCCACTTCTGGCAAGCTCGCTGATGACTTTGTTCAAGGCAATGCTGCCTTGATAAGTCAGGATTAAGAATATGCTTCATCAGAAAGTTCTTATGATGAGCATATTGATTTCTCTACCAACTCAGAACAAGCTTTTGTTGGTGTTAGTAGTGGTTCAGGAGGCAGCGGTGATAACTGGTGCTTTTTGATGGATGATTTGAAGGGCATTCCAGATGATGATCTGGAAGAGATGGATATTTTGAGCCAAATGGCAATGATCAATATCAGATCTCAAAAGTTCTACAAAAGAACTGGTAGGAAATTCCCTGGTCTCTCTGGCAAAACCAAAGTTGGTTTTGACAAGAGCAAGTTGAGGTGTCACAAGTGCCAAGGGCTTGGACACTTTGCTAGAGAGTGTAGATCAGCTGGATCTAACTCCTCTGCACCCTTTGTGACTTTTCCAAGCAATAGCTCACAGCACAAAGGGCAACCTTCCTCCAGTTCTGGTCATCCATCACAAGCACAGGCATCACCTGCTTATTTTGTACCTCAGGGGTATATGCCATACTCATACCCCTGCTACTACGTGCCTCAGTCCAGTCAAACTCAAGCACCTTCTGCTCAACCACCACAGGCTCTTCCTGAGCCGTAATCTTCCCCATCTCATCATCAAACACAACCTCAACAACACAGCTTCTTCACCCCAGGAGTTGTTGACTGGAGTAGTCTACCAGATGATCTATCTGGTCAGGAACAACTACTCCAAGGTGCTGGTCAACATGGTGGTGATAGTCCTTTTGGAAATCTTGCTCTGATGGCCCTTGAGTCTACTGAGGGGTCATCATCTAATGCCTCATCACAGGTATCATCTGAGGCCAAAGCCAAGCTTTGTTCTGAATCATGCATAGCAGCATTTGCTTCTATTAGAGAAGCAAATGTAGCTTTAATAGATAAAAATCTTGAGCTAGAGCACACTATTTCCAAAAGAAAAGCTGATTTTGAGGCTGCACTAAAAGAGAAAAATGATGAGATTTACAAGCTTAAATGCCAAATCAAAGATGGTAAAGCTAGGGAAGATGTACTTCTAGAGAAGTACAGAGACCTCAAGGAAACTCTTGCAAACACCCAAGTAGAGTGTGATCGATGGGTGCAATCATGCAAGGGTTTTGAAATGCTTCTTAGCAAGCAATCAGCTTCCAATGTGAAGTTTGGGATTGGTTATAATCACACTGCTCCTCCTACAGATTTCACTTCAAAAGCAGAAGTTGAATCTGATGGAGAGAGCAATAACCAATCCTTCTCATCATGTGACCTACTATCTTCTGATTCAGCATCATCAGAGATAGAAGTCAGCAACCAATCAGCAGATGCTACAAGAGCTGATGGTTCAAATGCTGACTGTCACATGATCAAAAAATTGATCAACTCAGGTGTTGTCTCTAGAAGTACTGAAAGTACTAGAAAGCAAGTGATAACACTTCAAGTTCAAACCTCAACTACTGCCAGCACTGAAGAGAAGAAAACTGACAGTAGAAAAGGTTTAAAGACAACTAAAGAAGAGGTCAGGAAAGCAGGTACTAAAGGGAAGAAAACTGCTAGTACTGATAACAAACAGCTGAAGAACAAGTCTTCAGCAGTTTCATCTTCTCTGGTTGATGATCAACACAAGATGAAGAAGAAGCCATGTGAGATATGTGGCTTGTTCAATCATCTTACTGATGATTACTGGTGCAAAAGGGGTTCCAAACTCAAACAAAAGGAGATAATTAAAGGGCTAATAAATGAAATGAAAAATGATTTTGAAACCAAGTTTGTACTAGCAACATCAAAGCCTGAAATTCCTAAGCCCAAAGCTAAATCGAAAAGGAAAGTAGGGATTACTCAAGCAACAGCTGAGGTTGCTCAAAAGAAGATGGTACAACATAGGAATCCACCATCAGCAAGTCCCAATGTGTCTGAAGAGCTGAAAGCTTTATCACAAAGTCAGACACAACTGGTGATGATGGTTCAGCATCTAATGGGAAGAGTCAACCATTTAGATGCTCCTGTGTTGAAACCAAAGAAAAGGAAATCCAAGCCAAAGGGTTCCTCTTCTACACCATTTTCTTCACCTCAGGCTGTTACACATAACACACCTGTTAGTGTTGCACCTATAGTTGAGAACAGACCCAAAACCAAACAGGTTTGGGTCTCTAAAACTAACTAACATGTGGTTATGATTGCAGGGTTCTTCAACATGCCAAAAGAGCATCTGGTATGTAGACAGTGGAGGATCTATGCACATGACAGGAAGTAGCTCCCTTCTTAATGACTACTCTCAAGGAAAGAAGGGATTTGTCTCCTTTGGCAATGATGCAAAGGGTTATATCATCAGGAAAGGCTTTGTTTCCAATGGCGAAATAAGGTTTGATGATGTTAACCATGTGGAGAATCTCAAGTATAACCTCTTGAGTGTCAGTCAAATGTGTGATAAAGGCCATATTGCCCTTTTCACAAGCCAGAACTGTCGGATTCTGTCATCCAAAGTTCTAAATTTTATTGACAAGGTGTTGGATGAATACACTCTCCTGAAGGCCAACAGGACAGGAAGAGTGTATGCCTTAGATCTTTCCAAAAAGATAGATCTAAAAGGCCATCCTTGCCTATTCTCCAAGGCATCTTCTCAAGAATCTACTCTATGGCATAGAAGGCTGGGGCATGTTAATTTCAAGAACATGAATCAGTTGATAAGCCATGGTTTAGTAAGAGGATTGCCTTTGAAGGAGTTCAAGTGTGAAGACAACTGCACTGCTTGTTTAAAAGGAAAACAACACAAAGTTTCATTCCCTTCAATAGAAGAACCAAAGTCCACTGCCTGCTTGCAGCTCCTGCACATGGATCTCTTTGGTCCTGTCAGAGTGATGAGCATGGCAAAGAAGAAATACTGCCTGGTAATTGTGGATGATTATTCCAGGTTTGTGTGGACTTTCTTCTTGCACTCTAAGGATGAAGCAGCCAAGACTATCATGAACTTTGTGTTATTTGTAGAAAAGCAGTATTCCCTACAGGTCAAGTGTGTGAGGAGTGACAATGGAACAGAATTTAGAAACCACACACTTGATGACTTCTACCTGTCCAAGGGAATTAAGAGGCAGTTTAGTATTCCTAGAACTCCTGAGCAGAATGGAGTGGTGGAGATAAAGAACAGGACTCTCATTGAAGCTGCAAGGTCAATGCTGGCTGACTCAGGATTGCCACTGACCTTTTGGGCTGAAGCTGTCAATACAGCTTGCTATGTAGAAAATAGAACTTTAGTGAATAAGAGATTGATGAAGACTCCTTATTAAATTCTTCATCATTTGGATCCTCTAATTTCATTCTTTAGAGCCTTTGGGTGTCCATGTTTTATTCTCAACACTAGCAACCCACTCCAGAAATTTGCTAGTAAGGTGGATGCAGGGTATTTTATTGGTTATTCATCAACTTGCAAGGCATACAGAGTCTTCAACTGTAGGACAAAAGTGGTTGAAGAAACTCTGCATGTTAAGTTCAATGAATCTCCAAAGGACAAGATTCCACAAAACCCTGTGGAGCTGTTTGATCTGGACATACTGCAATATGTCCCTTATCAACCTCCAGCTGTTGAGCCTGTCAAAAGTTGTCCACCTGGTGGTACTGATGATGATGTAGTCAGTACTCACCTCTTCAGGTTTGGTGACAACCTGCCTGAGTCCACTAAACCTGATGATCAACTGCTGATGCACAAAGTCTGAAGACAACGACTGAAGACATCAGCTGATGACAACTACTGAAGTCATCAGCTGATGAATCATCTGAAGACCAAAGTCTGAAGACCAAAGTGCTGAAGTTTCAGAGTTTGTCACAACAGCTGAAGAAGTCTTCTTCAGTTGTTGTGATGGTTTATTTTCTTTTCAGTAGTTTTATGTTTTTCATTTCAGTAGTTTGTACAACAGCTGAAGAGTTTGTTCTTCAGCTGTTATAGTTCAGTAGTTGTAAACGATTGAAGAGTTTGTTCTTCAGTCGTTGTAGCTTTTCAGTAGTTTCCTTTTCAGTACTTGTAATAGGTAGAACACTTAGGAAATTTTGTATGAAGATGTCAGCTGTTGTGACATCTTCAGTAGTTGTCTTCTATCAGTAGTTAGTTAAATAACTGTTTAATGTCAGTGGAATCTGACAACAGTATGGGTCATTTGCCTATAAAAGGGCAGTGACCTGAATGTATTCCACGCCGAAACATGTGAAATAAACGAATATTATTCCTTTTAAGGCAGAATTATTCTATCTCTGTACAATTTACTTTACATGCAATATTCCTTATGTTCTTGCATTAATTGCTAATTATCATGCTAAATCCGCTACGAACACAATCTAATTGATCAAACTAGAGGCTGAGATCCTGTCAAATGGTATCAGAGCGGGTTAATCATTGATCGATTTCACTATTGATCATTTGAAACTGCTCTTTTGATCTCTAAGTTTGATCGAATTAGCAATTTGCAAGAATTAGCTGTAGAGAGAAAGATTCTGCTATTTCTGGCCGTAAACTTGAGGTCTCTTGGTGGTTTTGAGCTACATTTGTTTTGTTTAAACTTGAGTTTGACTAATAACTGAGATGACTACACCAACAAACGATCCTCACAATACTGGTTCCTCAACCAAGCCTCCGATGCTTGTGAGGAATGAGTACAACATATGGCAAAGACGTATGCTTCACCACTTGTCTGTCAACAGTGCTGGTTGTTGGAAGTCAGTGGTGCATGGACCATACAAGCCTATGGTGAGCGTCCCTGAATCTAATGAACAGGTTCTGAAGAAACCTGAAAAATATTCGGACGAAGATCTAAAGCTGTTCGAGATTGATGCTAGAGCCCATGGAATTTTAGCCATGGCTATTCCAAATGAGATTTACTCAGGGCTCTTGCATCATGAAACTGCTCATGACCTACGGGTTGCTCTAAAGGAACAATTTGGAGGAACTGATTCGGTCTTAGCAAACAATAGGGAAATCCTCGCCCAACAATATGAGACATTCTCATATAGAAAGGGTGAGACTCTGACCCAGCAGTTTGAGCGGTTCTCTTGTTTGATTTCTGAGCTGAAGATGGTCAAACAAGAGTACTCCAACAGCCAGATGAACAACAGGTTCCTCCGATCACTGCCTTAGAGATGGGACACTTATACCATTGTCCTACGCTCTAGTGCAAATCTGGAAACTCTATCTCTCACCCAACTTCATGGGAAACTGCTCACTTTTGAGAGAGTGATAGAGCAAAAGAGGAAGTTGTCCACTTCTGGCAAGCTCGCTGATGACTTTGTTCAAGGCAATGCTGCCTTGATAAGTCAGGAGTAAGAATATGCTTCATCAGAAAGTTCTTATGATGAGCATATTGATTTCCCTACCAAATCAGAACAAGCTTTTGTTGGTGTTAGTAGTGGTTCAGCAGGCAGCGGTGATAACTGGTGCTTTTTGATGGATGATTTGAAGGGCATTCCAGATGATGATCTGGAAGAGATGGATATTTTGAGCCAAATGGCAATGATCAATATCAGATCTCAAAAGTTCTACAAAAGAACTGGTAGGAAATTCCCTGGTCTCTCTGGCAAAACCAAAGTTGGTTTTGACAAGAGCAAGTTGAGGTGTCACAAGTACCAAAGGCTCGGACACTTTGCTAGAGAGTGTAGATCATCTGGATCTAACTCCTCTGCACCCTTTGTGACTTTTCCAAGCAATAGCTCACAGCACAAAGGGCAACCTTCCTCCAGTTCTGGTCATCCATCACAAGCACAGGCATCACCTGCTTATTTTGTGCCTCAGGGGTATATGCCATACTCATACCCCTGCTACTACGTGCCTCAGTCCAGTCAAACTCAAGCACCTTCTGCTCAACCACCACAGGCTCTTCCTGAGCCGTAATCTTCCCCATCTCATCATCAAACACAACCTCAACAACACAGCTTCTTCACCCCAGGAGTTGTTGACTGGAGTAGTCTACCAGATGATCTATCTGGTCAGGAACAACTACTCCAAGGTGCTGGTCAACATGGTGGTGATAGTCCTTTTGGAAATCTTGCTCTGATGGCCCTTGAGTCTGCTGAGGGGTCATCATCTAATGCCTCATCACAGGTATCATCTGAGGCCAAAGCCAAGCTTTGTTCTGAATCATGCATAGCAGCATTTGCTTCTATTAGAGAAGCAAATGTAGCTTTAATAGATAAAAATCTTGAGCTAGAGCACACTATTTCCAAAAGAAAAGCTGATTTTGAGGCTGCACTAAAAGAGAAAAATGATGAGATTTACAAGCCTAAATGCCAAATCAAAGATGGTAAAGCTAGGGAAGATGTACTTCTAGAGTACAGAGACCTCAAGGAAACTCTTGCAAACACCCAAGTAGAGTGTGATCGATGGGTGCAATCATGCAAGGGTTTTGAAATGCTTCTTAGCAAGCAATCAGCTTCCAATGTGAAGTTTGGGATTGGTTATAATCACACTGTTCCTCCTACAGATTTCACTTCAAAAGCAGAAGTTGAATATGATGGAGAGAGCAATAACCAATCCTTCTCATCATGTGACCTACTATCTTCTGATTCAGCATCATCAGAGATAGAAGTCAGCAACCAATCAGCAGATGCTACAAGAGCTGATGGTTCAAATGCTGACTGTCACATGATCAAAAAATTGATCAACTCAGGTGTTGTCCCTAGAAGTACTGAAAGTACTAGAGAGCAAGTGATAACACTTCAAGTTCAAACCTCAACTACTGCCAGCACTGAAGAGAAGAAAACTGACAGTAGAAAAGGTTTGAAGACAACTAAAGAAGAGGTCAGGAAAGCAGGTACTAAAGGGAAGAAAACTGCTAGTACTGATAACAAACAGCTGAAGAACAAGTATTCAGCAGTTTCATCTTCTTTGGTTGATGATCAACACAAGATGAAGAAGAAGCCATGTGAGATATGTGGCTTGTTCAATCATCTTACTGATGATTACTGGTGAAAAAGGGGTTCCAAACTCAAACAAAAGGAGATAATTAAAGGGCTAATAAATGAAATGAAAAATGATTTTGAAACCAAGTTTGTACTAGCAACATCAAAGCCTAAAATCCCTAAGCCCAAAGCTAAATCGAAAAGGAAAGTAGGGATTACTCAGGCAACAGCTGAGGTTGCTCAAAAGAAGATGGTACAACATAGGAATCCACCATCAGCAAGTCCCAATGTGTCTGAAGAGCTGGAAGCTTTATCACAAAGTCAGACACAACTGGTGATGATGGTTCAGCATCTAATGGGAAGAGTCAACCATTTAGATGCTCCTGTGTTGAAACCAAAGAAAAGGAAATCCAAGCCAAAGGGTTCCTCTTCTACACCATTTTCTTCACCTCAGGCTGTTACACATAACACACCTGTTAGTGTTGCACCTATAGTTGAGAACAGACCCAAAACCAAACAGGTTTGGGTGTCTAAAACTAACTAACATGTGGTTATGATTGCAGGGTTCTTCAACATGCCAAAAGAGCATCTGGTATGTAGACAGTGGAGGATCTATGCACATGACAGGAAGTAGCTCCCTTCTTAATGACTACTCTCAAGGAAGGAAGGGATTTGTCTCCTTTGGCAATGATGCAAAGGGTTACATCATCGGAAAAGGCTTTGTTTCCAATGGGGAAATAAGGTTTGATGATGTTAACCATGTGGAGAATCTCAAGTATAACCTCTTGAGTGTCAGTCAAATGTGTGATAAAGGCCATATTGCCCTTTTCACAAGCCAGAACTGTCGGATTCTGTCATCCAAAGTTCTAAATTTGATTGACAAGGTGTTGGATGAATACACTCTCCTGAAGGCCAACAGGACAGGAAGAGTGTATGCCTTAGATCTTTCCAAAAAGATAGATCTAAAAGGCCATCCTTGCCTATTCTCCAAGGCATCTTCTCAAGAATCTACTCTATGGCATAGAAGGCTGGGGCATGTTAATTTCAAGAACATGAATCAGTTGATAAGCCATGGTTTAGTAAGAGGATTGCCTTTGAAGGAGTTCAAGTGTGAAGACAACTGCACTGCTTGTTTAAAAGGAAAACAACACAAAGTTTCATTCCCTTCAATAGAAGAACCAAAGTCCACTGCCTGCTTGCAGCTCCTGCACATGGATCTCTTTGGTCCTGTCAGAGTGATGAGCATGGCAAAGAAGAAATACTGCCTGGTAATTGTGGATGATTATTCCAGGTTTGTGTGGACTTTCTTCTTGCACTCTAAGGATGAAGCAGCCAAGACTATCATGAACTTTGTGTTATTTGTAGAAAAGCAGTATTCCCTACAGGTCAAGTGTGTGAGGAGTGACAATGGAACAGAATTTAGAAACCACACACTTGATGACTTCTACCTGTCCAAGTGAATTAAGAGGCAGTTTAGTATTCCTAGAACTCCTGAGCAGAATGGAGTGGTGGAGATAAAGAACAGGACTCTCATTGAAGCTGCAAGGTCAATGCTGGCTGACTCAGGATTGCCACTGACCTTTTGGGCTGAAGCTGTCAATACAGCTTGCTATGTACAAAATAGAACTTTAGTGAATAAGAGATTGATGAAGACTCCTTATGAAATTCTTCATCATTTGGCTCCTCTAATTTCATTCTTTAGAGCCTTTGGGTGTCCATGTTTTATTCTCAACACTAGCAACCCACTCCAGAAATTTGCTAGTAAGGTGGATGCAGGGTATTTTGTTGGTTATTCATCAACTTGCAAGGCATACAGAGTCTTCAACTGTAGGACAAAAGTGGTTGAAGAAACTCTGCATGTTAAGTTCAATGAATCTCCAAAGGACAAGATTCCACAAAACCCTGTGGAGCTGTTTGATCTGGACATACTGCAATATGTCCCTTATCAACCTCCAGCTGTTGAGCCTGTCAACAGTTGTCCACCTGGTGGTACTGATGATGATGTAGTCAGTACTCACCTCTTCAGGTTTGGTGACAACCTGCCTGAGTCCACTAAACCTGATGCTCCTGTAGCTTCAGCAGCCCCATCCATAACAAATGCTGATGAGATTTCTGCATGCTCTACTTCATTTGAGCTGCCATCTCCTACATGGTTTCAAGAATCTCCATCACCATTTGTTGCTGCTGAAAGTCCTACAAACACTTGCACTGACATTATAGTCTATCAAGAGCTGAAGAATCACCCCACATCTCAAATCATTGGTGATATCAATGCTAGATTTCAACCAGGAGTCAATTGTCCAATTTCTGCTTCTATGCTCTCTTCATCAGTCAATAAGAGCCAAAGAACTATCATGTTGCTTTAAGAGACAATGGATGGGTTGAAGCAATGCAGCTTGAGCTTCTTCAGTTCAAGAAACAGCAAGTGTGGGAGCTTGTTCCTTTACCCAAGGGAAGTGTGCAATAGGCACCAAATGGGTATTCAGGAACAAAACAGATGATAAGGGCCAAATTGTCAAGAACAAGGCCAGGCTGGTTGTCCAAGGATTTTCACAAGAGGAAGGCATCGATTATGATGAGACCTTTGCTCCTGTGGCAAGACTGGAAGCAATCAGACTGTTCTTAGCTTATGCTGCCTTTCACAATCTTAAGGTTTATCAAATGGATGTCAAAAGTGCCTTCTTATATGGAAAAATAAAAGAAGAAGTTTATGGGTGTCAACCACCAGGCTTTGAGGACAACAAACATCCTGATTGGGTGTACAAGCTTGATAAGGCTCTTTATGGGCTGAAGCAAGCTCCTAGAGCTTGGTATGAGACACTCTCAACTTTTCTTTTAGAGAATAAGTTCACTAGAGGCACCATTGATAAAACCTTATTCATCAAGACTGTGGGACAACATAAGCTCCTTGTTCAAATTTATGTAGATGACATCATCTTTGCATCCTCTGATCTAAAGTTGTGTGATGAATTTACAATGCTCATGAAGCAAAAGTTTGAAATGAGTGCTATGGGGGAATTACAGTTCTTTCTAGGTTTGCAAATCAAACAAAGGGATGATGGAATTTTCATCCATCAGTCCAAATACACCAAGAGTTGTTGAATAAGTTTGATTTACAAACCTGTAAGCCCTGTTCTACTCCCATGAGCAGCATCACACAACTAGATGTAGATCAAAAAGGTAAAGCGGTTGATGAAACCCTTTACAGATGTATGATTGGGTCCTTGATGTACCTTACAGCTTCTAGACCAGACATCATGTTTGCAACATGTGTTTGTGCTAGATTTCGGCTGCACCTAAAGAATCCCATTTGATTGTAGTCAAAAGGATCCTTAGATATCTGCAAGGTACCCAATCACTAGGTCTTTGGTATTCAACTGGGCATTCTTGCAAATTAGTTGCTTTCTCTGATAGTGACTATGCAGGATGCAAAGTCACCAGAATATCCACTTCTGGTGGTTGCAATTCCTAGGCAATTGTTTAGTTTCTTGGCAGAGTAAGAAACAAACATCAATTGCTACATCCACTACTGAAGCTGAGTACATTGCTGCTGCAAGTTGTACTTCCTAGGTACTCTGGCTTCAGAACTAACTCTTGGATTATGGCATTACAGAGACTAAGACTCCATTATTAATGGATAGTGCTTCAGCTCTTTGCATTGTCAAAAATCCAGTCCAACACTCTAGGACCAAACATATAGAGATCAGACATCATTTTATTAGGGATTGCTATGAAAAAGGTCTGATTGATCCAAAGTTTGTGCCTAGTGCTGATAAGCTTGCAGATATATTTACTAAGCCTTTAGATAGTGCCACATTTCAAAACTTGGTACTAAGGCTTGGTATGCTGCAGCTCGAATAATTTGACCAATACTGATGCTCTCAGTTCACAAGTACTGATGAGCATTAGTATGCAAAGGTCAAATATAAGTACTGATGAGTAATTTAGTCTTCAGCATTTTCACAACTACTGAAGACTAAAAGGCTTCAAAGTACTGATGTACATTATTTGTTGAAAAAAACTGATGTAGTGAGGTGGATTACAACTACTGATGTATCATTTTCAAACAAATAAGTACCGAAGAACAAATTTTGTTCACAAGTACTGATGTGTAATTTACACAAGTACTGAAAAAATTTGTTCACCAGCTCTGGAGTATTTCATCAGCACTTGTGAACATCTGATCACAAGAGCTGAAGGCATAAATACTCACAAGAGCTGAAGGGTCAATGAAACATCTGAAAGTCAGCCAAAGAGCTGATGAGTAAATGTGGAGGTCAGCATGAAACAACTGATTTGACGGAAACAGCTGATGAGTAATTTTACTCTTCAGCTGATGCCAACAGCTGCTGTTTCATACCCAAACAACTGAAGGACAAAACCATGTCTTCAGTAGTTCACAACTACTGATGACTAACACCACGTCCTCAGTTGTTTACAACAACTGAAGCAATACCATGTCTTCAGTAGTTCACAACTACTGATGTCAGTAGATCACAACTACTGAAGGCTAACACCAAGTCTTCAGTTGTTACCACGTCTGAAGATGAAAACTAGGTCTTCAGTAGTTTATAACTACTGAAGACTGACAATAAGTCTTCAGCCGTTTACAACATCTGAAGGACAAAACCAAGGTTTCAGTAGTTTCAACTACTGAAGACTAACACCAAGTCCTCAGATGTTACAACCACTGAAGGTTAAAACCACGTTATCAGTCGTTATAACAACTGATGACTAACACCAAAATCTTCAGTAGTTTTCTTTCAGCCTTTGCCTTACCCAATAAATACCCAACCTTCAGAGCTTTTCATTCTCACTTGACCTAACTTTTCAAAACCTCTGAAAATCCCATACACCATTAATGGCGGCCATGCAACTCAAACCTCGACACAACTGTGTAGCTCATCTCACCAAATCGCCATTATGGCCCAAGTTTCACAATGCCGTCGATCTAATGACCGACTCACCATACCAGACGGCATTCCTTCTCAACCCCACCATATACACCGACTCCCTATCGGAGTTCTGGACGAACATCATCGTCCAAACCGGAGAGAATGATGGCGAGGTCTCTCTCCGGTCCTCCGTAGACAACCACCAAGTGGTTATCACTCCAGCTACCATTCGAGAAACCCTAAAGCTGGAGGATGCCACCTACCCAACCTCTTACCCCAAAGGCGCCCTCGATCTATGCTTCACTGCCAACGACTATCAGGGCGATCTCTCTGCCACCACCTTAATGAAGAAACACTTCCCAGATCCCCAACGACTAATCTTCCACATAGTGAATGTGTGTCTGGCTCCCAAAACTTCTTCATGGGACCAGATGTCAACAAGGTGGCAACAGGTATTGTATTCTATCCTTGATAAACAACCCCTAAATTTTACTGATATTATATTTTTGGAACTCAAGGATATGGCCACAAAAGCCATTTCTAACCGTTGGATCTTGTATCCTCGGTTCATAATGGCCATCATCCAGAGCCAGCTTCAAGCTGAGGGACTTGTTGGCACTGGGGTCCCTGCCATGGCTGTTCTAGACGAGGTATACTCCAAGCACAACACCGACCACACACTCAAACAGGCTGGCCGGCTACGAAAACCCGCGCAGCAGGAACCCACAGCCTCCACCTCCAAATCCAAAGTCCCCACCAAGCCAAAAGCCAAGAAGAAGCCCAAAAAGGCTACTCAGGGAAATGAGTCCCCTGAGGATGCCCCTGCAACACAAAGGCACGATGTGGCTGCTAGTTCGATTCTCCCAGCAGCTACCATGACTCCACCCACCACAACCGCACAGGTCTCCTCTCATCAGGAGCCTGATGCAACCACTACTGGGGCACCCACACATCTGGGGTCTTTCACACTTGAGGAGACTGCCATTGAAATGCACACTCCTCCCCATGTGCACTCTGCTTCAAGCCCATCTCCCACAGAAGCCGCCCCACAAAGTCCTACCCTAATCATCGCCAAAGTGTTGACTCACCTGAGCACTCCATCCTCTCCCCAGAAACCTATTACTACTGGGGAGACTCCAACCGAAGAGAGGGTGGATACAAGTGCTGGTGGGAGCCCCCAATACAGAGAATCACATGTCCAATCTCCCAGTGTGGCTAGGGAGATAGGACATTCTAGTGAGGCTGCCACTTCCCCTGCATCAGCACATGAGCAGGGTGAAGCTGGTACAAGCAATAAGACCTCACCAGAGGCAACTGCCGATGATGGATCCAATCTAGAGGCTGGAAGTCCCCAGTACCAAGAACAAGGGGCACATGCTACTACTGAGCCACACTCAGAGCACGTATATCCTGACACAGTCAGGAGGTTAGGTGATTCAGTTTATACTGATGATGACCTGAGCTTCTTCTTTGATGTAGTTGCTCACAACACTATCTTAGAGGATGAGATAAGCAGACTCAAAGAGCTGCTTGCTCAAATGACTCAAGATAGAAGTCCATCTACCACCACTGACCCACAGATGGCACCTTCACCCGAAGGTCTCCAAAACACACAACCACTCCCAAAAACTCAGCCACCAGCCCCTGCTTCTGGCACTAGCTCTCAGGGCCAGAACCACCCTGAGCAGCTAGATGTTATCCTCCAGAAATCCCTGCCTCTCATCACACCCATAATCACAGAAATTGTGATGAAAACCATTGATGAGAGGCTTCCCACACATATCCAACCTCTGGTGGAGGTTGCTGTTGCTAAAGCACTTGCTGAGAGTCAAACCCTAACCAATGCACCCAAAAAGGGGGAGACCTCAGTGCAAGTTAAGAGGAAGAGGGGAGAGGAGGAGTTAGAAGTAGGAAGAAAGGAGGTGATTGAGAGGGAGAAGGTTGAGGAGACTAAGGGGAAGGGGAGGGAGAAGGAGGAGAGAGCAGAAAAAGAAGTGTCTGGAATCCAAAAGGATTTCAGTGTCACTTATCAAAAGAAAGAGAAGGTGGTGGAGGGTGTTGACTCTGATCTAGCAGCCCTTGTCAAGGAGGCTGATGCTGAGCATAGCCGATCAATGGACTCTGTCATTGATCAGCTGTTCAGGCAAGGCTTTGACAAGGACACTGCCTTGCTAGATCAGGAGATCAGGAACATGGAGAGAAGAGAGATTGAGTACCGATGGACTACTTATAGCCAAGAGGAAAGAAAGGAACTTGAGGCTATGTGTAGGTTCACTTCGAAGTACCTGGGCAGGCCAGTCCTTGATGTCAAGGCATGGACCAGGGACAGACTCTTGGCAATAACCACCAAGATCTATTCGGCTAGTGATTTCACTAAAGGACTGGTCGCTGAGGCCCTCTCAGAAGCCGGTGCTGGGAACAGGACACTGCTAGTAAAACAGACCAAACCAGCTCTTATCTCTAGGTTACTAGCAGTGCCTGCCAACATTCCCACACCAACAACCCAACCACAACCCACTAAACCAACCCCTTCACCATCAAAACCCGCAGCCAATGATCCACCCTTGAAGAAGAAGAGAAGGGTGTTGAGGCTGCAAGAAGAAGAAGAAGAGGAGGATGAGGAGGATAGACTGCCACTTTTAGCAGTCATCCCTCTACCAAAAGCCAAGCCTCAAACCATCACTCCCACCTCACAGATGGATACTGTGAGGGTAAATATAGAGGAAGAGGAGCAGCAGCAGCTTCATGATGCTGAAATACTTAAGTCAATTGACCAAGCATATGTTGCCTCCACCTCTATCATGAACATGAAGAAGGAAGCTCTGAGACTCTTCACTCTCAAACAAACCTTCCAATATAACAAAGAGAGAGTGAGGACTTGGCCTGATCCTAGGGTGGCTCACAGGATCACAAAGAAAGATATTCCTGTGAGGTACAAGAGCCAGATGAAGAGAATTGTAGATGAAGTAATCACAGTGGCTCTTGTATTAACACCCTGGGAAATTGTGGATGAGTTCGAGAAAGCTTATAAGTCTAAGCAACCACCTGAAATGATGTTGGAGAACAGGATGGTTAGAAAAGGCTTACTTTATAAGAAGCGTGAGAACTTCGACAAAGATGAGCTCAACTTGTTGCTTGAGGGTAAACATCCTGATGAATTTGCATACAGGCAAATCACAACAGTTGAGCTCTAAAATGGGAAACAGGTCAAGTATGTCTCAGAGCTGTACGGCCGTGAAGGATTATTTGTTGGTGGGGCTGAGGACCTTTCTAAAGAAGAACAAATGATTTTTGTCCGAGCCTACACCAGATAATCCTACGGGCTTGTACGTGGGAGGTAGGTTTCATGGATGGGACAACAGCTCTGTGTCCAATTCCCCAAAACAGGGCTCCCATCCATACTTAGCCAAACAAATACCAGAAACCTTCTCCCAGGCCAGTTCTTATCAGGGTCAACTTCTGATCTGATCCAGAAGGAAATAGACCAATCCTTATGCCAACAATAAGTGGGACAACAAATAATTAGAGGTTTTGGCTGCATTGGTTCAGGGGGAGTTTGTTGGACCAAAAGAACCAATGAGCCAAGATCAGGAAAACCTCTAAGTCCCACATGACATCACAACAACTGCTGAAGACTCCCATCAGCTGTTCTGACAAAGTCTGAAGAATCAACAGCTGAAGTTCAAAGAACTGAAGTACAACAGCTGAAGATCCCAAAGTACTGAAGATAAGTACTGAAGTCTAAAGTACTGATAAACACAAGTACTGAAGACTTCAAGTACTGAAGACAAGTGCTGAAGATCAATGTCTGAAGAACTGAAGAACTGATGATCAACTGCTGATGGACAAAGTCTGAAGACAACGACTGAAGACATCAGCTGATGACAACTACTGAAGTCATCAGCTGATGAATCATCTGAAGACCAAAGTCTGAAGACCAAAGTGCTGAAGTTTCAGAGTTTGTCACAACAGCTGAAGAAGTCTTCTTCAGTTGTTGTGATGGTTTATTTTCTTTTCAGTAGTTTTATGTTTTTCATTTCAGTAGTTTGTACAACAGCTGAAGAGTTTGTTCTTCAGCTGTTATAGTTCAGTAGTTGTAAATGACTGAAGAGTTTGTTCTTCAGTCGTTGTAGCTTTTCAGTAGTTTTGTTTTCAGTACTTGTAATAGGTAGAACACTTAGGAAATTTTGTAAGAAGATGTCAGCTGTTGTGACATCTTCAGTAGTTGTGTTCTATCAGTAGTTAGTTAAATAACTGTTTAATGTCAGTGGAATCTGACAACAGTATGGGTCATTTGCCTATAAAAGGGCAGTGACCTGAATGTATTCCACGCCGAAACATGTGAAATAAACGAATATTATTCCTTTTAAGGCAGAATTATTCTCTCTCTCTACAATTTACTTTACATGCAATATTCCTTATGTTCTTGCATTAATTGCTAATTATCATGCTAAATCCGCTGCGAACACAATCTAATTGATCAAACTAGAGGCTGAGATCCTGTCAATTCCACTGAGGGAAATGCCACAAGATTTTGCACCCCATTTTAAATAGTGGTATTATGACTGGCGCACTGGTGAGGCAGTCATAGTTTTGGATAAAGAAGGGATGATAGAGACGATTAGGCTATACGACCCTATATGGCTAACCAACTTGTCTGCTTCAGATGTCTACATCTTGTACAAGTGTCCACTATTTTTGACACTCAGGATATCGTGCAAGCACTTCAGTTTCAACATGTCATACGTTTATGCTTCGCACTTGATATTCATACTGGGGTTTCACGAGAAGAAAGGGTTAAGAGATTTGAAGAGTTCAAGAAAGAAGTCAAAGTCTAGATAGAACTAGGTCCAAGAGGGAGTTTGTTGGTACACATGTCCCCTGTTCTAGTCTAGTGAGCTTAAATGTAATAGGACTTCTTCTTGTAACACATATGTAATGTTTAATCAATATAATGAAAAACTCTTCTATATATGTTTGTTGGTTGTTTAATGTTATATCTATTATATTACTTATTGTTACACGCATATATGACAATGTTATATAGGTTTACAGTTGTTAGACATAGTTCTGAACCATTGAAGGTTCAAGAATGTGTTTAGCTAAGTATCCTGATTCAGTCGCACGATTGGACCATGCGAATGGGCCAATCGCACGCCTGAACCAGGTGATTGAGTCAATCGTACGATTGAGTCATGAGACTGACTCAGTCGTCCGAATGAACCAATCGTATGACTCAGTCGCACGACTGAGCCAGTCGCTTGGCTCAGTCGTACGAATGAGAGCTGTAACCTATAAATACCACTTAATTCGTGAAAAAATAGAACACTTCGATTATTCTCAACCCTAGCCGTCCCAGATCGCACAGAGCGTCCCTGCCAACTTCATAGAGCGTTCCTGATCATTGCTAATCAATTATTAATGTTTTCTAATCGTTGGTATTAATCCGGATTACGTTCTCCCTGATTGGATCGTCAATCAAATAGAATTCCGCGCTATTTGATTTGGTATCACGTTGAATCAGTTAGTACTCCGTTGTACACGGTCCTAACACAATGATTCTCATTCGTCCGCCCCGATGATTCCGCCGTCGGTCGGAAGTGAAAATTATAACATTAGTTGTATTGCAATGTATGTTGTTGTTTCCGCGTTTAGTATTGGCGAAACCCCAGGGCGGTGATGATGTAACTAGTGTGATGTTGATTGCTTTGGTGTGCCTACCGTTTCCAGACAGCAGCTGCAACCGAAATTTTAGTTCTGATCTCTTACAATTGTTATGTTTCAAACCATTTTAGTTTGTTCTATCACACGTGTAACACGATCGGATGCAACCACTACTATATTTAATGAGGAATACTTTATTTCAAATATTAGTTTGTTTCTTTATTTAATTTTTATGGTTCTGAGTGGTAACAAACTCCATGCACTGGATGGAGACTTTGAACTCATTTCTCTATTGAGTTTTAACCCTGTTGTTTGTTCGGAACATTGCGCCTCCGCCAAATTTTTATAAATCTCTAAACTTTTATATTTCAAATCTCTTTTAATATAATTGTAATAATTTCGTACAATTTCTTTTTTACTTGAAGCCCACGAAAGGGTTCTTAATAAAAAGGATTGTAATCTTTTATTTTAAAGGTTCTTTTTTATTATTTTGTTGAATAAGTAATAAAAAGAAAAGATAATATAGAGATTAAGGAAACAAGAAGAATAAATGAAGGTTAAAATATACATATATGTCTCTATTCAAAAAAAAAATTACATATTTATCCAAAACACAAGTTTCAATACATAAAATACAATATTTTTTAAGAATTTTTGAGGATATATGTAATTTCACAAGTTTAGAGGGAGAAATATATAATTTGCCTAAAATATAAAATCAAATTAAGTTTAAAATATATATACCTTATCAGTTTATAATAATATGGGTAAGGTTATAATAAAAATGATATTTAATCTAAAATTTCTAAAAAGGATTATAGGCTTGACACGTGTTATTCTATTGTTATAAAGAAAATTTCTAAAATGATATTCTATTGTTTAAAACATTTAATCTTTCACGCGCGTTGCGCGAGGAATTCCGCCACGAATCAAAATATTAAAATGCAGATGCTAAAAAACGTCATAGAGGTTGTCAGAATGACGTAAAACCGTAACACATCAGGGCCTAAAGGCAAGGGTAAAGCCTAAAGGCTCACCTGGGCCATCATTAGTGCAACATAGACACCAGCTGTGAAAGGATATAACGGGCCTAAATCACCTGGAGGTCGGGCAGCCTGAAAAAACATGTAATAAACATTATAATGGAAACTAATTTAGCTATGAAAACATATCAAAAACCTGAGTTGATATTATCTTTGATATTATGCCAGTAATGCATTCTACGGTGTTTTTGTAAGCCAAATCTTCACTCATACCACCTTCTATATACCTTCTAAACAAAGACTCCATAATACCATGCACCGCTCCAAGTAAAATACCTAATATTTACCAAAAGAAAAGATAATTATCATACAGAATATGCCAAGACTGCTTAGTGGAGTAAGGTAAGTAAAGGCTAACCTCGCTCCCCGAATATATCACTCCTGTACTTCTGCTCAAGTGTAGTGGCGAATGTAAAGGGTGACCCAAGAGCAACTGAACATGCAAGTGCAACATCAGTGGCTCTACCATTAACATCCTGCACACACATATACATTAAAGTCCTCATTAAATATTTAAAAACTACATGTCATAGTATGTCGGCATATATAAGGAATAAGCATAGATATTAGATAAGTAACCTGATGGACAGCAAAACTTGCATTGATTCCGGCTCCATTGACCTCTTTCCCTTGAACATACTGTCTCCTGACAGATGGACCCATTCCTTTGGGACACACAGCAACCACACTTATGTTCTTGGGGAAATCAAGCCCAACTGATTGCAGATGACCAAGAAGGAATCCATGTGAAAGTCCAAGAATGTTGTTTGGCTTTATGTGGGTAAAGATTTTCTTATAGTTATCAGCCTGAAACGAAAAATAACATTAAGGTTTTATGAGTACATGTTACTAACTGAAGCTATGTTTAGAGACTGGACAATGGTCAGATCAGACGAACCGACTAACCTGAGCTGAATCAGAAATTAAAAGCAGAACCAAGTCACTGCCAGAGATGGTCTTGTATATATCTCCAAGGGTTCCAGTTTCCTTAGTAAAGCTAGCAGCACGAGCCTCGTTAAATGAACTCGATCCCTTTCGTAAGCCAATCTGTTTAATAAAACGAAAAAGCAAATGAATCAACATACCATCTACATACCAATATTATAAACTATTGTTCATAAATGAACTCGATCCCTTTCGTAAGCCAATCTTTATAGATTTCCTCACTAATATTATAAACTATTTTTCATATGCATGAACCCTAATTCGAAACTAAAAGAATTGATCTACATGTTGCTTTAATCCCAAATGAATCACCAATTGAATCAACATACCATCTAAACAGCCAATAAAAAACTAATCAATCAAATCAATGAGATTACAAACCTGAGAACCCCATCCAATAACACCGATCTGCTTTATACCTTTAAAAGCCTCAGGTAACAAATGAAACAAATCTCTTCCTCCTCTCACAATATACTACATAAACAACCAAACATTACACAAATCAGATACAGAAATCGAAAAGAATGATCTCAATTAAGGCACTCGCAAACATTGATTTATAAGGTCAAGAAAACCATACCTTAACACCAACAGAGGTTTACATATCAAGTTCAACTGAATCGCTTGAATCTTTAAAATTCAAAATTGTGGTCAAGTGCCATTTACTGTTTAATTAAACTACCATTAGCAAATTAAATCTCAAATGAACTAAGATAAACATGAATGTAAAGCATATGTGATCAATTAAATATATAATTCTACCAAATTTGTGAGATTTGGTCAGAATTTTTACCTGAAATGATAGTGGCCAAGCCCATGTTTGATACCTCCTTTGAACTCACCAGAATACTTGCTACCATCTTCACATGTATGAACTCCACATCCATGACACTGCCCCTTGAATCATTCTCCAGCATACATATGTCCTGTGTAAAATTTATAAACACCATAGCCATGCCTCAATCTGTCCCTATATTGTCCGTGATATCGGCTCTCTTAGGAAATCAACCCACAATTAAGTTAACTAAAACAGCTAAAATCATCAATAAACGCAAAACCCGAATTGAGTTTGCAACAAAATTTTGCATACAGTCATACAGAACACAATCCCCAAATCAAATCAACCGTTATCAGCAACCAAAACCCAAATCACAAACCCCAAATCAAAAACCCTAATCGAGTATAATTTAGTCTCTTCCTTTTGCCATTGCCTAGATTTCTATACCCTGTTATGTTAAAAATTAATATGTGTGGGAATGTTGGCCATGTTTTAAAAATTTTATGTTCAATACAGAGGTTGTTGTACAGTTATTGGACTTGCACATGAATTTTGTTGATACACTAATTATTGTAAAACCATGAATACATGGTAGAATAGGCTTGTTCTTTTAGACCGGAGAGTACCTCTTTGTCGACGAACACATAGCAGACTTCATTGTCACGGAATGCAGGTTTCTAGCAGCGAATAACGCGGATCTCTAGTTCTGGGGCATCACTACCAGGCCTAAGCACTGAAATGCCACTGTCCTTCTTTGGTAATTACCTAGAATAAAGGCAAGAAGTAGTAATTAGTGATGTAATAATAAAGGATTATTATAGTGTATGAAGCTAACCTTTTTATCATTTGGAAAAATAGAATGATGAACGTAAATTTAAGGCGTACCTGTTTTTTCTTGACCTCATCTAACAAATCTGTATAAACAATGTTTAAAGTTCTATTATCAGTACCATCAATGTTTTTTTAGTCAAATTTTTCATAGAGTTAGGAGTAGTAGCTCTTGAAAGGGCTACATAAAGTTGGCCGTGACCAAAAATTGGGTCTGGTAAGTATATCCCTATTTTATTTAAACTTTGGCCTTGACTTTTGTTAATTGTCATCGCATAACATACTCTTACTGGGAATTGCCTTCTTGTAAAAACAAACGGTAATTCTTTCGTGTTGTGAACGAAGTTAATCTGTGGAATATAAACCCTAGTTCCAACCGATGTACCTGTTATTATGTGTGCCTCTATAACACATGGTAATAATTGGGAAACTAACAACCTAGTTCCATTACACAAACCATTTTTTTGATCTATATTACGCATTAACATAATGGGAGTGTTCTTTTTCAGTTTCACACAATGTTTTGGAATGCCATTGAAGTTTAAAGTATTCAAATATTCAATAGGATACATCATGTCTATATCACCAGCATTCGCAGAATATGGGACCATTGAATCTGTACTTAAATAAGAAATATAATCGCCTGATGATAAATTTAAGACAATATCATTTATTTCGTCAACGGTATCATTCTTTGGACATAGAAGTGCCCGTTCTGCCATTGTTTGTTGCTGTTGGATTCAAAGAATTGGTGTCATCATATACAAACCTAATCAAGTCGCATAACGCCAAATCACCGTCTTCGATCACCATTTCGAGCGGAATCTGAATAACCTTGATATCTGGTTATGTAGGTGCCATTTCTTCTCCTTCTTCACCATTTCCAATTCTTAATAACCATTCTGTGAATGCTTGGATTTCTGTTTTTGACGATGTATTTAAGCATGATGTTATAACTCTGAGATTTGTAGAAAGAATGTGTACAATTAAATGTTTCCAAAGATATGATCTTGGTAGACATGAGGCTATGATATCTTCTTTTGTAGATCTTGGTTTTACCGGTAGTGTTTGTCTAAAGTCGCCTCCTAGTAATACAGATTTTCCACCAAAAGGTGTGTTTGTCTTACTTGTTAAATCTCTCAAGGTTTTGTCCAAGGACTCAAAACATCTGCGATCACTCATCGGTGCTTCATCCCAAATGATTAATGTAGTCTCTAGTAAAAGCTTTGATAAGTTTGTATTTTTCTTGATATGACATACTGATTCATCATTCAACTCAAGTGGTATTTTGAACCTCGAATGCGCAGTACGTCCAGACGGCAATAAAAGTGATGCTATTCCGGATGCTGCTACTGCTAAAACAATATGACCGGTTGATCTTAATGCTGATATAATTGTCTTCCACAGGTAAGTTTACCAGAACCTCCATGACCATAAACAAATAATAGAATCTGTGATGACTTCTCAAAGGCAGACATGACATAATCGTAAGCGGTTTTTTGCTCTGGTTGGAGGTTTGCTTTCAACGACAAATGTTCCTGCTGCAAAGCAGCTCTGTCATAACTTTTTTCTTCAAGTAACAATATGTTTCTTAGTGCTGACATTGCACTCTCTGCAGGTAGTGGTAATCCGAAATCTAATAAAGACTTTGGGCTAGTGTTGGAATTTAATAGTAATTCAAGTTCACATAAGAGAAACTGTTTTAGATCTGAATCATTTATCGATCTGTTTGAATGGTTAAGTGTGGTGTTGATATTATAAGTTAAATCATCAGCCATATTATTCCATGTGGCCTCCCATAGTGTTGTTGGGTTTGATACATCGCAGAACAATAGTATGTGAACAAATAATAGTCTAAGCTGTGCAGCTGTTGCCCATTCTAATGCTTCAGTCATAGTACTTAACCATTCTTTATCATCCCCTATTAGACCCAATTGCTCACATGCCTGTCTAAAAGTTGCGAAGACCTGACCGTTAACAGTGCGTATATCTGCATATGAACAACAACTGGTTTGAAAACCAAGTAACATTCTTAAATAGAACAGCTCTCCGCATGTGGGATGTACATATATAAGTCTGCCAACAGCGGGTGTTCGCTTAGATGTTCTCTTAATCCACGATTTTGAGCTAACATCCCACCTGTATTTTGAAAGATAATCGATGTAACGTAGACCTAATCCGTTGTTTGAAACTTTTGACTGCAAATCTTTTTCGGCAACATTATTACGTAACCACTCGGTAAGTGTAGTTCTGCATGAATGTTCGTTGTTTACTATGTCCAATAAATGTTGCGACTGCCGAAATGTTAGGTTTTTTTTACCTTCCAAGTGCACCGCTAATATTTGAACCGGTGGATTTCGATGGTGAATAGGAAAGGCAAAGATCCGCCACGAAGCTTCATGAGGACATACAAACCGACCGTCAAGATAATTTTTTATCTCATCAATAACCTCCGGTGTATCATTTTTACCACCTTCAATATTATCAGTGTCTTTGATCAGTGCAAAGCGGATTCTGTCCGCACCTTTCGAGATGTATTTGAAGAGATATTTTATGAGCATACTCCAGCCGCAATATTCAACATTAATGTGTGCGTCAAAATGCAGAAGTAATTTCTCATTATACGGGACAACAAACCCGTTATCCAAAGACAATCCACGTTTAAGATGCTGGCGGTTATCCTTACGTCTTCTATAATGGATATAACCTCCAGCGTCAATACGGCTTTGTGATTCATAATCTTTAGGAAATGCCTTTGAACAAACACCGTCTTTCATACATGGTGAATTCGGCCTTAGCAACCCACACGGACCATGCAACATACACGTTGTTACAATCCTGTGTAATGCAGCATCAGTAACCGGATCTGGCAGTTCAGCACTTATATAACGGTCGACATCTTCTGCATTATGTATACGGTAAGGTTCGGTGACCCATAATAATGTATGACAGTGTGGAAGGCCCCTTTTCTGGAATTCAATAGTGTAAAGTTCTGAGATAAAATGGAGAAGATGACTTAGAACAAACAACAATTCATGTACAAAGTATGTTTGAAAATCGGGAATAAGATAGCATAGACTATGAGTACCTGCAGCCACATCCCCAAACGGTTTTACTTTATTCAAATACTTGATGAACGATCGTACTTTCATTTGGAAAACTCTGGCTATGATGTCAGGCCTACCTTGTGCACATGAAACACCAACAGCGGAAATCTCTCTTGTAATCTCAGGCCACTTAACATTACACGTGAATGTGATAAAATACTGGGGATTGCCAAAAACACGACATAAAGCTAAGGCATCCTGATAATGTTTGTACATGTATTTGGGACCGCCAGTGAACGATGACGGTAACACTACACGTTGACCTACACTTCGCCCCTCTATGTCACCACGACAAATGGCATCTTGCACACCATCCAAAAACTCGCATCGAAAATCTTGTTGATTATTTCATATATACTCAAGCCTTGAGTGTTCTACACAAACATACGCATCAATAATGTACTGTTGGAAAAGGCGACCGACACGTAGAAGATGTGTGTACAAATCCTGGTGATCATGAATTTGGTAGCTGTAGAACATGGACGGTGTCATGTTACGGCTGTTGATTTCGGCGGCTGTTGATATCTGTAGTTCAGGAGACCATCCTTGTTCAGCATAAGTAAACAGGAGAGGATACTGCAAAGGCATATAGGCAGGATGAAGCTTACTAATCCTTCGAGGTGTATTCTCCTTTCCGTGAATGATTATGTCAAAATCATCTGACGCAGAGTACGAATCACAAACAATCGCACCAATGACACCTGCAGATGGGCTGTCATACCTTCTATCTGTTTTCCGACTAAAAAGCTTAATTGAGAAGTTTGGAATGTCAGGCTGATCACACAACTCTCTTACTGTCCTAAAGATTTTAACATATTCATTAACTTCATCTAACATTTCGGTTATAAATCTCTTAACTTTTATATTTCAAATCACTTTTAATATAATTGTAATAATTTCGTACAATTTCTTTTTTACTTGAAGCCCACGTAAGGGTTCTTAATAAAAAGGATTGTAATCTTTTATTTTAAAGGTTCTTTTTTATTATTTTGTTGAATAAGTAATAAAAAGAAAAGATAATATAGAGATTAAGGAAACAAGAAGAATAAATGAAGGTTAAAATATACATATATGTCTCTATTCAAAAAAAAATTACATATTTATCCAAAACACAAGTTTCAATACATAAAATATAACATTTTTTAAGAATTTTTGAGGATATATGTAATTTCACAAGTTTAGAGGGAGAAATATATAATTTGCCTAAAATATAAAATCAAATTAAGTTTAAAATATATATACCTTATCAGTTTATAATAATATGGGTAAGGTTATAATAAAAATGATATTTAATCTAAAATTTCTAAAAAGGATTATGGGCTTGACACGTGTTATTCTAAAGAAAATTTCTAAAATGATATTCTATTGTTTAAAACATTATATCAAAGTTTATAATAATATGGGTAAGGTTATAATAAAAATGATATTTAATCTAAAATTTCTAAAAAGGATTATAGGCTTGACACGTGTTATTCTATTGTTATAAAGAAAAACATTTTGATCATTATATCAAACGATTCAGCTCATTGTCTCTTATACTTTTATTGTGTCAAATATCAGTGTATTGTTTCATATATTTTTACATAATTTGTTATATATATTCATCATTAGGTTTTACGTTTTAAATCGTATTATGTTATTTTT